>CM077452.1:19231517-19609017 GCA_039654765.1 Mylopharyngodon piceus
CATTAATCTTGTGGGTTCCTGCCCTTTCCCTAAAGAGCTCTGATCAAAGCGTGACGCCGGGGCTCAAGGACGGTGGAGGACTTTGAGGGAGGGTGGGGACAGGAGGCAGGTAGCACCAGATGGAAAGTTCAGACCATGCTTGTTTCACTGAAATGTCAGAACTGTAAAAAAGGTTTTATAAACCATCAATCATGCACAGCCGCCACTCCAGAAATTGTCAAGAGGCAACGGATATTAGACCCCTCTGGTGAACTGTGGAGGTAATTACTGAAGCTTAGCTTAGGTGACTTCCTGTTTTGGGTGTTGAGTTAGGCCAGAAAGTTGCACTTAAAGCCTCCATAAAATCAAAGTTGACAATTTTTTAAATATTTTTAATGAAATATTGCAGTATTTATTCTAAATGATTTATCTGTGCACATCATTATTATTATTATTATTATTATTATTATTATTGTTATTTTTATTTTTTTTAAATTCACATACCCTCATAATCTTTAATCAAAATAACTTCCCCTCCCTTCTCTTCTCTGATGATGTGTTCACTGGCACGAGGGAGGGACAACCTGTCACTAACATGAGGTCACAGCAATAGCAAAATTTTTGTGTGGTGATGACAACATTTTCATTTTTGGGTGAACTACCCTTTAAGTGTTTCAGTTTTCTGTATATTTATTTATTCGTTTGTGTATAATTTATATTTCCTACATTCTTTTTAAGATAAGGCAGTTATTTGTATTATAGGTTATTTATTTTGATCTCGAAATATATTTTGATGTCAGAAAAGTTCATGCAATGTTTATCGGAATCACTACGGCAAGCTTTATGCACACGCTAAAGAACTTAATTTATATTTTAAATGCTCATTATTATGGTTTAGTATTTCTCTGCCAACTAATCGACCAATGGCTTAAATGAATAACTAACAATCGACTAGGAAAATCATCAACTAGGGGCAGTTTGTTGCTAGTTAGCTTCTCCCTAACATCAAACCAGCCCTGGGACAGCAGGTTAGAAGAGAGGAGCAGAGGAAAGATTTGCCTCACAAATAACTTGTGTATGTCTGCCGTAACTTTGTACACAAGTGCGGTTGTGTCAGTATTTTTCTTTTATGTTCTTTATCTTGCGGGTGATGCTCATTTGCGTATGTGCCAAGCAGGGAAATTGGCTCTTTTCCTGTAGGCACAATATGTTCCAATCTTTTCTGCTGCTTCTTCTGCCATATATATACCGCATCAGGGCAATTTACTATTGCATCAGTGAAGGAAATGATAGAGAACACCGTGTACCTTTGTGACTGAGTGAATGGCTTTACTGTTTGTGGAGTATTTATTTCACCGCAGTACAAATTTTTATATGACATGCAAAGTGTCCTGCCCACTTGCTTCAGAGGCAAAATATTTTACCTTGACTTTGCAAAACTGTGGCACTATCATCTTTTATTAGAAGCTTGTGCTTAGGTTGATTAAGAAGGAGATCATAGTGTGCGATTTATGATTCTGAATTAGACGCCGAGGTTGTGAGTTTGATTTAACATTCAGAGGAGGTGGCGGCTGCTTGTAAAAGATAAAATATTCTCACTCTCCCCAGCTGTTTATTGGGATGGTCCACAGTTTATTGAAATTGTGGAACCCACATTTATGCACCTTCCTTCCCCTTCATTTCTCCAATGTATTAGTTTGGTAACAAACTACTGTGTACGTGCATAAAGTGGTCCCAGAAAGTATTTGGACACACTGAAAAATGCATGAATGTTTACATTTATACAACAAACTCTCAAACCAAGTGCCAGTTTTGGTAAATAAAAATAGCACAAACAGACTTTTCAAGCAAAACGTTTCACAAATAGGTTTGTCGGTTTTTAAATGATAAAACAATACTGTTCAAAATGAAGACAAAATATTTTTTAATCTTTGACATTATTATTATTATTATTATTATTATTATTTGAATTGGCTCTGAAAAATGAAGTCAGTTCAGAAAAAAAAAAAAGTTTCAATATGTCACCTTTGCTGCCTAAGACAGCGTCGTTGGGATCTTATTTTTTCGCAATTATTTATTCAAATTATTTATTAATTTATTCAAAAATACATCAAAGATGTTTCTAAGAAATAATAATGCTAGAATATGTAAGGTTAAATTTACATATATTTATTTTCTTGAATATATACTTTTTTTAAAGTTCCTGTATGTAATGTTTTGACTACTAAAGCATAAAAATACCATAATATGTTTGCAGATATTTAGGAAACATGCTAAGTTCACATACTCGTTTCTCAGATAAACAATGTTACAGCTAGTTATTCTGCTTTGAAATGTCAGTTTCATGGCGGAATGTCTGATTTTGTTTTTAGTGAATGTGATCATGCCCACTGCCAATTTATTAAATAGGATTTTGACACCTTGGGTTGCCAGTTGGTGAAAAACACAGCGTATTGCAGCAATAGAAACCAGCAAGCAAACTGGGTCAGAGATCGCAGATTCTAACCGACCTAAAAAGCCTTGGCATCCATCTAAAAAGCTTTTTGGCCAGAGCAAATAAATCAACTCATTAACTTACAGTGTAAGGCTCGTTGCCTTCCATTGTCAATTGCGCTCGTTCCTGTTGCGTGTCCTCAATCTGGCAACCTGTGAGAGCGTCAAGCCTGAGGAGGAGGGTGTGGGTGAAACAACTGGGGTGTAACACCAGCATCTGGCCAAATTTGCCTGTTGGCCTCTGCCCATCATCATCATCCCCATATATACTGATTGTCTTCATCACTCTGTCTTCTCTCCTCCAATAAGTTGGTGTGTGGTGGGTGTTCTGGCGCACTATGGCTGCCGGCGCAACTTCCAGGTGGTTGCTGAACATTGGTAGTGGTTGAGGAGATTCCCCTCCATATGTAAAGCGCAGAGAAAAGTGCTAAATAAATGTAACAAATAATTATGAACTCTCTCCAATATTTTGAATTTGGACTGCATTACCAATTTTAACCTCTAGTTGCCAGTATAACATACTGCACCTTTAATTTCTTGAATATTGATTATTAATATTTGAAGAACTTTTGTCCTGCAGTCAAAGTCATGTGGTGCAGCTATACTCTTAAATGTCATTGACTTGGTATAGTCATACTTTATATATAGCAGTGGATAAGCAAGCACACCATATTAAGTATTCACATGTAGCTCACTCATAGCATTTACATATTAAGTTTATTCATGCTCATTAATTACTTTCAGTGACTTTGGTTCTGCCACAAGCATGTTTCATGCACAGCAGGTGCACTGCCCTTGTGCGTGTTAGAGGAAGTCAACCCGCATAATGACCTTCATGAATCAGACAGAGGTGGCATCGTTAAAACTACAGGCACATGGCTGCAAGAATCACCAGGCAACTCGCTTCGAGACGAGCTATTCAAGGGGGTCAAATGCTAGGCAACACTTAAGAACTGTTGCTATGTTTCTTACAGAACAGCTACAGTGAAATGTTACTGCACCTCCACATTATTACTCCAATAATGAGTCACTTCCTGACCAGTCAGGCCATGTTGTTTTGATAGAGCTGTCGAATCAGTTTATCATATCAAGCTATATAATAACCATAATAATAATTACCTACATAACACAATAACCTACAACTTATTCATTTCCATCATTTTAAATGTGCATTTCTGAGCCGCGTCATTATGGGAATTCGATTTACAGCTTGACGGATAATAGACTTCAAGAAAGCTTTGAAATAAAGTGATGCCGATATCAAAAGAAAGCTTGCATATTCTTGTTGATGTCTGTGGTAAAAAGTAAGAGTTCACACCGTCCACTAGTTGACTAACATTTTATTAACAGTGACATAAAGTATATAAACTGCCTCAGGATTTATGTCAGAAAAGATTTCAGAATTGTTTGTAATGTCTATTAAAGGGTTAGTTCACCCAAAAATGAAAATAATGTCATTTATTACTCGCCCTCATGTCGTTCTACACCCATAAGACCTTTGTTCATCTTCAGAACACAAATTAAGATCTTTTTGATGAAATCCGATGGCTCAGTGAGGCCTCTATTGCCAGCAATGTCACCGAACCTCTCAAGATCCAGAAAGGTACTCAAAACATATTTAAAACAGTTCATGTGGCTACAGTGGTTCTACCTTAATATTATAAAGCGACAAGAACACTTTTTGTGCAGCAAAAAAACAAAATAACGACTTTTCAACAATATCTAGTGATGGGCGATTTCAAAACACTGCTTTGAAGCTTTACGAATCTTTTGTTTCGAATCAGTGATTTGGATCGCGCATCAAACTGCTGAAATCACGTGACTTTGGCGCTCCGAACAACTGATTCGAAACAAAAGATTCATAAAGCTTCGAAGCTTCATGAAGCAGTGTTTTGAAATCGGCCATCACTAGATATTGTTGGAAAGTTTTTTTGTTTTTTTGTTGTTGTTGTTGTTGTTGTTTTTTTTGGTGCACAAAAAGTATCCTCGTCGCTTTATAATATTAAGGTAGAACCACTGTACTCACATGAACTGTTTTAAACATGTTTTGAGTACCTTTCTGGATCTTGAGAAGTTTGGTGACATTGCTGGCAATGCAGGCCTCACTGAGTCATCAGATTTCATCAAAAATATCTTAATTTGTGTTCCGAAGATGAACGAAGGTCTTACGGGTGTAGAACGACATGAGGGCGAGTAATAAATGACATTATTTTCATTTTTGGGTGAACTAACCCTTTAAAAGAACAGTTGAAAATGGGTCATTGTCCAGGTTGTTCCAAACTTGATGCATTAAATTGGTCAAAAGTGACAGTAAAGACATGATTAATGTCACAACAGGTTTATTTTGTATGTTCTATACACAAAAGAATCCTGAAAAAAAAAAAAAAAAAAAAAAAAAGTATCGCAATTTCCACAAAAATGTTAAGCAGTAACTGTTTGCAGCATTGATGATAGTAAATGTTTTTTAAAGCACCAAATCAGAATAATTTCTGAAGGATTATGTGATACTGAGGACTGGAGTAATGGTTGCTGAAAATTCACTTATTTTAAAACATAATAAAATAGAACACAGTTACTTTAAATTGAAACACTATTTCACAGTATTACTGTTTTACTGTATTTTTGATCATATAAATGCAGCCTTGGTGAGCTTAAGACACTTTTTCAACATTCAAAAATCTTTTCGACCCCAAACTCTTGAACTTTATATATATATATATATTTGAATTTGAACACAATGATGAATGAGATTTCAGAGCTTTGGCAGAGGACACCATTAACCGTGAACACTATGAACAGGTGTTGTGTGAAAAAGCTGTTTAAATATTCTCCTTTGTGTAAAGTTTCTCCTTTTTTATTTGAAGCAACATGAGGGTGAATAAATTATGACACAATTTTCATTTCTGGTTTGTTTTGGTTGCTCAAAACAAGATTTTTTATTCATATGACAAAAGTAACGACTCCAAGGCCGAGGGGGCTACTTTGGAGACCTTGTGGAAATTGTACTGAGACCTCCATGAATGTGCCTTAATGAGTATCAGAGCAGACTTCCGTAGCTAATGATCCTCCAATTTCAAAGATCATTTGTCACCATTGCAAAGATAACTACTTTATTTTTAGATTCAGTGTGTGCACCTCTGGTTCTCTTTCTCTCTTACCCTCTTACGAATAGAAACTGTGCCATCTTGTGAAAAATAAGTGGTTGGAGAGGGGGCGTACCCAGTGTAAGAGCCAGCCTCACAATATTCAATATCAATATTTAATAGCTCTCCATTTTGTGTCTCAGGGGTATAGACACACTCCTGGATGGATATGTGTTGGAGAGTGGCTGTGAGTGTGTACAAGAAAGACCAAGAAACCATTAGACAGAGAGAAACAAAGAGAAATAGAGAGCAAGAGTGTCGTTGTCTGTGGTTTTGCAGATATGTGACCTTCTTGTTTTCAAAGGAAGGATTAGGCTTCGCTTTCTCACAAACACTTACCTGATGAGCCTTAGAAACTTGACCTTGCTGGGGCTTCAAAGTATAAATGGTACAAACTGAAGAGTGGCAGTTGTCATCATTGTATGTAAAATGCCTACTTCACTTAATGTGTACTGTATGTTCTCATTTGACCTTTATGTCTTGAATGTGCAGTTCTTTCTTTATAAGTTTAAATTGAGGTACTAAATTTACTAAAACTTAAAGTGAAATAAATTAAAACGAAATAGAAATATAACTAAAATTAATAAAAAAGTAACAAAAGAACATAACAAAAGCACAAAACAAAGCTTAAACTAAAATTAAAATGAAAACTGAAAATAAAAGCTATTATAAAATATGAATAAATACTATAATATTATATAAATAATACTAAAATAACACTGAGTATATTACGTTATTAGACACCTACTGTCCTAAATTGCTTCACTACATAGTGAATGTCACATAGTTCATTATACAAGATAAAGAGTGATTAAAAATGAATCACACATGACACACACACACACACACACACACACACACACACACACACACACTACTTGAAATCAAATACTGTATGAACATTCAGATGCATTTTAAAAAGCACATATGGATGTCATTTTGATCTGGATTTTTTTTTAAATAAAATTTCAGATCAGATGTATTTTATCTGTTTAGACTCCAAAAAAGTAAATGGATTTGAGTCATATTAGCATTAAACTAAACTAAACTAAACTAAATTAAATTAAAAACTAGGCCTGCGAGTAAGTTTTACATCCTGTCTATTCTCCTGCCTTAAATGATATGTCCTGCTTGTTTGTGTGTGTGTGTGTGTGTGTGTGTGTGTGTGTGTGTGTGTGTGTGTGTGTGTGTGTGTGTGCGTTTTTGTGATTTATGAGGACACAAATTTGTATAATGACATGGGTATTACACTGGTATTACGACGTAAACATGAAATATGAGGACATTTCATGAGTCCTCATATATAAAATAGCTTTAAAAACATACTAAACAATGTTTTATTAAAAATGTAAAAATGCAGAATGTTTTCTGTGATGGGTAGGTTTAGGAGTAGGGGTAGTGTAGGGGGATAGAATGTACAGTTTGTACAGTATAAAAACCATTACGCCTATGGAATGTCCTCACTTTGAAGGCAAAACAAACCCGTGTGTGTGTGTGTGTGTGTGTGTGTGTGTGTGTGTGTGTGTGTGTGTGTGCATACATGCATGTGTGTGTGTGTGTACAGTACAGTACACGCAGATCTGTGACATTCTAAAAAATCACTGGAGTCTTTTTATAAATACCACATTTTTTCTGCTACTTGTTCAAATGTTACTTTCAGAAATATTTAATTTATGCCAGTAAACCAATAAATGTATTCAGTGAATTTTCACCTGAGTATTTCAGAGGAGTTGTTTGGGTGCTGGAGGGCTCAGTGAGTCAGGTATTAGGATGGCGGATGCTTCAACAAATGACACCATAGCAAACACATCCTGCAGCATCGGAATGTTGCCGCAAAGTTATTGTCAGTAATGGGCAAGACCATGGCTAAAACTTCTGAGACGTTCCCTGGGGATGTTATGTGAGAACAGTGAGCCTAACTTTCTGCTTTCAACTTGATTGTGCATAATGCAATTAGCTTGATCGTTTTAGTGAATCACTCTGTTCCAATAAACTGTAACATATATCATATTTGACTTGTCATGTTATTAGTCTCAGACAGCACACCCACAGACCACACAGTCTGTTCACTGACTGACCCAAAACCGGACAACACTTTCTCGCTCTGGCAAGCTCTTTTCTGATGGGTTGTCCTTATTCAACTTCCAGACATAAGTCAGCAATTCATTTTCAATTCAATTTACATTTATTTGTATAGCACTTTTCACAATACATATTTCAAAGCAACTTTACAGAAAATGCATGTCAACATTACAATTTGGAGTGATCTGTTATCAGAGGTGCAAGTTATGTAATTTCAGAAATGTACATATACAAATCACACAGTTAGCTAACAGTCTATTCATTTAAACAATGTATTAATTTAAGGCAGAAACTATGGGCTCATTGAAGTAATGAATATATGTTAACAATGATTAGGATATATAGGAAGATTTGCATTGGTGCATGTTGATCCAGAGTTTGCGTCATTTAAAGTCCTCGCAGGTGTTGGGGTCATCTTTTCACAGGAGTTGAGGCATCTGAAGTCTTCATAAGAAGCTGGATCCAACTGGAGCAGATGTACTCTCTAGTCACCTCGGGATGGGCATCCCGAGATAAAACAAAAGCAAATGGAAAATAATCAGAGTGGGTGCTTTTCATAATATTAACCTTTTACCAGTGCTTTTTAATGATCAGAAATTCAAATTGAAATTCACATCTCAACATCCCAGCATCTCCTTAATGCCACTCAAAGGCAAATGGCTATTCATTCCAGTGCATTTTGTTGCTGTTAGCCTCCTTAGCAAACCAGGGAGATGGCTGAGATGTTCAGAAGGTTTCCTGGTAGCCTATATTGCAAAAACTACTGGCTTGAGGTCTGGTTGTAATGCATAGGAGAGTCAATGGCTTCCAGTAAATGACTCTATTTCTCTCCCTTCGCCCCACCTCACCTCCAGTGATTGACGGAGAGGTGGAATTAGAGTGCTTTGAGAGATTGGTATATGTGGGTTTCCTTAGAGCATCTGCATATGTGTGTGCGCGCATGTTTAGTACACGACGGTTACTTTAGCATCTGATCTGACCGCACTCCACTGCATCAGAGGCCTGAAAGCAGTTTGTGAAGGCTCACATCGGCTGAGTTACCAGGCCGTACACTACATGTCTCCACCATGATTTATGGCCCCCAATACAGTCAATAACGGCCTGGCCGGAGATGCAAAGCTCCTTGAGATTAGATTGCTCTGCTGTGGCCTCCACATAGGGGTCTGTATTAAGAGGTGTCAGCACATTAGACGGTGCGCTGTGTGCTCGCCACTATGTGCTTAAGAATTTGCAGTTGACAGCCTCAGTGCATCAGGTGCAAGAGTCAGTCTGCTTTAGTCTGTTAGGGCCATGCATTCTCAGGCATTTCCTAATGTGGGTGAACCTTGGTGAGCATAAGAGACTTATTTCAAACTTTTGGGGTATTGTATGTATTTGCAGGGTATTGTATGTCTGGTAGGGCAGTGAAGGCATTAACTGCATGGATAATGGCTTAAAAACCAATAACGTAAAAAAAAAGCCAGACAGTCACCCCCCATGTTTGCTGGACATGTAACGTTAATGTCCAGAGGATAAAGATGAAGATTCAAAAGGTTACAAAACAAAGGTATTCATTATAAAACAAACTCAAAGGTCAGATAATTCGGTGGGTCACAGAATTCAGCACAACACGGGGATTCAAATTCGGGTCGCCTGAAGCACAGCCGCACTACATCTCGAAGCACTGCCTACGAGGCTATCGGCTCAGACAATTAGAATAGATATTTAAATAAATGTTAAGATTATAATAAAAAAAATCTAATTGTATTAGTTATACATGGCATATTTATTAAATGATAACTACAAAGGGAACAGAATTACATTTAAAACAATCTTTTAATTTTACGTACTTCCAGTTAAATCTCCGCCCACTTCTGTTTTTATCCAAAAACAGATACAGATACAAATAATTTTGATATTGTTACAGATACAGATATTGGCTCTGCTGCACACCCCAATATACCTTGTATAATTCATAAAATGTCCTATATTCAGAAATGGAAATATAACACCAACAGTCTGACTTTTGAATGCCTCAACACAGAGTCCTGCACGCGGGCAGGTACCCACTAATATTTGATGTAATGGGTGGAATAATATTTACGTAGGTGTCAGGTGCGGGTTGGATGCGCGGTAGGCACGGGCGGACTGCAGGTTCAATAGCCAAGACTAGTTCAACTCAATTCGGTGCGTTTGACAGCTGCTTTTAAATGGTCCCATGTTTATTTGTGTTTACGCTCTGTCTGAAGACCGTTAAAGGCTTTTAATTACAGCGCTGAGCATTGTAGCCAATCGCGCTGCATGTAATTGACAGCTATAGTGATCATATTAAAGGGAGCGCGCTTTGCTCGCTTTATGTATTTAATATATTCACAATTTGAAAAGAAGTTTTAGCCTATTTTTCGTGCTGCTACAAAGAGGACCAGGTAAACACTGCTGAGTTTCAGAAGAGACAGCCATTTAAATGCTGAGTGAATCTGCTACAATATTTACTAGCTTTAAGCTTACAGTTAAATAGGCCTGCTAAAACATTGTTTGTTCTGTTATTTTAGTTATGATGTTTAATGCAATGTTTAATTAGTTGCATCGACTCTGAATGCCTAACGTTGGTTTTATTGCTTATGTTAGGTTACATGAGAAAATGATTTTTGTCTACTTCATGTAGGAGATTTAATGCGGGTCCGGTCCGGGTCACGGTTTTTATGTCAAACGGGTCGGGTACGAACTAAAATTAATGTTTCTGTCAGATATTGGGTCAGGTGTTGTGTTAATTACTGTGGGTGCAGGGCGGGTTCATCAAACGGGACCCATGCAGGACTCTGCCTCAACATCATACTGTATATATTGTTCGAAAGGTTTAAAATATTAACATAGACATTTCAAAAAGTGGAAAATAAAAGTGTATTATATTTTATTAGGGCTGCACGATATATCGTTTTAGCATCGAAATCGCGATGTGCGCATCCGCGATAGTCACATCGCAGGATGTGCGATGTCTTGTATAGGGATCGTTAATCCGTATGGACCAGACACTACGGTTCAAAATGCTTGTGATTCTCTGATAAATTGCAAAGTTTGACCATCATACAATGAAAGTTTATCATTTGAACGCGTTTTAGGTCCTGTGCGTTTAAACATTTAAGAGATTTTGAACCATTTGTGCGCAAGATGGCGCGAAAGAGAACTTGTGCGGCTGTTTTATGGTTGACACACACAGAGCCGCGCAGATTCACGTGAACACCGAATGCCATTCTCTACCACGTCTATTTGTGCTTGAACAGACACATACATGCAAAAAAAAATTGTCAAACTGCACATAAAAGATCGCCTATCCTCGTTGATTATGGCTTAGGTGAACGAATCAATTGAGAAAGAAAACAGGACGTGTAACAGTATTTTGGATCCGCGCCGCGCATTCGGTCTTAAAGTGACAGAAGCCCATGCTGCTTTCTGTGTCATGAGTGTTAATCAAACATCAAAAGAGAAAGAGAAAAATCACTTTTGTAGTTTTAACACAGATTAATTATGTTTAATTTAAAAAAAAAAAAAAAAAAAAAAAAAAAACATTACAGTGAGACTATAGTGTTATTTTACATGTGATTATTCAATTTCTGTACCTGGATACTGTTGGACTTACCTGGAAAATATAAAGCACTATTTATTTCATTTGTATCTTTGTTCTATTATATTTATCTATGGTTGTAATTTGTTCATTATTTTCTGTGTATTCACTCACCTATAAAATCACCCCAATCATCCTAGAATGATTAATTCTTTCCAAATAGAGCTATTCAAGTCATCTGAATTTTTTTCATATCGCAATATATATCACAGAAAAACAAAATATCGCAATGTCAGTTTTTTCCAATATCGTGCAGCCCTATATTTTATATATGCTATATGCAGGGCTTGACATTAACTTTTTTTGCTCACCATCCACTGTGGCTAGTGGTTTTTTCAAAGTTACTAGCCTCTCAGCATTTTCACTGGCCACAAATTCGATATCGATATCGATAGCATGAGGAAAAACTGCCATATAGATATTTTTAATATTATCTCATAATTTGGCAGCAGGCATATTAGGCTGCTGTCACTTTAAGACCTGACACATGGACCCATTATACTGTTACACATGCATATTCTTTCTCAGTTGTTTACATTCACTTAAAACATAACTGACTGTGTTTACGTGAATACTTACCAAGACTGGCAATTTGACATTATTTTGTGTTTTCTCTTTAAGCACAAAAAGCAGCTGAAAGGACTCAATTTAGTACTGAGAGGCAGCTTTATGTGCACTCACTTAGGGTGTGAGCATAATCTGCAGAATTTAGTAAAATTATGCGCAATACGAGCAATCCCATGCTGAAATTCAAGCCCTGTAACACTAAGAATATTCATCTGGAGCAAATGAAACGAGTGAGTGGGGAGGCTTGTTTGTGTGTCAACTCGCTGTCAGAGAGATGAGAGAGCGAGAAAGCACAGCTAGTATCGTGTATGTATTCTGTGGAAAATGAGTATTGAAAGCGTTTCAGATATTTCAGTATTGATATGTATTGAAAAATTGATATTTTTGACAACACTATTTTGCACTTAGTTTATTATTTCTGATGCATTTTTAAAAGACTACAAGTAAAATATATATGTATATATATATATATATATATATATATATATATATATATATTTATATATATATTTCACTTGTAGTGTGTATATATTATATATAAAATTAAACCTGCCAAAGTGGCCATAGTTGGACTGACTGTGCACTTCTGAAATCCACCTGCATTTGGGTGGTTGGCTGGAGTTAATGTCAAGCCCTGGCTATATGTGTATATATATATATATATATATATATAGTATTTTATATATAGCAGCGTATATAGTATTTTAATTTATTGCTACGTTTGTGGTGGGAATGGGGGGGAAGTAACCCCCCCAATATTCAAATCCATCAGTTACAACCCCCCCAATATTTCAAAATGAAAATCACAGTAGATCAAATGAAAAATATGTAGAACTCATTTATTTTGTAACAATAATTTGGTTCCTAATCAAATATGAGTTTGTCATAATAAATCAGACAAAAAATACTCCCCCCTCATTGAACCAATGCCTCGCACTTTCACCAACACAACGCGAGTGGTGCTCTACTGTTTGAATGGGAGAGCACGGGTAGCACCAAAAATTAAGAGAACTATATTAAACTGGTCAAAGAGGGACATTAAAAAGAATAAAACATGTACTGAGAAGGAGGTATGAGAATATTGTGTAATAGCTAAGTACACTCCACATATATTTTAGCTAGCTAATCCATTGCAATTTAGCCATAGCTATCAGTATAACAAGTTACCAAAACTGCCGTCTGTTATGTTAGTTCATTTTTTAATAATGTCTGTAATTATCAATGACAAAATTATTCACATCGGTGTTTGTTCTATTCCTAAATTAATCTGACTTTTGAATGAATTGGCTGAATGAATGATTTAAGTGGCTTATTCATTAAAACAGCGAATCGCTGCTGCCTACTGGCGGTTTCAATACTTATAATAATTTCTTTCTTTTTAAAATCTCTGTTATGTTAGAATTTGATGAATGATTATACAAAAATTTCATAAAGTTATGAAGTGTATAATCTCAAAATAAATGTTCCCTTACATATTCGTATATGTTGAATTTGTAATCAGTTAAAGCGTGTTCATTTCGACTCATTTTAATGAAACGATCTATTGATCATAAATGCTTGTAGATAGATAGATAGATAGATAGATAGATAGATAGATAGATAGATAGATAGATAGATAGATAGATAGATAGATAGATAGATAGATAGATAGATAGATAGAAAAGAAGAAATAAATGATCCAATAACTTGAAATTACATTGTGCTCATTTTCATTTGTAAAGTTCACATTTAATTATACTGGCTTCACAGGATCACCATTGCATTGTAATTTTTGATATGTTCATTAAAAAAAAAAAAAAAAAAAACTTTATCATTGGGCTTAATAACTCTCATTACTTCCTATAATAGGGAAAATGCCACAAAGACATTGACCACAAAAATGCATGTCAGTTCATGTCCCGAGAATTAATGATCAAAATGAAACTGTCATCTACAAATAATCAACGCCTGTTTTACAGTGGATGTGTCATTGTTATGTGTTTGTGGCACTTGTGCTAATCTGGACAATGTAGCACTCATTGTTGTAATGGTTCTGTAATTGCTGTAATCTCTTATGTGAAGCAACATTCGGTATAGTAAAACTCGCAGTTCAGTTGTCGCTGCTGGCATTACGAATACTGAACACATGTGAGGAGGCGATAAGGACCGTGGTAGCCTGGTTATAGCAGCTGTTACCTAGATAATTAAATTGGTGGTGACATGTTGAGGTGTATACCACACTGCCTCTTTCTCTGCCTTATGATGGTTAAATATCATCTACTGAGCAGAGATAGGCGTGCAGATACTTAGTGTAAACCTCCAAAAAGTTTGTGAATGTTATGACAGGCAACAAAGTTTTTAATCCACTTCCTGTGACTGTCAGGGTGCCATTAGGGAATAATTTATTTTGTGGTGGTGATGGCATGTTTATTGTATTTCAATAGCAGTGTTCGTGGCTGTGAATCTTGGCTCTGAAGGTATTGTTTAGTTGTTTCTCTCAAAATATCTGATTTTGAGACTGGTTTAAAATAGTTCAGGGTGTGTGGTGTTCCTGGTAAACCCTTTGTTGTGGGGCCCACAAAGATGGCAATGTCGGAAATCTTTGACCTTGTGGGGACAATTTTTTGTCCACATGAGGAAAAAACAACAACTTACAAATCATACTAAATTATGTTTTTTGAAAATGTAGAAATGCTGAAAGCTTTCTTTGAGGCTTGTGTTTAGGGGTAAGGTTAGAGTTAGGGGATAAAATATACAGATTGTACAGTATAAAAATCATGCAATAAAAAATGTTTCTTGAGCACCAAATTAGCATATTGGAGTGATTTCTGAAAGATTATGTGACACTGAAGACTGCTAAAAATTCGGCTTTGCCATCACAGAAATAAATTACTTTTTAAAATGTTAAATTATAAAAAAAATAAAAAATAATTTGTAATATTTCACAATATTACTATTTTTACTATGTTTTTGATTAAATGCAGCCTTTGTGAGCATAAGAGACTTCTTTCAGAAAAATGAAAATATCTTACTGTCCCCAAATGTTTAAAATGTAGTGTATATGTGTACACCATCTACTCTATAATATTTAAGTATACATATATGTTTAAATAATAAGTTCACTAAGTTCCTCGACACTGCTTATTACATACGTACTTTTGAAGCTTAACTGCGGTTATAATAGCTTCAAATGTTCATGCAGAGGTTTCCCTTTGCCTCCAATGCTGTCAGTGTATGTTATCATCACTGACACTGACTGTCTATATGTGAACCCAACCCTGAAACCAAGCTCCCACTATCCTCCTGACTCTTCTCCCATTAATGTTGGAAGTTCATTACCCTGATCTGTCTGTCAGGTGGGAAAGGAGGGGGAGGAAGGAAGAGAGAAAGACAGAGGGAAAAAGAAAGAAAGAAAGAAAGAAAGAAAGAAAGAAAGAAAGAAAGAAAGAAAGAAAGAAAGAAAGAAAGAAAGAAAGAAAGGGAGTAATGAACCTATTGTGTCTTCTCAGAGGCAGAAGTTTAAGTGCTATTTCACAGTTATGCCAAGTACAATTACATGCCTACCAGCCTAGCTTCGATAGCTGAGTTTTGTTCGGGCGCTCATATTGAGAGTACGAGGGTATATTCTCAGAACTGGCTTAGGCTCAAGCTGTAGTTAAAAGGCACTCATATTGTTGATTGAAGTGCATGCTATTATGCAGGACCCGAAAACTGAGCTGAAATTATTGTAACTAGTGTAAAAAATTACCCAGTTATATGCAGGGTGTCACAGACGCGCCAGGCTCCACCATCAACCAATCACAGCGCACTCCCTCACCAGAATACTGATCACACACACCTGTTCCCCATCAGCACCTCATCACCACAGACTTATAAGCACACCACTCACCGCAGTCAGTTGTCCGGTCTCGTTCTAACGAAGGACTCTACATGTTGATCTCCAAGACTTCAGAATTACTTACCTGTTCTACTCCAGCGTGTTTTCCCAGTCTCCGTGCTTCCTCGTCTGTGTGTGAGTGTACTCAACTTCATCGTGTGTTCATCCTGTCACCGACCATTACCCCAGCCACGATCTACAAACCTGTAAGACAAGGACTGTATCAGTGTTCCATTATCACTCCATCAAAGTCTCCGTTTACCATCTACTTACCTGCATTAGAAGAAATATAATAGAATTAATGAATAGAATTAATGAATAGATAGAATAGAATTAATGTCTTAAATATGCTCAAAAAGTCATTCTTATGAAATAGGGGAGTCCGGGGCTAGTTTCATATACGATTGTTACAAGGACAATGTCTCAGTAACTATAAGGTAAGTTTAAGAAATTTTATATGTTGGTTTCAAAGCCCTCATTCTAAAGTCTTTTCATTTTGTAGTCCGAACAAAATGTCATTAATTTTTTTCCCTTTCTGTCTATCACTTTCGACGTTGTATCGAACTGACACTAGGAGTCGCACTTTGGAGCCCCAAACACCTCTGACGTTTTCAGAAAAGACCAATGGAATTGGCGTGTGGAATTTGCATACCTGGCCACGCCCCTGGACATACGGGTATATAAGGCAGCCAGTGTGCATAACACACTTCAGCTTTGTTCTCTGGAGCGTAAGCACAGCGTCTCTTGGACAGGGCCCCGACGACACTGGCACATCAACTGCCTCAAGTTGTTGGCAGTGCTGTTAGCCCTAGGGGGGTTCGACCATTGATCCAGGACAAGAATGTGTTGGTCCAGACAGACAACACAGCGACAGTGGCTTATAAAATGCCAGAGCAGCATCACAACTGACAAATGTCACAACTCACCCACCATCTTCTCCTCTGGAGTCAGCAGTGACTGAAGTCTCTGCACTTTTGTGATAGGCTACGCTCCATGGAGAGTGGAGTCTCCATCCCCAGGTGGTCCAGCTGATATGGAGTCGATTCGGGGGAAGCACAGGTACACCTCTTTGTTTCCCAGGAAGCCTCCCACTGTCCACTGTAGTATTCCCTGGCCGGGCCCACCTCGGCATGGACGCACTGGCTCACAGCTGGCCCCGGGGCCTGCACAAGTATGCAGACTGTGCAAAGTCAGGGAGGAAAAAGTACAAGTCCTAATGGTTGCGCTGTACTGGCTCAACCAGACTTGGTTCTCAGAGTTCACAATGATGGTGTTGTCTCCTCCCTGGCTGATTGCTCTGAGGAAGGACCTTCTTTCTCAAGGGCAGAGCACAATCTGATACCCATGCCCAGATCTCTGGAACCTCCACCTCTGGTTCCTGGACGGGACAGGGAGGAGTTCAGAGGTCTATCACCAGCTGTAATAGATGACCTGATCATTAGGTTCCTGAGAAGTGCACAGAGGTTGAATCCTGCAAGACCTTGCCTCATCCCCTCTTGGGATCTTTCTTTGGTCCTACAGGCCTTACAGAAAGATATGTTTGAGCCTTTACAATGAAATGAGTTTAGTGCCCTCTCTATGAAGACGGCCCTCTTGATTGTGCTCACCTCCATCAAGAGGGTGGGGGACTTACAAGCTTTCTATGTTAGTGAATCGCAGCCATGTCGGCTCTGGTGAACGGTGCTTCTTTAACAGACATGTGTAGAGCTGCGGGCTGGGCTACACCCAACACCTTCACCAGATTCTATAATCTCTGTATGGAACAAGTTTTGTCTTGAGTCTTAGGTAACAACAGGTAAAACTCGGACAACTGATTGGGTGTAGTGTTGCAGAGGTGCCTTCCCCCTCTCTGAGGTGGTAACGTGTGCTTTTTAGGTCCAGTTAGAGTTTCTCTTGAATGGTGAACCCTGGGCCACCATTCTCCATCATTAATCACTCTTACAGTAGATGAGTTTGGCGGAGGAACTCAATACCTGGCCCATTACTCATGGTATCCCCTTTTTCAGGTGAGCCCTTGTAATCTGGCTAGTGCTCCGTATGTAGTGGTTCCCTAACGGTGACCCCATATGATGTATTCTTCCACTGTTCAGTTTTCCTGTCGGTGAACCCAGTGTCTTCCCCTGGACGGAGCTAGCTTTGTCACTAGTCGCTGTGGCCAATAGTCTCCCCCTCGTCAGGTGGAGCCCACCACAGGGTCTCTTCCCTATGTTTTGCTCTCCACTGGTGAATCCATAGGATGTATTTTCCACATACTAAACTCCCTTTTTGGGTAGGATGTGGTCTCCATAGTGTTCCTTTCTCACTAAGAAGAATGCTTTCCAATGTTAACAATCAAGTTTTTTACTTATCTGTAAAAAAAAAAAAAAAAAAAAAAAAATTCATTTGAAAATCAGAATAGGAGAGGGGGTCCCCCTGATGTAGGGGAATTATCCGGGGTGTTGGTAGGTTGCGAGGAGTTATCCTGGGCATTGGTAGATTGCGAGGAACATAGTTCACAAACCAGAAGTCTGTGATGCACGCCAGTGGCCTTATATACCCATATGTCTGGGGGTGCGACCAGGCATGCAAATTCCACATGAACTGTAATGTAATATCATGGTGTTTGGGCCTCCCAAGTGTGACCCCTAATGCCAGTTTGAGACAACGTTTTCGTTCCCGAGTAACCGAGACAATGTTGGGCAAGTTGTTGCAAGTGTTTTATATTTTATACTTTGCAATTATACATATTTTTTATATATGTATATTTACAATGATGAGCCAAAACAGTAGGACCACCTGCCTAATAAGCTGTTGGGTGCATTATCCTGCTGAAAGAGGCCATTGAGAGGGAACACCATTGTCATGAAGGGGTGTAACAGGTCTGCAACAATGTTTAGGTAGGTGGCACGTGTGTATCAGGTACGTCCACATGAATGGCCAGACCCAGGGTTTCCCAGCAGAACATTTCCCAAAGCATCACACCTCTAACAGCTTGTCGTTGCTCCACAGTGCATACTGGTGCCATCACTTCCCCAGGTAAACAGCACACACGTACATGGCCGTCCACGTGATGTAAAAGAAAACAGGACTCATCGGAAAAGGCAACCTTCTTCCACTGCTCCAAGGTCCAGTTTCGACACTCACATGCCCATTGTAGGTACTTTCGATGGTGGACAGGTGTCGTCATAAGCACTTTGATTGATCTGTGGTTACGCAGACCCATAAGCAGCAGGGTGTGACATACTGTGTGTTGTGACACATTCCTCCCATAGCCATCATTAAAATTTTATGTGACTTGTGCCATGTTTTGGCTCGGACCAGACAGGAAAGCCTTTGTTGCTCTCGTGCATCGATGAGCCTTGGGCGCCCAACACCCTGTCGCCGGTTTGTCCCTCCTTGTAACACTATTGGTAAATTCTCACCACTGCTGACCGGGAGCAACCCACAAGCCTTGCCATTTCAGAGATACTCTGACCCAGTCGCATTGCCATAACAATTTGGTCTTTGTCAAAGATCTTTATTCCTCCCCATTTCTCCTGCATTCAACACGTTGATTACGAGAACTAACTGTTTGCTTACCATTTAATCTACACAGACCTTAATATGTGGACTTGTTAGGAGATGATCAATGATATTTGCTTCACCTGTGACTAGTCATAATGTTTTTGCTCATCAGTGTATATGTGTCTGTGTGCGGCTGTGCACATTACAAATTCTTCACTGTTAAAATGTATTTCCTCATAGAATAAGCTACAAAATGCACCAGACTTTATGCTGATGACAAAAGTCAGGTTTAGTTGCTAGAGTGTCTGAAGTATACAGCAGTATTAAAATTCCAGTGACAAAAATTACCAAGCATGAAAAAATTAGAGCTTTATTAAAAATATTCAAGTCCCACTCCTATCCATGGTTATATACAAAAACGAGAAATACACTTTACTGAAATCTTTTTTTTTTTTTTTTTTTTTTTTTTTTTGAGAAACATAACATTTGCTTTTGAGTGTCTTCCACATGGATGGCAGTAATTGTAGCCCTTTTATTTATGGGTCACGCTGACCTTTAGCCAAGACAACATCCATGCTGCCGTGTACTTCAGACATACTTTCAGCTCAGTCAAGTATCATGATCATGTGTCTGGAGAGTCGTGTGCATTTCTGGGGTCGTCAATCCACCCTGCTTACTTATTCATGCTGTCTATCACTCATAAACTCACAAGTGTGTGTAATTTTTAGCTTGAAAATGCACTGGGCTTTAAAACCTAGAGAGCCTCTTTGTGCTGAAATGCAACTCAGGAAGCTTGTCTAGAGATTGCATGTTAAAGCATGCGGCCAGTAAAGCATGAAGAGTACACTTAGTCCTTCTAAAAAAACAGAAATTATTCAAGATGCCCTTCCGTGGTTGGCAAATTTAACACCAAGAACTGTGAGGGATCCGTAAAAGATCTACTTGGTTTTCCTCAAAAACAAAAGCTGCTGTTTTTATATGGGATAGTGCATTCTAGCATGTTTTCTTGTCAGATCGAGTGTTGATCTGGAATTATGCACTCGCTTGGGATGACAGATCATGTTTTGCCGCTCGGGGGAGTTTGCTTGGTTGTGCTTGTGGCGTGTCTTCACTGCGCGGGTCACTTAAACGTTGGCAAATTGATTTCTTTTTCCTCGCCCCCTTCCGTTAAGCCTCGACTCCGGTGCATCCACTTCTCGGCAGGAAGCCTCTGTTTGACAGCACAACATAAACCTACATCAGTCTTACACCTTCTGTGGGCATTATCCCCTAAGCCTGTCATTTTACCAAAGTGTCACATGGGCTGTTGACAGCAGTCAAGAGTTGGATGCATGAAGCAAAAATAAATCAGACTTCTCCGTGCTACATATTAGAGAGAAGGGGAAAACATAAATCAGAAAATGATATCATAGAGAGGACCCCTGGAGACCCTAATGATTGTGTGTCAAGGTCAGTAAGTATCTTAAAATATCAAATAATTTACATCTGGTTACATCAGGTTGTAAAATATCATGTGGTGTAACTCATGATGTTTATTAGTTTATTAATTAATAATTCATAATATTTTTAAAAAATAAATAAATTATATATATAATTCTTGGAAATAAATTTAAAGAACTATTAAAAAAAATAGTGATCACTGTTTTGATCTTTAACTAAAACTAAAATGTATTTTAAAAAAGTGTTAATTGAAATAAAGCTGAAATAAAATAAATTAAAATAAAATGTTTTAAATGAAAAACTAAATAAAAATGAGAAATGATGCCTTAGCAACTAACTGAAATGAGTTTTAGTTGAAGTAAACTTAAAAGTGAATTAAAACTAAAACTGAAGTAAAAATGTGTTAAAACTATCAAAATAGTTTAAAAAAACTTTTCTTTAAAAAACAAATATAGTCAAAAATAGTATAAACCTACCAGCAGGTACTAACAGGGCCATGTTATTCGTGTAATCCCTGAATGGGAAGATGAGATCAGAAGTCAGGCTAGTATTAATGCACTCCTGTCCATGATGTCACTGATATTACATTACAGTTCAATGTTGTAGGTGTGTGACACAGTAATCTGAGGCCATGAATCTATGTAATGACAGTTTGATTGTCCCCAATGTCATGCTAATTATTAACATAATTCTGCAGGGACCATGACTTTCACATGGCTCTCCATCCCGCAGGACACGCTCATGCACGTTAAGTGCTATAATTAGCACCCCAAATGTATCTTTTGTCGAGGGTGCACTGAATCACTCCAATTTCTCCCAGAATATTTATAATTCACAAGCTCACATTCACAGTTATGTGGCAAAGCCGAGCCATATGGAGACGCATTATAATCCACCTTGTGGAGCCATCAAAATGACAATATGGGGGTGATTTGCACATGGCAAGGATTAATATCCACAAGAGCACAGAGCCATCAATACAGAATGCAGTTTACCCACTTAATCGCAGACCCCTGGGTGAGAGGCAACATATTGGGATCTTGAGGACAGCAATTAAAATTTTAATTTCTTCCTCTAACTGGTTTGTCTTCATTAGTGAGGCTTGGCGTGATGGCGACTGTAGACCTAAAACATGTTGGCCAGTGGCACCGGATCAAGTTGACTGGAGAGGCCAGAGGACAGGCAGCTTATGATGTCAGTGTATAAAGGAGGCTGAGCTCATGAATATTAATTAGCTTGTAATGACGTTGTAGATGTTTCTCACTCATTTGGCATTTAGATATATTGTGCTAGTTTTACATTAGCATAGATATTATAACATTACTTTTGATTGTTAATAATAATTAATCAGGGATCAATTCTGTAGAAAAAAATGTGGAAAATCACAATAGAACTTCGAGATATGGAAATAAAACGTATAAATTTATGAAAACTGGGGCAAATGCACAGTGATTTGCTATAAAATGTTAGTTTGTTCTCCTGAAATCACTGTGATTTGTGTAACAAATGTATTTTTATTCCATTCTTGACACCATGGGGTCTCCAGGGGTTTCTATGAGGTCTGTGGGAAATTTGAAAAATAAATAAATGTGATGTGATCTGCGAAAACCCATCAAATGGTGAAATTTTACCTATCACAGGTTTCAATACCATATGGAAGCTGGATTCGTGCCCTTTCCAAATCTGTTTCTTTCATAGCTTGTCTGTAACAAAAGTTATGGTTATCTGAAGTCGGCTGATCGCTGTGATTTTCAGGAACGGAATTTTGAGAAAAACAGGTTTAAATAACTGTCACCCCCCTTTTTCGCATAGACATGAAAATGCACTATCCAAACATAAATGGTTGTAATTCAAGAATGCTTGTCAGATTATTGTAGAAGTGAAATTAATTATTTATTTAGAAATAAAAAAAAAAAAATATATATAGAAGTTTAAGTTTATGAAAATGTAAAAATATAATTGTTTATATTTTATAATAATATATTACAAACCCTGTTTTACTCTTAAACTGCAAGAAAATCAAAGCCAAAAATCTCAACATTCCAAATTTTAGGTTGATATATTTCAAAAATGAGCTTTCAGTAAGATTTTGTTTGGGTGCAGTACCAAACTTTTTCACTAGATGACAACCAAGCTCCATTACTGACCATATAAGGGCGCCTCCATTTATTTGCATGATCTGAACCATATATTTCCATATTTTCATACATTTTATGAAGTAGACATCCTATTCAGAAGTAGTATGTGCAGTTTAGCAGTATTTGATTTGAATTCAACCTCTAATAAACACATAATATATGTGCATTATAGCTCCTTTGTTCTCTTGTGCTCCGCCTTCTCACGATAACGTTGAATTAGAAAAAAAAAAAAAAATCTTTGCGTGCCATAGTTTATACAGGACTGGCGGGAAATTTGCATTAATACACCTTTTTTCTGCATGTTATGTGGTTTATTTTGATAGGTGAACTGTCTTTGTAGTGTTAAGAGAGGGAAAGCTATGGCCGTTTTTTTTGCACCTCCGCCGGGTGTGTTCTTAAACAGTAACATTAGAGAAAGACAGCTTTGCCACTATAAATCGCTATTTTTCTGCACTTAGCAGGCAAATTTTGCCAAGATAATTTCAGAGATGATAGACAAGATGTCATAGAATAATAATTTAATGAAAACCCAATTTTGACAAAAAAAATGACATTCAACCTATTTTTTGACGTTACTAACGTTCCTTCGCGACATCCGACGGGTTTTCCCAGATCGCATCACAAATAAAGAATAGGCCTGTCAAGGTAACTGCATCACTGCTCTGGAACAGTTTTTATTATATTGTGCTTAAATTTGAAATTGAAATATTTATATTTAAGTTTAAACATTTGCCATTTCTCTGAAAGCAATGATACGCTTAAAGGGGACCTATTATGCCCCCTTTTAAGAGATGTAAAATAAGTCTCTGATGTCCCCAGAGTGTGTATGTGAAGTTTGAGCTCAAAATACCCCACAGAGAATTTTTTTATAACATGTTTAACTTGCCACTTTTTGGTGTTGAGCAAAAACACGCCATTTTAGTGTGGGTCCCTTTAAATGTAAATGAGCTGCTGCTCATAACCTAAGAGGGCGGAGCTTTAAGAGCTGATGCTATGAGCTCTGGTGACAGAACAATCTCACACATTAATAATGTCAGAAACTCTCTGAAGCTGTGTTTAGTTCGAATCGGAGTCTGAAAATGATGCCTACAGAGCCAGAGAATATATGCTGCATGGAGACAGAACAGGTATAGTTTAGTTTAATTGCGTTTATATCTTATGTTGTCATCTTGCTTTTATCCACTATTAGTATGAGCCTGTTGTAGCGAACCCGTCCAAATGATGGCCAAATCTTTACTGATGCGTTTCTGAAGTTTATTGTACATCACACAACAGAAGACACGTACGTTATCACTCCAGAAAATCACCACAAGAGCTGAATAAAACAGTACAAGAAGTGCGCATTAAAGTCTTTTATCTATAAACTCTCCCTTGCATTATCATTAACATACACAGCGAATTACACAAAAACACTCGTTACAACTAACAGTAAACAAATATATACAGACCTTATGCCTTTTCTGGGGTGCTTAATAAACTGGTAAACTTTATATCCGTAAAACAACTCCGATGGACTGTAATAAAGTGCGCGCGCTCTCTCTGCCGTGACCAGTATCGCTCCGGAGAGGATCACGTACAGTTTGTACTGATCCATCCTTGAATACTAACTTCAACCACGGCGTCCTCAGTGACTCTGATGGCAGGAGTCTATGAAGCTTCATATGTTCGTTGGTACATCCAACAACAGAATATTTGTAATGTTTTTTGGCAGAGACATTGTATATCTCTAGCTGGTACAGCGAGTACACAGAAATGGCGGACTCTGTGCTTCTCACTCTCACTTCTCACTCAGGGGTGTGTCTATGCTAAAAGAGCAGATCGTCACCAGTCATGGGCGGGGTTTCCCTACTCTTACGTAGGAGTAGGGGGAAATATCAAACAGCGTGTTCTGAGAGGTTGAAAATGGTAAATGGGGATTATAAAAAAAAGTATTGGGTGGATTTTTACCATTATAGGCTGGTTGTTAACACACTGTGGACACACATCTGTGTTAAAACACCTTAAAAAGTGAATTTTGCATAATAGGTCCCCTTTAATACAAAGTAAATATGATCCAATATTATTATTGTCAATATTTTTGTAATTTTGCATTGGCTTTACCTCAGTAACAATATAAATGGCAATTATTTAATTGTATTTAATTGTTTAAATGTATTGTATTTAGAATATCACACTTTTTGAAATGGTATAGTTGCCTTTACATTTTAGGAAGGAGGACTATGATATTTTAGGGTCCATGGCATCAAAATGTTTGGAAAAAAAAAAAAAAAACCCTGGATAAAACTATTATCAGAAATGTGCTTATAATGCAAGTGAGCAGAGGAACACTGAAATATAAGTTGACTAAGTTTGGTGGCTAAAAGCAGTTCCTGTGCCCCTGATGTTGACCTCTCTACTACTGAAACCTTGGGTCTTGTGTTTGTTTACCTTTTTATGGGAACTTTTGGACCTGTTATCCCTAAATTTAGTTATCCTAACTAAATGCAACCTTTCTCTCCCCCACAGCACAAACTACTTTATTGTTTTATGTAATTACAATTGGAAGTTTATCTGTCTTTCACAGACATTTTGTATCTGGGGAGGGTGGAGCAAAAGATTATCTGCAAATGTTTTATCCTGTCAGGATGAAACTTGTAGAATATCACAAAAAATGACTAGGAATCGAATTACTCTGCATCTCACTTACAATCATTGTCAGTTCCACTTTAGATAGATTTGCTATCCAGAATCAATTCCCCTCTCCACTGGCATGCGGAATGGGTTGAGAAATGCAATCAAATTACAAGTAAGTGCTCAAGAAATGTGCCACAGACCTTTTGAAACTACAGCTAAAATAAATAAGGTACGACATCCAATGAAATTTTTAGATTTAATGCCGTAGGAGGAAATCATTTGCTTGTGTATTTAGGGAAGATTCTAGGATTACAGTCTTAGGAAGCTTCTATCTAATAAGTCAATGTGGCTTGGAGGATTTCTCATTTGATTTTTCTTCTTTTCTTTCTTGCTTAATTGAATATTACTTCACTCTTGATTGATTGATCGATCGATCGATTGATCGATCGATTGATTGATTGATTGACAACTTTAAATTACATATGTTTGTTAGCCCATGCTGGATGAATTTTATTTTGGGTTTTATTGAATGCAATGAAAACCCCCCAAATAGAAACTGTGGCAGTAGTTATTAGCGTCTCAATTTCTAATAAATATTTTATATTTCCCACTAATGTTTGCATTTCTGTCATTCATATTATAAAATCACAATGGCAGTTTTTCGCAGAGCTGCAGACCCCAGTTTGTTCATGGAGTGATATGCGCAGTGGGTGTTCTGGGCAAATTATCAGACTCAGCAAGTCGTTAGGGCACGAGTTACTACACCACAATATGTGAACTTGCATACATTTGCTTATTGGTTATTAAAAAACTCAGACCCATATAATGCCACTGAAGTATATATGAATCAGTTCCATTAAATTCTGTCACAATCTCTGGCATTATAACATTAATTTGCAAACCGTCCCAAAGTAGGGAGGGGCGGTGGGGTTTGTGAAATAAACAGTTTTTGTTGGTTTTTCCCTGGCAAAACCTGATAATGACTCTGCATGATTAATGTTTGTAATTTATTCCTTGTCACAAAGAGTCTACTTCAGCACCCTAACACCAAAAACATCTAAGATTGGAAATCCCTAACAAGTAGAATAGATGTAAGGCCAAATGCTCAAAGCAATTAAGAGATACTGCCAATTGTGGATGTTTGCGGTCTGCAGTTGTGCTATTTAAATGAATTTAAATGAGTTTCCTATCTGTTCTTCTGGAGGTGGTGATATGTGTCCATATTTTATGCAAAAGTCTATTATGTGTCAGAGCACTGTTTGGATGAGGCTTTTTTAGGAGTTTCAAAGATCCAGGCCTTTCATTTGATGCATAGGTCACTATGCCGCTCCACCAAGTTTTGAGGGGGAAACCAGGATGAGTTAAACACTCAAGTGTCTGATGCAGTTGAATTTGTTGCTGGGTCTCTGGGGTTTTCCACCTGGCTGTGCTCAGGTAGGACTGACAAAAAAATTACCAAATGTCAAATATAGAAAATGGATGGGAGTGATTGGCCAGGGACCTGGTAGGGAGAGTTTTTATGGCATTTCATCAATATTTGGTTCAGCTGTTTTTTTCCCCCTCTGAACAGGGAACAAAAACAACATATGTTATATCTGAATTAATTTGTGTCATCATCTTTAATGTATTGCTCGAATCATTTAATTCAGACATATGGGTTGTGACATACTTGCTATATGAAATAAAAATGTTGCCTTGGGAACTTGTTGCCTTGCGTTCTCCTGTTTTTCAATTTGCAGTCTTTGTTTATGCACTGTATGACATTGATCCTGTTCTTGATCTTCAAAACCATTTCCTCCTTTCTTCACCTGTCGCACCAGTGTGGTCTCATTAGTATTTGTAGGTGTTTTACATAGTGTTGTTTTAACACATATACTGTGTGTGTGTGTGTGTGTTGTGTATTTCAGTGGTTGTGTCTGTTCTGTACTCTCAATGTTTTAGAGTATAACCTCTTCTAGCTGTTCAATTTTTTACAGCATTGTGGCTGAATTATTGATTTTATTTCACGCATTTGGAAAAACTTGCTTTGTGTTAGTCACACCAGTTCATATTTGTGTGTCTGTGGGCGGTGGGTGGAATGTGTCTGCTGTATTTTGCACTCTAGATATTTTAGAGTGTCACCCCTTCTTTGCTGTGCACTTTTTTTTTTTTCTGCATCGTGGCTGATTTGTAGATTGTACATACAAAAAATTCTCTGTGTTTTTGTATTTTTGCCTATTTCCCATTCATTTCCTATGGCGGTCATTTTTGACCGTGAACACAACTGTACATATTTTTTTCCGATTATTTAGCTTTTTCAAATTAAGTCCACAATTTATTTATTTATTTATTTATTTATTTATTTTTATTTATTTATTTATTTTTTGTCGTCACGGCGACTGCCGATGCTGCTGAAGTAGCATTTTTTTTAAATTTCAAAACTTTTTTTTTTGGTCTAAAATGACTGAACAACACCAGAGGGACAAACTTTCATGCATAGAATATTGCTTTTTTTTTGGATTTTATTAGGTCAGTCCTATATAAGTTTTAATTTTCTTAAACAAACAAACAAACAAACAAATTGAAATTGTAACATTTTAAATAAATTGACCATAGACACGGTTACTTCCTGGTTTTCTTTCAGCCAGCTTGGGCATTTCCGGTGAATTGCTAGCTGTCATTCTGTACTCGCTGTACATCGACACAAAACCATCAATGGTTGACTTTTTAATGCTGTATTTATAGTTTAATACAGTTATCACACTTGCCTAATTTGCCAATAAGACAGTTTTATTGATTGCAGTTAAGACGAAGCTAATGGGAACGTTTGAATAAGAAATGCGGGGTCTGTAATTAGACACGCACACACAACATTTTTCCAGCACTTTAAATGTTGTTTTTTAATGTGATGACCAAAAACATTATTTGTTCATCCTTCTGAGATTGTCCCCATCTGTAAAACCGAACATTTCAAGATGTAAGAAAATCCAACATTTGATAGAAAACACTTTTATTAAAAAAAAAAAAAAAAAAAAAAAAAAGACATTACCACTATAACCAGCAGATGGCAGCAGGGGAGCATTTATTGGCTCATATTAACCATTTTCTGTAATAGTTTTTCACTGAATTTAGCTTTTGAATAAATATTAAACATTATAAAATCACTAGGTTTAAAAATACATTTTGTCAAGGTGAAGTATGAAGTACTCACAAAATCTCATGAAAAACAATAACTTTTCTTGCGAATGAATTACACAGAAAGGGAGCACCGTGCTCTCCCTTTATAATCACAGAAGCTGTCAGTCAGTGCAGCGCAAGCTCAATGATTTTGGCACACTTGTGAAAACTCACATTTTATTCAATGAATCTAACTAAAGTGCACAATAAATCTTTAATTTACAGTGTGCTGATGCTTTTTTTTTTATATGAAAGATTAAAAACTGATGGTCAAATTGAATTTTGCCGAGGAGGAACAATGAGACACGTCTTTTGTAATGTTGTCTTACATTTGAATAACTAAATTAATGCTAGGCCTGACTATTTAAGTGACTATATTCTGATTATAAACTAAGTATTATACTATTGATGCTGTTAAAGCTACTTCAGGACATTGAAGATACCGACACACCAACAAGTGACATTTCACCAGAAGTTTTCCAGTTGGCTTATATTATTGCGGAAGTTCTTAAGAACGTTTCATGCATATGATCAATTAATGACAAAAAAGAGCACCATGTAATTTACCTAATTATATTTATAGTAAATAAGATTTATAATGTTTAACGTTGTCATATTAAATCATTTACTAATTTGACTTGTTAATTATGATTTGCAAAGATTTGTATCTCTGAAGTTGTATATGTGTAAATGGGTTTATCCTGTAGATTCTGTCATTACATTGATACTGTGTGGTTCAGTGACTGCAAAAATGTACATGTACACTTCATGTATGAATACCTTGGTCACAACTCATTGGGCTCTTTGCAGTAGGAATCTGTAGGGTTTCATTAAGATCATAAAAGTTGAATTCTATAAGAGACGCTGATGCTAAGAACAGTCGTCAGTCACACCCTGTGGGGTTTTGGCTGCCACACCGCAGATGAGGGGATGATTCATGATTGACTAGCACGAGAGGAAAAGAGTTATTTATCAAGAGCTAGACGCAGAGTGCTGCCAGAATGCAAATGGACTGTTAATTGAGTGTTGGATGGATTTGAGTAATGGGTGGAGATTTTCAGTCATCAGTGCACATCACCACTAAAGCGTAGAATGAATCTAGAAACATAGACATGCTGAAACACTGAATGGAATAAATAAATAAATGAAACCTGTTTGTCTGAGTGCTCAAGAATCAAGAACATTCGTCCATTGCAGAAAAAAAAAGTGAGGTTTTCAGAGAACAATGGCCTTTGTTGGTTAAATTCATTTATTTCTTTGAAGTATCACAAATGTCTTGACTAGACTTTAAATGTCAAGTTTCCATGATGAAAAGTTTACAATAATGCATTGACTGAAAATATTTTTTCCACAATTGTTTATTTGACAGCTTAAAGGGTTAGTTCACCCCAAACTGAAAATTCTGTCATTAATTACTCACCCTCATGTCGTTCCACACGCGAAAGACTTTCGTTCTTCTTCGGAAAAGCCTAAATTAAATCTGTTCGTCATAAGCGATCCGTTCTCTTCAGAAAATTTGGACTAAACAACTCGATTCATATGGATTAGTTTTCTGATCTCTTTATGAAGATAAGTGGTAGTTGCAAAAGCAGTCAATGGAAGGAAATCTGACAGCATTCTGTCATCAAAAATATCTTAATTTGTTTTCCGAAGAAGAACAAAAGGATGTAAGGGTGAGTAAATGATGACAGAAATTTAATTTGAGGGTGAACTAACCCTTTAATGCTTTACAAATATGATACTGCTATGTTCCAATTGGTCTTTTCATTGTTGCATTGTAGTTTGTCTTTCCTCTTTTGTTTAATTTCATGTTCTGTTCTATAGAGTTGGGGCCAGTTGTATTGTAATACTTCACCCGGCAGAATCTGAATATAACTACACCTTTTTGTCTACGGTCATAGCTATTCTCTTCTGCACAGGAATGTCAGTTTTCCATTTTCATCTACATGATGAGAACACAAAGCTCTTCTTTCTTAAACAACTGGTCTAGAGGGATTTAAATGCGTATGGCTCTGTTCAACATGCTGAGCATTTGTATTCAGAGAGGGGGGATGTGGTGGCTTTGAACTGAACATGAACTGTAGAGTAAAAAAAATAACTTGTTACTTTTTAAAACAAGGGATTAAGGTTGAAAATATGTGGAATATTTAATAATATTTAATACTAATGCTAATAATAATAATGCTAATGCTAATAATAATAATAATAATAGACCAGAAAGCTTAAAGGCAGAGCAGATGCTGTTTATTCATGTCATGGAACATCTGGCAAAACCTTTCGTGCCCCTCAGAGGAGACTAATGGACTCATTAGGTCTGCATCATTAAAGGATGGACTGGGAAATATTAGAAAAGTCATGCAAACCTGATGATTTCTCTTAATTATGCAGCATCATTCCGTTAAACGATTTCCTTCATTGGCCACTGGAGGAGCAAACGAGCTGGGATTTTTCAGTATTGTTACTTCACACTGTGGCATGTCATAAAGCATTCAGATGGAGACTTTAAAAAACAAAAAACACATCCACATATCAAACTCTCTTTCTAAATGGCTGTAATGATAGTGAGTTATGAAACTGATAGAGTAGGTTGTAAACACACACACACACTAGAGTGGAATATGATGATGGACAGAAAACATTCAGTTCTTATGTAAATGAGCATGCTAGTAGTTTTTTTGATTGCATCAGGATCCCGAGCACTGCTTAGTATTCAACGTGCATGGGACTCCTATATGCTAACCATTGATATTCTGGCATATAATTTAAACAAATTGGAATCAATGCAAAAATATGCATTATCACTGCAGTAATGTGATAAACACAAGCGTCGACAGCCTGTCAATTCAGATTAGCAGCGGTAATCTAGCCAGCTAAGATTGCTGAAAGGTAACTGCCGTTGTTCTCAGAGTGATCGTTTCCCATTACTTAATATTGAGTTAGCTGGTTGCCGAGTAAACAACACAAACGGAACTATTGAGATTTACTTCGTGTGGGAATGCATTGCTTTAGGTCTGTACTTCTTCACTGTGGCATTAGAGACATCTGGTAAATGAAGAACATGTTCTTGAATCAATGTTATGTTTCATTCTTGGAATATAGTTGCATCATAGCCCTGTCCTGATACCAGTACAATGAGAGAACAATGATTGGCGGATAGGCATGTTGTTCTAGAAACAACAAAAGTGGTTGATCCAGGAACATGTCCTGTTTGTGTAAATGATGTTCACCTTAAGGCCTATAGATGAAAAGAAAGTGGACTGGTATTGAACAATGCTTCACAGCAGTGGTTCTTATATAGTTTATCTCCAGGACCTAGATTTTTCATTGTACATCAGTTGGCAACCCAATATACCCTGGTCAGTTATTGGGGCCAGATTTACTAAACAGGGCAAATTAGCGTGAGACCGCAATCTAATAAAAGCGCCAATGGGAGTGGAAAGTTCTGCAGGTGATCTACTGACAGTGAGCATATTAAAGAACACAGACGCAGCAGCTCATTTCCATTATGACAAATTAGCGTATAGGGTTGCAAACAAACAGAGCCAATGATAATCGGGTGACAATCTACTAACAACATAAGCGCAGCAAATTAAAAATATTGTGGCCTGGCAAACGAGATGCTCAAAAAACGTCTTCTTCTGGCATTCCAAATAAATGAACACAACTGTAGAAAGTTCTCTTGCTTCTACCATGCACTCTTTATTCTCTGCAGAGCCTCCTTCTAGCAGCGACTATCCCAGCCATGTCAAGTGGAAAATGGGTTAAGACATGCTTTTAGGGGGGTGGTAAATAATGGCGCAAATACCACTAAATTGACTACCACAAACCTTAGTAAATCGTGTTGCATGACTAATTTAAATACTGTCCTTCCATAAATTTTGCATCTGAAAGGGGAACTCTTACAAATGCATATGCAATAAGGTCAGCTGCAAAAATAACTGATTTGTCCAATTTCGCGGCTAATTTTTTACTCTGTCCTTAGTAAATCCTGACAGTAGTTTTTTATTGCCAAGGAGGGTTTGCACTGGTGCAAGCTGTTAGTAAGTCTGCCCCATGATGTGTTTTTTCATTGGATAATAGTGATATGTGAATTTATTTTAGGTTGAATTTAAAAGGTTTTTATATTTGTTAATTGGAGGATATATGGACACATTAATACATTTAGATTTGTACGGTAACAAATTGTATTTTGAAGTGAAAAGCCAAAGTGAAATGATTTGAGGTAAATTATTTATTTTAATAATAATAATTATTGAAGTTTTCATAGAATAATTCCACTAATTAGATGTACATTTTAAACATCTTCATGTTTCATCATAACCCATAGTCCAATTGGGTGGAATCATAAAATCTGAATTTATACTGTATTATGACAATTATATCAATTAAAAAACATAATTTCAATAATTAAAAAAACTATATATATATATATATATATATATATATATATATATATATATATATATATATATTAGGGCTGGACGATTAATCAAAAAGTAATAGAAACCGAAATTCAGAACCTCTAACCGACGTAATTTTCCCATGTCGGTTATTTCGGTTTTTTAATCTTGTTAATACTTCCCACTTAAAAACATACTGACTCCGCCCCGTCCAGTCAACACACAGAGACGGCGCGCGAGCGGTGAGCCTTGCGTCTTCACTAAACTTTGTCAGTTGTATGTGTTTTAAGGTTTGCCAGTTTGGACATTCAAGCGATTTAGACGATCGGATGTATATTATTTTATCAAGCTACCGTGCTCGCGCAGCTGCATTGTGACACGAACACTCATACAAACAGTAGCTGCACAAAACGTGAAGATCGCGTGCACTGAGAGGAGCAGAAACTACCTGTCCTGTGATTTATCACTAAAGTAGCTTAGAAACGCAAAAATTATTATAGCATATAGTTTTCTTCTTTTGAAGTAGTAATAATTTTGTAAATTTTGAGCACAGTGTATGTATATATACACTCTGCTCCAAATTATTATGCAAGTGACATATCAGTAGGATTTTAGTACAATAAACATTCAGATTGCTTTGGTTAGGAGTGGCTGAAATGCATCTTTACGCACAACTGCCAGCCTGCATGGAGAGGTTCTCAAGACTCCAGAGACACCAGGAGCTTCAAATACCTGTTTGCTGCTCAACACTGGCTTTTTTTTTTTTATAGCTGCCCTTTTAATACAATTAATTTTTTTGACAGGAACTTTCCTTAATAAGCCTTTATCTGACTGAGTTCTGCAATCACAAATCTTATGATAATTCGATAATCTCCATTCAGTTTTCACACAGTATTAGTTGTTTTCATGCCTTTTGTACAACATTGCACCATTTCATGCTTTTTTTTTTTTTTATCTTCAGAAAGATCTTTCTTCCTCCCCATATTGCATGAGAACTGTGACTTGCTTAATAATGTGGAACAACCTCTAAGTAGGGTTTCCATTTACCTAAGTAGACCTGGCAAATTATTTTGTCTGAGATTGATACCAGTTATCTAAAAAGACATGGATAAATAAACAAACACTTTCTTAGAAAAACTAAAATCTAAATGTTTATTGTACTGAAATCCTACTGATATGTCACTTGCATAATAATTTGGAACACAGTGTGTGTGTGTGTGTGTATATATATATATATATATATATATATATATATATATATATATAACTTAGCCTCACACGGGGCACCAGTTATGTAGAGCTTATCGCATATGTCACCAAAATGTGTTTTGTGTTTCGGTAACATAAAACAAATATTATTTTATTTATTTGAGCCAGAATGCGTTTCAACAGCCTTGAATGTAAAGTGGTATGGGATGCTGATCTCATGTAGCACCAAATCGGTCCTATAATCCAGAACACGCAGATGAGGCTCTGACATAAGTGCAGAAGATCCTTAACAATCTGGAACAGGCAGACAAAGGTACCTTGAAGTTAAGATTTGCTCATAGAAACATAACAATCCAAGGCACTTGAGAATTTAAGTAAATTTATAGAAAGCCTTTATTTAGTCATGGCTTAGGCAATTAAAATCAGTTGACAGATAACCGCACATTAACGTATTGCAGCTAACGAGCCTTCATCAGGGTGTGGGCAACAAACACACTCAGGGTCTTTAGGCTTGTTTGACTTGAAGCAGCTCTACACAGACTGATCGGTGTATGACGTCAAAGTACAGCGAGAACAATTTTAAAAGCATATGGAGCCGTCTGCTCTCTAATCACTCTCGCTGTACTTTGATGTCATACACCAATCGGTCTGTGCAGTGCTGCTTCAAGTCGAACAAAGCCTCTTTTAAACAGCAGTTAGTCAGTCACCAGTGACAGTCACCTGATTATGTAATGTGGAATAGTCTCAAGAGAGATGTTTTTTTTTTTTTTTAGATGATTAATGATATCAAGAGGACATATCTCAGTACTTATTTGAGTAATTACAATGTAACTACGGCACTGTAAAATAAAGTGTAACCCAATGTTTACATGATCATATATCCAGAATCAACAATATATTTACAATCCAATAATACAACTAGAAAACAACACCAATCCAGGACCTGTAAAGTCAAATTACAAAAAAAGGTAAAAAATATTTAATTCTCTATTTAGACCTGGAAATTTAGTTGCTTTCAGTGTATATATATCCAAAAAGCTTCTCTCTGTAGTAGCTTATTTACCCTATCTCCTCCTCTTTTTGATCTAGGGATGTGTTCAATACCAACTATTGTCAATGTACTTGGACTACCATGATTTTAATCTCTATAATGTAGGGCCATGGGATATTGAGGATTGCAAACTCGAATGGCATTCTTATGTTATGCTAATTTAATCTTTAATATTCTCGTAGTCATCACTATGTAAAAGCAACCACATGGACACTCCAACCGATACACAACAAATAAAGTATTGCAATTAATAAATGATTTTGCCTTGAACTCATGGCCTGATGTTATATCTGGAAACAAATTTGTCTTGAGCATGTTATCACAGTGATCGCAATTACCACATTTGTAATTTCCTGTGCTGGAACATAGCTAAGTAGTTGATTTTCTTGAGGGAGGATGACTTCTCACTCATTTATCTTTAATTGTAGGTGCTTTCCAAAATACAATGGAAGGAGATTCAGGCAAGACTACCCTAAGATGAGGGTTAAGGTTTGCTCGCAGGAGCTTAACCTTGTTTCAAATGTATCTGTATGTCTTCTGCCTCACTGAGCCAGAGACTCAGAACTTGGTCAATCTGCTTTTGTCTCTCTGGCAAAAGCAGTTTCGCTGGATGAAGACTTTGAAAATAGTGTTTGTCAATGTCAATGTCTTTCCTCAGACTGGAGGTGATCATGTGGTCATGTCTGTTGCTTCACAAGCTGTAGACTCAAAGCACAGAATCTGTTGTTGGAAACATAGTGTCACCCACCCCTCTTTCCCCATATGAAACTCATTTGCATAATCTAAAGCACACAGTTAGAACAGTGTCTTTAAAGTTTTACCAATGCATTACTCACTTCCCAAACCAGCACCAGAATACCTCTGGCAATGTTCTGAACACATAGAGTCCAAACATGTTGTAAAAAAAAATTGAACTGTCATGCATTCACTCATCCTTGACTAGGGTTCTACAATTTTAAATAGAAATGTATATGAAATAATAAAATATATTAATATTAATATATTAATATTTCATATATAAATGTATGTCTTTGACTGGGGTTCTATTATGTAATTTGACTGTCAGTTTTTAATTTTCATTTTTTTTTACATGTACTATTTTAGTTTATTTTACACTACACCTTTTTCAAAAATATTAAAAATCATATCAGATGTATCGTGTATGTACTGCAAAAATAAGGTGACAGTTGATTGCATTGGTTGTTTGAACACAAAGTCTTTGACATCAACATCTACATGTTGAAAAGCGTATTTATTTTTCTGTCCTCTTAACCATAAACAATTATGCGATGCATATAAATTCCATTTTATTATTTGCATTTAAGAGCCAGAAATCCCTCTTTGGTAATGTACAAATTTTACTAGGATTTGTTCTACTGTGCTCAGAAGGAAAGATGTTCACTACATAATGAATGAAGTGATTCCCCTTCCCTCAGATCTGTCCTCTCCTTTCTGCTAACCTTGACTTCACATTTGGCTCAGAGTTAAGAGCTTTCTTTATCTGTACGGTGAAGTTTGGTGGCTTAGCACAGCGAAGAGAATCAATTCTTTGCAAGATTTGGCAATAATTACTAAATTAGCGAATAGGTTCCAGCAGGTGTGAGAGAAAATAATTGTATGCGATTAAAGTGTCCAAATCAAGGTCAATTCTGTCGTGCGACCAGCCCCAGGCGTGGTAATGATTTAAGTGGTAAAGATTTCCCATATGAAGAAGTACATACAGAATGTGTTACCTGTGGCCCTGTGCGCAGGACCCAAGATGCCTTTCTGAAGTTTAATTTTGGACCAGTTGGTTATCATGACACTTATATTCCGAGTTCAATAAGTTAAAGGGATAGTTCACCCAAAAATGAAAATGATCCCATGATTTACTCACCCTCAAGCCATCCTAGGTCTATATGACTTTCTTCTTTCAGGCGAACACAATCAGAGATATATTTAAAAATATCCTTAGTCCTCCAGGGTTTATAATGGTTGTAAATGGCTGCCCAAATTTTGAAAAATGCATCCATCTATAAAAAAAAAATGAATCCATACGACTCCAGGGGGTTAATAAAGGCCTTCTGAAGCGAATCAATGTGTTTGTTTAAGACAAATATCCTTGTTTAAAACTTTATAAAGTAAAATATCGAGCTTCCAGCGGGACAGCCATACACATTGGACGTACGTCCAAAAAGCGTTAACTTCCACGACGTAGTACACAATGACATGACATACTAGTGTAATTCGTCATGGCACAGTGTAGAACGTCATGTCATTGTGCACTGTGTCGCGGAAGTTCACTTTTTGGACGTACATCGAATGCATTTGGGCTGTCCTGCCGGAAGCTCGTTATTTTACTGTATAAAATTTTAAATAAGGATATTTGTCTTAAACAAATGCATCGATTCACTTCAGAAGACCTTTATTAACCCCCTTGAGTCGTATGGATTTGAAGACTTCTTCTCTCAGGTATCTGTTTAGCTCTTTATCTTCAAAGTTGGATATTAAACTATAATCCTCTGCTTTATAAAACACAACTGATAGAGCTAATGTGATTTTTGGAGATTGTGGTTGGGGAATATTTGCTTGGAATTAAAATTATGGACTTGTTTTTATAGCCAGACAGAACATTTGTCTAGGAAGTACTGGAATATGATGCGAGCTTCATCCCATATATATATATAATAATTTCCCCCTGTATATCCATTTTCATCACACATTAATTGGTATCTCATTCCCCCATATTGCACAGATGTCATTGTCTTTGCCAGTCATCATTTGGCTAATACTTCTGAAATACACACATACGCTCACACATGGCGCAGCCGTCTACCCATTGTCATGGCAACAGCTGCTGAAAGGCAGAAAAGGAGATATGACAGGTTCCTTATCAGCACAGTGAAATATTAAAGCTACCAAAGATCTGATCCACCCCCCCCCCCCCCAAAAAAAAAACACACTTTCTTCCCGATCCATTTCATAAACACTTTTTTCTTTTTCAGCTCCTCACTTCAGTGACGTCTTACATTGATTTAAAGCAGGATTGCATTTGTCCTCTGTCTGTCTCTTGCTCAGTTTGGCCTCTTTTTCCTTCTGCATAAATTTGTTGTCTCAGTCATGTCCCACTGTGTATTTTCTGCCCATCTTGATGGATGAATTCAGTTCCTGATAACGTATTTGTTTTCAGTCAACATCATTTACCTTCCCTAAACACTTGTGCATTATTTTTTATTTTTTATTTTGATCAGCTCTGGGTGAGAAAATGATAAAGAAAAAGATGACTGAATCAGTTTGAGTCAAACCGAATGTGTGGCATGTAGACATTTATAACTCACATATATATAACACACATATAAACACACTGATTTTTTTTTTTTTTTAATTAATTAATTATTTTTTTTTTATTAATTAAAACCTGTAAATACACAAAGTTTTAGAATTTTGAAAAACAGAAAAGAAATTATACAAATTGAAGAAATATTTAGGATTTAGAAATGGACATTGGACAAATTTTTGATATTTACTTGACTTCAATTATTAATTTATGGCTTAATGACGTATGTGTCCATTATAAAGAAAATGAATATTATTTTAAAATCTAGTCACACATGTGCTAAGTTCTTAGAAATATACAGTTTGTATTCATGGTGGTTTAATGTGTTTTTAAGAAACTTTTATAGTTTTATATCTAAAAGCTTACAATTTAATTGAAATATGTTATGTAATATGCAAGCATTATCTTAGACATAATTTTAAAAAAAAAAATAAATACATGTATTTTTCAAGATAAAAAATATTACGTTTTAATAAATATGAATAATTCAAGTTGGAACAGTGGACATAAATTAATAATTAATAAATATCATTACTTACAAGTTTTTGGGGAGTCACATCTTGAAAAGGCCAAATTATCTGATATTTTTGACTGACAGTTATTGAGTTTTCTCTATGATATAATCACTCTGATGTTTTTGACTTAAAATAATGAGCTTCCAGCACAACAGCCATACGCATTCGACATACGTCCAAAATATACGTTCATACGTTGAACATACGTTCTACACTACGGCATGATGTACTACGCTATAACGCGTAGTACGTCATGTCATTGTGTACTACGTCGTGGAAGATAACACTTTTTGGACGTATGTCGAATGCGTATGGCTGTTGTGCTGGAAGCTCGTTATTTCACTTTATAAAGTTTTAAACAAGGATATTTGTCTTACACGAACGCATCGATTCGCTTCAGAAAGCCTTTATTAACCCCCTGGAGTCGTATGGATTAATTTTTTTTATGGATGGGTGCATTTTTTTTGTCTTCAAAATTTGGGCTTCCATTCACATCCATTATAAACCTTGGAGGACTAAGGATATTTTTAAATATATCTCCGATTGTGTTTGTCTGAAAGAAGATAGTCATATACACCTAGGATGGCTTGAGGGTGAGTAAATCATGGGATAATTTTCATTTTTGGGTGGACTATCCCTTTAATGCCAAAAAAAAAAAATAATGTCACTGTATGTATGAAATTATTTTTAATGTATTTTTAAAGAAATGAATAGATCTGTCATTGATCAATGTCTATTATGTCATAATAGATGTCATAATGTCATAATAGATCATTGTCATTGACCCTCATACATTCAGCATTCAATCCACTTCTGTAAGTTGTTCGGCAAGCCGCATCTGTTAGCAAATACGTTTGTCAATCCCAAACAGTGACAGTGTGAACGTAGCTGAAGTGGCACTCTAACACTTATAATCTCCTGACAGACTCCAGCGCCTCATAGGTAACAAGTTAACATGAAACAGAACTTAGCGACAATGTCTGTGTTCAGCTGCAGCAACACTTCCCTTCACACGTATCATCTATCAGCAGATCGTGCCTCACAAGGTTTCTCACAATCAAATGCCACGCACCACTCATTATTCCCCCATATTCGCTGAAGAGATGTCTCAATCTTGCTGTATTGTGTCTTTTAGTGCAGCTAGTCTTCTGTGAATAAAGTCAGTGGAGTTTAACAGTGACTGATGGTTGCCAAGTGAATGGTCTGTCTAAAGGGACGGTAAACACAGACGAGCTCCCATGATGCAATGTGGTACTTTCATTGCAGTGGAATTGAGAATAAAAGTGTTGAGGCAGATGACATAGACCCAAGATGATTTAGAGACTTACCTAAATATCCTGTACACCGTGCTTCTCTGAAATAGGATAATATCTACCCTTGAAAGCAGTAAAGAGAATATATGCATACCTGTCTTCTCTGTCATTATATTTGAACTGTTTACTTGTGCTTTTTTGTGGCAGTAGACATCACTATAAATCAAACATATTTGAAGATATTAGGTTGTCTCCGGGGGGGGGGGGGGGGAGCTCAGAAATAAATATGAGGAGGAAATTTGTTCAAGAATTAGGGGTGTAACGGTACACAAAACTCACGGTTCGGTACGTAACTCGGTTTTGAAGTCACGGTTCGGTACAGCAGGTGGGGAGAACTAATAAAAAAAGAAGCAATTTTATGTTTAAACAGTGGTTTACTGAACAAATTGTGTCTCTGCCTTTAAATACATTAAATTAAATTATAACCATGATACTTTTTTTTTCAAGCAGCAAATTGCAGATTTTTAAGTTCTTAAGGATATTTAAAGGCCTTTCACACATAGAATGCTTTTTTTTTTTTTCATTCCGCTGTGCTGCTTGTCCATTGTTTTTCTATGTAAACGTGCACTAGGCAGACATTTTTGACACTTGTGCTCGCATATCACGTCTTTTGCAGCATCTCGCACATTAAAAAACAAGCCCTCAAGTTCAAAAACTTTTTTTTTTCATTCCAATGCTGTGCATCTTGTTTTTTTTTTTTGTTTTTTTTAAATCGAAACACTGTTCTGTGTGAATGGCTCTTTACACTCCACACTAAATTAATGTCTCTCCTTGAACACACTTTTTTTTTTTGTTTTTTGTTTTTGGTGAGAATGCTGGACTATGAACTATTGTTTTCTATATGAACATGCTTGCTTTATATGCCACACTCATTTATTTCCTGATCAATATTACATTTGATCAGTCTTTAGTATACAGTATATTTACACTGTTTTGCAGTGCTTGCGTGTTCCTAGTTACAATTTACCACATCCAATATCTTTTAATTGAATTTTCCTACACATAATTTTGGGTCTTAATCACAAAAGAAACACCAATAAAAGATGGATAAACCGAAAGGGAAAGGTATTGAAAAGTGTCTCAAATAGCCCATCTTTCCTTCCAGTTCTCTTCGGCCCACCCTGGACAGTTAATTGATTGTTTGCAGTAAGGAACTCCCTGGTGTGAACCAGTGGTCCCTGTCTTCTGCATGAGTCAGCAAAATGCTATTGAGTGAGCAATTACTTTTGTCTATAAAGTTAATAAGGGGAATATTTAAATCACAACAGCAGAGGCGCCAAGACATTTGTTCGTGATTGGTAATAAACAGGGTGCAGTGTTGATGCGTGATTAACAACACGTATTTAATGGCGGCTGTATTACAAGACATGCACCACCTCAGAAGCCTGTTAGATCCTCTATTTTTTTTTCTCGTAAATGCTTCACTTGACTTATCACTGCTAAATGTCAAGTACATGCCACTACTAGATCTGAGGAATGAGATATAGGACTTAAAGATGTTTATCTGTTCACAAAGAGCTGTAGATATTGCTAGATGCAGTTGGTTTTCAGAGACTTGACACTATCAGAAAGCACTAAAATTGTCATCTGCACCACAAAAAAAAAAAAAAAAAAATCCAATAACTATACTGTTAAAAGGATTTTTCACCAAAAAAAAAAAAAAAAATGTCATCAATTTTTCAGTTTCGTGTCATTCCAAACCTGTATGACTGAATTTCTTCAGTAGAAAACAAGATAAATATTTCAATTGTTTTTGCCCATACAATGAAAGTCAGTCAACATATTTGGTTGAACCATCTCTTTAAGTCAGCCACTTTTTTTTTTTTTTTTTTACTTCTCAACTTCTTTTAGCATCAGGCCATGGTTGAATATCAGACGTGTGGTCTCAGCTGTAGGCAGACAACCGTGAAAGTCTCTTAGCCACGGCTGCTTCAGTCAGGTATTATAAACATCACGCTCCACTTTTCCCGTACCTGGGGCGTACACCTCAGATCGCAATCTACCCCCAGACCGCAGCACTGCAGTACAGTATGCGCTGGCCTTTCTACTGCCGACTGCCTTGTACACCGTTTCAAACCCCCTACTGCTGGCACGCTGAGCTCTGGTCTCTCTCAGTGACCCGTTTGAGCTTTGCAGCCTGGTGATAGCGAACCAATTTATAAGCCCCCCTCATGCGACACAGCATCTCTTTTGAGACGTAGATTACCTTCACAAATACATTTGATAGGGCTTTTTTCCCCCACATCTAAATCCACAATTCCTCGCCTCTGTTTTGGATGGTATTTTTTGCATACATAAATATTACAAATCTAAGCAGCTTAAAATGCACTAAAGTTTCACAATGGGTCATAATACTTTCTGTTTAATTTTGAATTTCTAAATCTGTTGTTTAGTTAATAATAATTGTTAACATTTTTACTAAGTATTGCTATTACATTTTGTAACGAGAAACCTGTTTTGTGAAATATTTTATTTATTTATTTATTTAATTATTTGTAAAATTTATTTCACTTTATTTCACCGGTCAGGCATAACATTATGACCACATTCCTAATATTTTGTTGGCCCCCCTTTTGCTGCCGAAACAGCCCTGACCCATCGAAGCATGGACTCCACTAGACCCCTGGAGGTCCTCCACTAGACCCATCAAGATCCTTTAAGTTCTGTAAGTTGCGAGGTGGGGCCTCCATGGATCGGACTTGTTTGTTCAGCACATCCCACAGATGCTCGATTGAATTGAGATCTGGGGAATTTGGAGGCCAAGTCAACACCTCAAACTCATTGTTGTGCTCCTCAAACCATTCCTGAACCATTTTTGCTTTGTGCCAGGGCGCATTATCCTGCTGAAAGAGGACACAGCCACCAGGGAATACCGTTTCCATGAAAGGGTGTATATGGTCTGCAACAATGCTTAGGTAGGTGGTACGTGTCAAAGTAACATCCACATGGATGGCAGGACCCAAGGTTTCCCAGCAGAACATTGCCCAAAGCATCACACTGCCTCCGCCGGCTTGCCTGCTTCCCATAGTGCATCCTGGTGCCATGTGTTCCCAGGTAAGTGACACACACGCACCTGGCCATCCACGTTATGTAAAAGAAAACATGATTCATCAGACCAGGCCACCTTCTTCCATTGCTCCGTGGTCCAGTTCTGAATCTCACGTGCCCACTGTTGGTGCTTTCGACGGTGGACAGGGGTCAGCATGGGCACTCTGACTGGTCTGCGGCTATGCAGCCCCATATGCACCAAACTGCAATGCACTGTGTATTCTGACACCTTTCTATCAGAACCAGCATTAACTTCTTGAGCAATTTGAGCTACAGTAGCTCATCTGTTGGATTGGACCACACAGGCCAGCCTTCGCTCCCCATGTGCATCAGTGAGCCTTGGCCACCCATGACCCTTTTGCCAGTTCACCACTGTTCCTTCATTGGACCACTTTTGATAGATACTGACCACTGCAGACCGGGAACACTCCACGAGAGCTTCAGTTTTGGAGATTCTCTGACCCAAACTCACTCAAATCCTTACGCTTGCTCATTTTTTCTGCTTCTAACACATCAACTTTGAGGACAAAATGTTCACTTGCTGCCTAATATATCCCACCCACTAATACGTACCATGATGAAGAGATAATCAGTGTTTTTCAGTTTTTCACTTCACCTGTCAGTGGTCATAATCTTATGCCTGATCGGTGTATAGCAAAAATGTAAAATGTATTTTCTTAGGCTGCCAATACTTGTAATTTTAAAAATACTTCAGAAATACTCTCAAACAAACAAATAAACAAACAAGCATAACTATCATCAGATCTTATCAGTCTGAATTTCTTGATGGAGAAATTGTCATGCCTGGATTGGTTTGTTGACAGAAGACAGTAATAGCTCAACTGACCGTCTACAAAATGTTTTAATATACAAAGGTTGAACTCAATAATGCATGTGGATTGTGGCTGGTAGATATAGTGTGCATGACTGCGGTATATATTGCTTTTATTATCATCTGCACCTTCCTTATAGATTCTCTTTTCTTTCATTTTCTGAAACAGTCTTTGGAGTACAATCATTTCTTTCTTCTGCTGTAAAAAGTTTTTGTCTAGGATCTCATTATCGCCTTTGAAAATGTACAGCTTGCGGTTCCACCTTTGTTCCATTTGTGATGTTATGATCACAAATAGATTAAGCAATCTGCAGTCATTATGGTAGCAGACCTAGAAAAAAAAAAAAAAAAAAAATAGCCTAAAATCTACATTGCGAAACTTTAACAGCGAAGCCCCCCTTTCATTGTAGTTGTCCCAATTTATATATTCCTTCACAGATTTCCTTTTTTCACTCTTTGGAGGCCTTTGTTTGGGCACAATTAATTTTAACTCATTATTTATTATTAATTGTTCCATTTTTCAATTTGAGGGGTTAAAATTCCACACAAAGGGTGGGCATATACATTGCAAGGTGCTGGAGAAATTAACTATATGAAAGTTAAGGAGCCATGAAATTAAATACTATGGTTTCCTCTCTACATTCACATCATTGAGACAGATGCTCTGCAGTTTCCAGCACAAAAGCTTTGGGTCTGAAATGATGATATAACACTGTTAGGTTATGCCCATTTGATGTTATGATGGGTTTTACACCAGGTTGATGCAAGATGTCATTTTTCAAACATCAAGCAATTACGGCTCTTATTCATGTTATCATTATATCTGCAGTAATAATAATGGTCAGTGTTGTGGGTAACGCATAACATGAGTTACGTAATCAGATTACTTTTTCAACTAACTAGTAAAGTAACAAATTACTTTTAAATTTACGACAAAATATCTGAGTTACTTTTTAAAATAAGTAACGCATAAACATGATGGTTATTGTAGTTCTAGACGTGAGCATGCATTTACTCATCTCACTTGCACAAAAACAGATTCAGTATTCCTTAAAATGAATAAAAACAGTGAAATGCAAACTTAGAATATTACGCAAACATGTAATAATCAAATGTTAAATAATACAAAAATACTATATGTATTTAATCTCACTTTATTAACCAATGTCTTTGCTGCTGACCTTCGATGACCCAATTCAACCATAGCAATAAGCAAAAAAGACTTTAGATAAACATCACACGTGTCTTTCATTTTCTTTTGTTTTTTATTGCTGAAGTAAGAGTGTTGAACTTTCTTCTCCTGAGCCCCAGAATGGCAGCACAGCTGAAAGTTTTGTTTGAGGCATGAATTGGCATTTCCTTCAGCTGGAAGCTTATTCATTTCACTTTTGGTGTGAAATGGCCTTTACGTATGGCCTTGAAGTAATGCATTACTTTCCATAAAAAGTAACTAATTAACTTGATTAGTTACTTATTTTAGGAAGTAACGCAATATTGTAACGCATTACTTTTAAAAGTACCTTTCCCCAACACTGATAATGGTTACCTTTGACCCCTTGCATATTGCTCAGACCTAATGTCTACACCTGTTTTAAATGACAGAAACATATTATTTCATACTGTAATATTTTTAGAATTAATCAAATAATCTCAAGTTATCTCTAATTATACTTTAGCTGTACATGAGAACAATGTAAAAGCTATGATATTCATCACATTCACATTAATCACAGTGTAGAGGTTAATTATAAAACAGCCACAATGATACTTTAAACAAGAAGCTCTTAGTTGCAGAGATCAAATATTTATTAATCTGTTAATCAATTGCATTAGATTCAAACTCATTTTCGAACGCACTAATTGTTTTTCATTGCTTGCAGTTGAGAGAAGTGAGCTTTCCGTAGCACTAATTCAATTTATTCCTATCCGCGGCTGATGATTAACGAGGTGGCTAAAATCTATCACACATGCGGAGGTGATTATTGCATTATGTACTTCTGAATAAACGCAAGGTCAGTGAAGCCCCATGGCAGCTCTTTATTCCCACTGCCGTCTTTCATTTGCACAACATGGGTTCATTACCACCCCAGCATCTTGTTTAATCCTTGGGGAATTAAGAAAAAAGATAGAAATTAAGTATTTGTCAGGATTAATTAATAGAGTAGATATGATGCCTGACAGATTTAAAAATATATATCTGGTGTGAAAATGCGAATATCGCCAAGATTGCTCAAAGTTTTGTAGTGAAAGTAGAAGTACAACAAGAAATCTTATTGTACAGACACAGAGCCCCTAGCGGGAAAGGCCACTTGAGGTGACCCTACTGCCGCATTTCAAAGAGAACCTTGAAACAGATAGGAAAACATCCCTTTGCTCAGGACTGAAGGCAAGAAGAGAATTTCTCCCTAAATATGCTCACAAAAAGCTATTTTAATAAGTCCTTTTTAGTTTTCCATTTTCTTTTGAAAGGTGCACTCAGTATATATATTTTTTTTCATTAAAAAGTTTTACATAACAAGATGAATATTACTTTTGAAAGATATATTTTAAATGATATACTCTCATATGAGATAATAAAAGCTGTTTTACTTTACATGGACTGGGTCTCCATGTGAGGGCGGCCATTTTGAGATCACATGACTTGTCGAATAAGCTATCTTTGTAACATCCATGTTGCTGAGCACTTTCTGTCACAGAATACATTCATTCTGGCTAATTTCCAAACACCTAGTGGATATCTACAGTATAATGACATTTGAAAACTTTAGATTTTCATGATGCTACATCCACACCACTAGGTGACAGTACAAGTCCAAGAAGCCATGATGACCAGCGCAACTTAAAAGTACTGAGTGCATCTTTGCAATTTTGACTAGACTAGCAAATATTTTACAGGTGGGAAAGAAATATGTACTAAAGGTTATGCTGTCAGGTTACGTACAGTATGACACCCATGCAAACATTTCCTTCAGAAGAAGATAAATACTCCAAGGGGGTTCGTGCGCAGGAAGTGGCTGCATGGGGAATATTTGCTGAGAGTGCTCTCTCTTTCTCCCTCTGGGGAAATGCTTCATTCCTGCAGCAAAATGAATGGCCAGAGAATATAGATTTCTCTAAATGATCCAACACTCTTCACCCAGAGAGGAGCTATCAGCTCTGACACTGGAGCTTCAAATCATGGCTTTCCAAGCAGAAGGACTCTCCTCATGATTAAAGACATGTTTAGTGCTCTGAAATATGACCGTCCCCTGTATCATTCTCGATCTCTAAGAGTATGAGCAGTGAGAGAACTGTGACACATAAGGGGCTTTAGAGGAGTGATAAAGAAAAGCTGTACGTTCCCTACAGGGCCCTCTCATACAACGAAGTATTTGTCATTGTTCCGTATTACAAGGTAGTTATGCAAATACCAAAACCTATTGATGGTTCTTGGGAGTATAGTGCTGTAACCCTTGTTTTTAAGTGAAATACTTAGCAAATGGGTCGCTTTGCCAGGAAACAGTGTGAAAATGGTGACCATTTTGTTGCTTTGTAGCAACCAAGCTGGTCTTTGCTAACCCTAAGTAATCTAGAAGTGTCCAATCCTGCTCCTGAAGAATTTACCCCAACACACTTGCCTTTCTTTTATTCTTTCTTGTAATCCTGAAGACGTTGCTGGTTCAGTAGTGCCCTTTGATTTCTGTGATGCAGAAAATGTGTTTTGTTTGCCAAAAAATGAACGGAATTGTTAAGATTTCATTTGATTACATTTTAAAGGATTAATTAAATTATTAAAATGTATGCATTTATTTGATTATATTTTTGTCATTCTTGATAATAAGTTACACTTCAGTTTAGGGTCCAGTTCTCACTATTAACTCGTTGCTTATTAGCATGCATATTACTAGGATATTGGCTGTTTATTAGTACTTATAAAGCACATATTAATGCCTCATTCTACATCCCTTAATCCTACCCACTACCTAAACTTAACAACTACCTTACTAACTATTAATAAGAAGTAGTTAGGAGTTTATTGAGGCAAAAGTCGTAGTTAATAGTTAGTTAATTATGCATATAATAATTTTGTTTATTTTGTTTCAAATTATAAAACAGAAAAATGAAAACTTAAAAATATTAAAAATAAAACACATTTCATAGAGCCAAGTCTTAGGAATTCAATTCAAACATCCTTTTTGGTTATTGAAATTTAATGAAATCATTAAAAACAGAATGAAAAAAAGAAACAAAAAAACATGGAATTTGGGGGCAAAAAAACATTTCATAGGGCCCTAGTTCAGGTGTGCTTAATTAGGATTAAAAACTGCAGGATACAGTACAGTGGCCCTCCAGGAGCAGGATTGGGCATCTCCGAAGTAGTCAATTTTCTTCCCCAAAGTAAATTCAGTACCCCCTGGAGAAACTTTGGGTCACTCTATGATGGATTCAAACTAGTAACCCTTTGGCTACCAGCCCAGATTTGTATCCAAGTAGAAAGTACAGTAGTTTTTTGCATTTCAATAAGTGGCAGGAGGTACTTATCAGTTATTGAACATTCTGTGGCTGAGCCTTATGCCCACGTGAACCTCTCAGAGGGCCACCATTAACACCACATCGCATTTCAAGGTCTTTTTTTATTTGGAAGTTTAGAATTTTGATTAGGATTGCTAATTATTCCCTTACATGGTTACTCAGCGGACCCTTTGTGAGCTAGGTCAATCAGTCTACATTCATCTTCCTGTATGTCTTCCCCCATCATGTGCACTTCAGAATCAGTATCTGCCTCTGATGTGAGTGCCTGTTGACTCGGAGCCATCTTTCCACTCTGCAGGGCCGATACTTTGTATTTATGCCCTAACGATGGCATAATCAATTTAAGAGTTTGTCTTGGGTCATTATTACCTGCTGCAGAGCCATCTGTTGGCAAGGTCTGAGGGAGATGGCTGCCAGGTAGCTGGAGCACTGAATTGGATTGAAACGCAAGGGTCTGTAATGCAGGGCAAGAGTAGAAGGGGGTAGAGGAGTGTGCCCACTAACCAGATGGCCAGGGACGCCAGCCTCCTCACATTGCCAAATGGCCCTGAACATATTTAAGAGTACATTCTCAAAATATAAATACAAAGTTCAGTCTATTTCAGCAGGAGCTTTTTAAAGATAGGTTGCAAATCTTGTGGTGAAAATGCAGAGCTCAAAGCAAATCCTATTGTACTACTGTTTAAATGGCACTTTTTATGATATACACAGTTTTTTCTACCATCCGTAAGGAAATACTATGAACATTTAGGGATAGATAAAGTAAAAATCTGTGTATTTGAGTCCGAGTCCAGGCTGAGACCTGGTTAAGTCCTAGTCAAGACTAAGGCCAGAAGAAGGTTGAGTCCAAGTCAAGACAGAGACCTAAAGAGGGTCTGAATTCAGCCAGTGTAAATTCTGATTCAGACAGTGTAAATATGATTTTATTTGTGGTTTTGTGTGAACCTCAAGCAACCATGACATGATTGCAGAGAGCAAATGATATGCACAAGATGTATCCACAACGTAAAGTCCAAATCAAGATCTCTATGTCTAAATGCTCTTAGGTGACAAGACTATGAAAATATGGATTTGAGACTTGAGAAGGACTGAAGACAGAGTCCGGTCTCATTGCTACAACACCAGTCTGGTCCAAATATATTTCTGAACGTTAAAGAGTACAGTGGTTGAACCTTTAAGGATACTCCAGTGACAAGCTGCTATACCTCTAAAAGTCCCAACAAGCACAGCATTGAGCAATAAAATATTTTCACATAACAAGCACTAAATTCTATATTTGACCTTTTTTCATGGCAGCATACAGCAAAAATTATATATTACATGCCAAGATAGTTATTTATTTTGTAAGTAGCTGTGTTTAAGTGCACTTATTTAAACAAATAAAAGAAAATCAATGAGAAATTAGCATAAAGTTAAAGTTAAGATGCTTTACATTGATGTTTTGGGCCAAGCTGTCTCGTTGCTCCATTTAGCCTCCGACAATTCTGGGACACGTAGTGTATGCTCTGACGAGAAGAGCTTGTCCGATCTCTTCGCCAGACCCCTGAAATTCCAGTCACCAGTGAGCACCGTGAGATGACGGCCAATTACACCTGCCCAACACATCACAGTTGAGTCAGCAGCCTATGTGTCATGTCCATCATGTTTGTGTATACTGTCTTTGTGCATGATTGCCCGGGTTTATGATATATTTTTGTTATAAAAAAGCCCAAGAGGTTGGTCTTTCTGAATCAAAAAGCTCCTTCATTATTTCTGTATGTGTTTGACAGGCTCTGTGTCCATCTATCAGTGTGTTACAGATGGGAAAGACCTTATTTGCACCAAAAGGTGACTTCTGTTTGTGACAGGGTAGGAAGATAATGACTGATCTATGTACACAGGAACAGCGGCGTGGTTTTGTCTATATATAGAAACTCTCCGTGGCTCTGAGTGACTTTAACAAAGAGGAACTTGATAAGACTTGAATTCTTGGTGAATGTAGGCAATGCAAGTGCTGTCCTCTTTGATCAGTGGTCTATCTATGATCATTAATAAATATTCAGAGATGATATCAATTGTCAAATTCGACTGGATTGGGCGAGAGGAAAGGACGCCTTTTCTGTTTGTCTTTATAATTGCCTTCACATCAAACCTGGTTATACAAATCAACACTTGAACCAAATTTGTTTGATAAAAACAGACTGGATGCCCAATTAGACATCCGTCCTTCGCTATTGAGTCTTGAAAAAAACAGTGCTATCTTATTATACGGTGGGTTGATTCTAACTAATGAAGCTATTGAGAATAATAAGCAGTATATATGGGCTAGCTTCATCTCAGACATACGTGTATACAATTTGAAAGAATGAATCCCAATGTCATGTTTTGTATTGCCATTTAATGTACCAGTGTCCAATTGTCATAAATGGCAAAGATCAAACACTCTCTAAATCACAATGAGAAGTGACCGCAGTGTGTTCTTTGGCGGATGACTGAGCTGGGATATGACCTTCAGATTAAATTGGATTCAAGGTCGCCATTTCAATGTTTGCTCAAACATGCTTGAGTTTGTCATTCCACAAATTGTTGCGAATGGAGATTTGTGCTCTCTGATGACTAGATACTGTCACATTCAAAGATCACTCTACTGGATTGTATATAGACCTGTCATAATCTTTCAGTGTTTGGTGAAATTACATTGATACATTTATATACATTCATATATCATTTATTTTCTATAATTTTTATATCATATTTCATTTATTTTATAAATATCATATACTTTTTTGTTTATTTTTAAATTATAATTTAATTTTTTTAAAAAATTTATTGGATTTATTTTTCTTTTTGTTTTCTGTAATATCAGCTCTTCAAAATAATTAGCTGAATTTATCTAAGTTTGTTTTATGTTCATTTAAATATCGTCTTGGTAACACTTTAGTATAGGGAACACATATAAACTATTAACTACAACTTTTCCCTCAATAAACTCTTAATTTACTGTGTATTAATACTTAGTAAGGTAGTCGCTAAGTTTAGGTATTGGGTAGGATTAAGAATGTAGAATAAGGTCATGCAGAATAAGGCATTAATATATAGCCTTAATAAGTTATATAGCCTTAATAAGTATTAATAAATAGCCAATATTCTAGTATTATGCATGCTAATAAGCAACTAGTTAAAAGACCCTAAAATAAAGTGTTACCATTGTCTTCAAGTTCACATGTTTTTCATGTCTAGCAACAAATCAGCACAGAATCAATAATGCGCTCTTTGAAAACGCAATGCATCACGACATGAACACAATTAATCCTGTAGGAGTCAGTGGCTTCCTCGAAATAGGGTTAACAAACACCCGCATACATGCTTTACATCTCTGTTGACGCACTGGCTTTGAGCACTTCAAACAAGGCAGCCGCAGGCTTTTGGAGAGGTTTTTTTTTTTTTTAGTTTACATTATATTTCTTAGCCTTGATAAATTATTCCGTTTAGCAATTGCACATTACCAGATAAACACAGACTAAATACTTTTAATCTATCCTTTGAAGTTGTATGCACACACTGTCATTTCTAAGGGCTAATTCTTGGCCAGATGAGGTGTTTGAAAAACCAGCTCTCGTCCTTTTGTGCCCCATGATGCTAATTAGCTAAACAATGGCTTTTTACTGTTTGTTTTTCAAGGAACACTTGGCGACTACAATATCCTATAAAACCCTAAGCCCATAAGTGCGTCTTCTCAAATTCCCAGTTTAAGTCTCTGTTTATAATAGGGACCTATGGGAGAAAGTGGAAAAACTTTGAGTCTCTGGATCACCTGGTCTTAGATAGAGGTCTTAGATGCCTTATGCTCCAGTTTACAGTGCTATTGATTTACACCTACAAAACAGAGGATGTTTGGTCATTCCGCCGCCTCCATTAGCAGCAGAGTGCCTCTATGGAAGACAACCATTCCTCCTTTCTGCATTTCAGAGAATTTTAATGAATGATTGTTAGTCTTATTCTGGCTTTAATGATCTGAGTGCTAGCCATAATCCATTTAAAATGGGACAAGCTGTATTGCCTGACTTTTTAACAAATGTGTCTGATCCAGCATTTCAGCCAATATGGGCAGATACAATATCTCTATGTGTAGTTTAGTGTGATAGATGTCCTCAATAACCCTGATGCTGCTTTCGAGCCATTCAAAAAAAAGCTCCCTGTCTGTTTCCTCTTCTTTGTAGTGAACGTAATAGACGTGGGCAATTGACTGGATGCTTGGGGGCCGATGTGTTTTTGCAACAAGTGATTTGTCTTTTTGATTTGGCTTTATCTTCATTGTTTTCGTATCCGTCTCACCTGTGTGCATTGATCTGAATGCACAAATGACACCTTATTCACAGATTCACCTCTGGGCAGCATTAGTTTCACTGGTGCTTTCCCTCTTTTTAAGAGTGTTGCAGAATAATGCAAAAGCATGTGTTTTATCCCACTTTTATCCATTTCAGATTGATACCATTACCATTTCTAGGTATTCTTGTAACATTTACACTATCCAAATGTGTAAAAATGTACACAGATCAGGCTTAACATTATGACCACCTTCCTAATATTGTGTTGGTCCCCTTTTGCTGCCAAAACAACCCTGACCCGTTGAGGCATGGACTTTAGTAGAACCATTTTTGCACTGTGGTATCTGGCACCAAGATGTTAGCAGCAGATCCTTTAAGTCCTGTAAGTTGCGAGGTGGGGCCTCCATAGATCAGACTTGTTCAGCACATCCCACAGATGCTCGATTGGATTGAGATCTGGGGAATTTGGAGGCCAAGTCAACACTTCAAACTCGTCGTTGTGCTCCTCAAACCATTCCTGAACCATTTTTGCTTTGTAGCAGGGCGCATTATCCTGCTGAAAGAGGCCACAGCCACCAGGGAATACCGTTTCCATGAAAGAGTGTACATGGTCTGCAACAATGCTTAGGTAGGTGGTACATGTCAAAGTAACATCCACATGGATGGCAGGACCCAAGGTTTCCCAGCAGAACATTGCCCAAAGCATCACACTGCCTCCGCTGGCTTGCTTTCTTCCCATAGTGCATCCTGGTGCCATGTGTTCCCCAGGTAAGTGACGCACACATGCCCGGCCATCCACGTTATGTAAAAGAAAACATGATTCATCAGACCAGGCCACCTTCTTCCATTGCTCCATGGTCCAGTTCTGAATCTCACGTGCCCACTGTTGGCACACGGGTCAGTGGACAGGGCTCAGCATGGGGACCCTGACTGGTCTGCAGCTATGCAGCCCCATATGCAACAAACTGCAATGCACTGTGTATTCTGACACCTTTCTATCAGAACCAGCATTAACAGCATTAACAATTTGAGCTACAGTAGCTCATCTGTTGGATTGGACAGCACGGGCCAGCCTTCGCTCCCCATGTGCATCAATGAGCCTTGGTCGTGGTTCACCACTGTTCCTTCCTTGGACCACTTTTGATAGATACTGACCACCTCACAAGAGCTGCAGTTTTAGAGATGCTCTGACCCAGTCGTCTAGCCATCACAATTTAGCCCTTGTCAAACTCTTGCACTTGCCCATTTTTCCTGCTTCTAACACATCAACTTTGACAACAAAATGTTGCTGCCTAATATATCCCACCCACTAACAGGTGCCGTGATGAAGAGATAATCAGTGTTATTCACTTCACCTGTCAATGGTCATAATGTTATGCCTGATCAGTGTACATTTTTACACATTTAGATAGACAGTGACATACAATGTTTGACATGATTTAAAATGCAAATGTTTTTGTGTATATACTACATTGAAATGTTTACAAATCCTCTGACATGAGGGAAGCACTGAACAAGTTCAGTACACTGTAAAATGTATTTAGTCAGGTAAACTAAAAATGTATCAGGTAGTAATGTCTAAAATCGATTTTACTCTACATAAAGTTACACCAATAAAAGTAATTTTACCAGTTAAACAGTAAAAATGGTAACATGCAATTATTTTCTTTTAAAATTTATCAAATAATTATTCACATGTATAAAGATGGACCTTCAAAGAACTTGTTAAATGGAAAATTTATAAATGAAATCCAAATAGAACTAAGGTAAGTAGTCACTTGTACTTTTTGTGTAAATTAATTTAATTAGCATCAAATGTCTACAATTATGGATTATTGAAGTCAAACACTTGAATATAAATAAATTGAGATGTGCTTTCTTAATCAACAGAATGCAACCATTATAAAATTCAAGTACTAAATGTGTTAAATGCATTTAATAAATAGATGCTGTTAAAATATGAATCCAATTTATTATAAATACATTAAAATAAACCTGTAAATGAACTTTTAGTTTTGTACATCAGTAAGGTTTGTACAGCTCTAAAGTTGTACATACAGTGTTCACATTTTAGATACTGTGTACCTGTTACTGTTTAACATTTAATGTCCAAAGATGACGAAGATAGGCAAGGCAGTTCCAAACAGCAGTGAGGTTTATAAATAAAGACAAACAGATATCCAAAAGTGTTAAAACACAATGCGACAGCGTGCATAGCACAAACAATACTGGACAACAAATAGAAGGAAATGAGGAACTTAAATACACTAAGATAATGAAATGAAAGACTAACAGGTGTGATCTGTAAATGCGCGATCATTAAAAGATGTTTTGGTGAGCTATCTATTCTAGTGTGTACTGTACTAGAAAATTCCCCTCAGTACTACAAATAATATCTAATTTCTCTTTTAATGTTGTTTTCTCTCTCTCTCTCTCTCTCTCTCTCTCTCTCTCTCTCTCTCTCTCTTTCTTTCTTTCAGTTTTCCCTTTCGAGAAAACATAAAACATGCATAAGTGTTGTTTTAACAGAAATTGCTGGAGGAGGTCGCCAGTAAAGCAATATTTAACATTCACCTTGCAGTTCAGAGAAAAAAACACATCTGCCCCTATATCACTGTGGACTTGTCTGACCTCCTGGAAATGCCTGTATATTTTAGAATTTAATGTGAATGAGGCCTGTGAGACATGTAGCATGGACCCCTGAGGATGCATATTTTATTCATATGTCATATGAAAATAGTGCTTTTCTATGGTGTCTAGGGCCCGGTGATGCTTTCTGTGGCATGGCCCATTTCTGCCACAGGCTTATGTTGTGTTTCACCTTGTATGAATTCAGAATTATCTTTGTAGGGTAATGACGACACGTCTCTGTAAGTTTTGTCAATGTCTAGCTCTGGGAACCTGTAGAGTTGAAATCCATCAGCTCTGACATGGTTAAAGTCGTCATCCTTATGAAAACTGTCAGAATTTGAAATATGGTGTAAACTCTGGTAATCTAGAATAGTAATTTACTTTATTTCCAAGAAATTCCTTTAATCAAACTATTTGTAAAAGTGTTTTTTGAGGTGTGTATGAGGATGGAGGATGTCTGTTTTCATTAGCTGCAAACTTGTTCTTTTGGACTTGTTGTTGGCCCGATGCAAGATGACTGACAGCTAGTTTCATGCCTTCTAACTAAGGTAACTGACAAGGTCATGTCAGAAGTGATGACAGGTAAGCGAGACAACACTGTGAGATGTCTCTCTTCTCATTCCCTGCTCGTTGATTCTGTACATTCCCTCGTCTTCACCCCCTGTGAAGACAAAAGAAAATGAGAATAAGCACTGAGCGCAAAGACATCTGTATTCTTTTATTATTATTATTTGCTGTGCCGTTGCAGTTTAGTTTTGTTGTGTTTAATTAGTGCGGATACAATATCTATTTCTTATAATTACCAGCACTACACAGAGGACAAAAAAAAAAAAAAAAAAATCATATTCTTAATGAGTATATTTGTCTTGTTTACCAGTAAAAATGTCTAAACATCCATAAAACAAGATGAATTTACTTGAGAAGCAAAACTGTGTAAGATGATATGGCTTGTTTTCAGAGAACAGCAGATATTTGCACTTCTTTTAAGCATAAACAAGTGGGAAAACATTTATTTATTTATTTATTTTTATTTTTATTTTTTTTTGACAAAATGCACATTCAAGATACATTCTCTGAAAATAGGCCTTAATATCGTACAAAGTTTTGATAATCAGGTCAAATGATCTGTTGTTTATTTTTTTATCCAGAATAAAGGAGAAATATGGTCAGTAATAATATGATTTAATATGATTTGTTGTCATATTAGATTTAGAATCCTTGCAAATCTGATTTTCTGAGAATATTATCTACATGTGCACATAGAAAGTGGTGTAAAGTTAGTATTTTAGATCTAAAATAAATATAGAATTTTAATGCATCATTGATATTAGACTGTGAATTAGGCAATTGGTTTAAAATCAAATTTGACAGATATATCGATTTTTGGCTGTTTCTCGCTCCCAGTGCAGCAGATAATTTTAACTCGATGTACAGTGTGCTCTGTGCAGACAATTTGCTGTTGGTCTAACAGCTTGTGACATCCATGAGGTGCCCATGGTATATTAGGGGTTGTAATGGAGAGGACACCATCCATGCTGGAGGATTCTTGTGGGAGTAAGGCCAAGAAACTTCTGGCATCTTCTGATAGGTGCCATTACTCTTGCTTTTCCCTGCATGCTCTCTCAGCTGCCCCAAGCAGTACCTGGGCTTTCCACCACTGGGGGTGACATGATCTACTCAGCCTGTCTATACCTATTCCAGGGAAACATAAATGCTGTTTTGACGGGTTTCATAAATATTGATAAGATAAATCCAGAAACACAAGGTGTTTGCTATCCACTGGCCATAGTTCAGCGAGTAACAGTGTTGGTCCTTACTTAAATCAAATAGAATGAGGCTACGAACAAACTAATGTGGTTATGGTCCTGTTGTGAATCCAGCTGAAATGCACTCTGCACTTAAGTAAGAGAACTATTAAGCTATTATTAGTCAATGAGACTCATTTTATTATCTAAAATTGTGACAAATTCTTAGAAATGTATGTAATTTTAGACTTGGCTCAAAAAATGCACATCATGTCATTGACCCATTAGGTGCAGGTTTAGAGTGGGAGCAGAGCATATGAAGAAGCATCTTTTCCACTTTCACGGTAACATCAATCACAGAGGAAAAGCCAAAGATGGTGCATTCCCCTCTACTTTAATTGATGGCTCTGTTGGGTAGTCGAAAGGCGTTAAATTACTGATGTTTCTGGTGATTGAACGTCAGCTGTCAGTCTGTGAGCAAAGAGCCGAAGGCACGGCTGTAGGAGGAGTGGAGAGGAGATGAGGGTTAGCGCTGTCCTGAGAATTTGACAACCCATATCATTGCCGGGGTCAGAGAGTAAATGAAGCTCCGGTGTGGATCGCTTCTCTTGAACGGCGGCCTGGAATAATGGAAGTTTTGTGGAGCACTGAAGATTAATGTTGAGAGACAACAGCACATCATTTCCACCTTCTCACATTCTGTGAGGCCTATTTAAAAGTGAAAGCAGACAAAATCATTCATGTCCCTTCATTCCTATAAAACATTGAGAACAGAAAAATTCGGTTCTGCAAATGATATAAAAAGACTGGGGGGAGCGCAAATGCTCAAAGTGAATGTGCAAAATGTGTTGCAAAATCCTTGGCGGCGCCATTTTCGACGAAACGTGTGTCGAATGGTAATGTTTAGTAGTTGCAAAGTTATTTCCCTCTATCAGAGCAAATTTCTCTCCACCTCTAAATGACTATTTTAAGTGTGACTATCAAAGGCTTCTCCAGCTCCCTTCGCTCTGCCTAGTGCCGACAGCAGATATTTCTCTCTGTAATTTTTTAAAGGCAACCTATTTCAGGGACTCAGTTTGACTGGATAATGGTCCTGCGTGCAGTCTGGAATTTCTGAGCAGTTTGGAGTTTTGTCATTATCGATTGGGCTGTTTTGAGTTTGATGGCGTTGTCTGTTAAAGGGATAGTTAAATTTGATGGTACACTGAGACACTGGCTTCTCTTTTATGAATTTGAACCAACCAAGTCATCACTGTTAATGACCTTTTTTAGCAGCAACAGTCAAACTGTGAGCTTGTACATCCCTCCCTGAGAGTGTTCTGTGTCTGCGTAGAGAGTAATGTGTGTCCAACTGGCACAAAACACTGGCTAATAACAACCATGGAAGCAGAGAGTTTAATGTGCTTTTAAAGTCTGGGATATCTGTGGTTTTATTTAAAGAAATTACTTGTTTTCTGCAAGATACATTAAATTGAGCAAATGTTACAGTGAAGACTTTTATGTTGTTAAATATATATATATATATATATATATATATATATATAAACGCTGTTCTTTTAAAATGTATCATGGTTTCCACGGTTGCCATCACATGATATATATTATAACACACACACACACACACACACACATATATAATGCAGAATGTTTTCTGTGATGGGTAGGTTGAGGGTTAAGGATAGACTATACAGTTTGTGCTGCAGTATAAAAATTATGATGTCTATGGAAAGTCCCCATAAAACTTGGAAACCTAACAAACATTTTTTGCATGTGTTCATAATTTATTTGAATGACAGCCTGGCCAAAAATTATGTCTGCACAATTTGGCACAACTATGCAAAATCTTGAACAATTATTTTTCATAATAAGATAATTTTACTAGGACATCACTTTTGGCCACTGCTGTATTATATTTATTTTTAATTAGCTGAATAACTGGGAATCTTCAAAGATGTTAATGGACAATAAAGTTCAAAATGTTCAAAAAACTCTTTGTAGCCAATAGGGCTGCAACTAACAATTATTTTGATAATCAGTTAATCTTTCAATTATTTTGTTAATATCAATATTGATTAATCAGATGAAAACAAAAATGATTACTATTTATAAAAAAAATAAAAAAAATAATAATAATTTTACTTAACAGAAGAATAAATTTAAAGTCATTATTCACAAAATTGCCCAATGTTGTCCACCATATCTCCAAACATGTGGAATATAGTGAATATCTGTGTAGTAAACCATCATGTGTAAAAAAGGGGTTCAAATTTTAATTGCTTACTATTTGGAAGTAGAATCACTAAAATCACTAAATTAAAAATGATAATAAAGAACAACAAATGCACAGTAAACTAGTAAGAGGTACAGGAACCAAACTTGTGTGAACATATTACATTTATACTTCATTACAATAGTCTATTTACTGTTACTGCTCTCATAAAAAAAAAAAAAAAAACAGAATTACTTGTGTTACATGTAGAATTTATATGTAAAGTTGGTTACATTTTATATTGATGGTCCACTTTAGACATTCTACTAACAGTTAAGTAACTTTGCAGCTACATGTCAACTAACTCTCATTAGAGTATTAGTAGTAACTGTAGTAAAATGTTAGTAGACTGTTATGGCGCTCTTCCACTGCATGGTACGGCTCGATACTAAATGTGACGTGTAAACAGCGTCATTGGATTTGAAACACGAGACACCAAACCAGATTTAAATAGTCAGTAACAGCCACCACAGTATCATTTGTTCGCAAAACGACTTGCTTTAATTGACTGTCGCACGCAACTTGAAAAAAGAAATGGCTGTATTGTGGTCAGTAGATGAGGTGCAGACTCGTTGGTAGACGAGGCCAATAAGGTGCCGCAACTATAACGATCAGTCTATAAAATCCCACCCACTTTGAAGCGGTACTAACTGCAATGGAAAGCAAAACGACAGTAAAGCGAGCTGAGCCGAGACAAATAGTACCATTAGATATTAGGGTTTGGGTTAGTAGAATAAGTTGACATGTAGTTGCAAAATTACTTTTAATCAGTAGAATGTCTGTTGGGGGACCATTGCGCTCCATTTGTTTGATGTGCTGAAGTCTATGAAGTTTAACAGAGAACCACTTGACGTCAGTACAAGCCAGTTTGCAAAATGAAATTATTTGCATGACTGTCTAACATTAACAGATAATGCAAGTTATGCACAGAGCATAACTTGCGTCTGAAACGATTAAACAGCACACAAACGCATTCTTCAAAGCACATGACAGGGCAAGCCACATTAAACTATGTGCTTTTGTTTGAAGCGCTTAACATTTTCATTTTTGGGACAACTTGGTTTTTGCACTTTTTCTCCATTATTTTCCAGATGTGTTTTGTCCATAGAAATGCTTTATTCACTGTTGTAAAGTGACATGACTGGATGTTTTAAATGCATAATAAACAAATTAACCAATTAAGTAAAAGTTAACCAAAAAGTGATAGTGGCATGACGTGTAGCCAAGTATGGGGTCCCATACTTGGAATTTGTGCTCTGCATTTCACCCATTCAAGCGCACACACACAGTAGTGAACACACACCCGGATCAGTGGGCAACCATTTTTGTTGTGCCACCCGGGGAGTGATTGGGGGTTAGGTGCCTTGGTCAAGGGCACTTCAGTTGTGTGTAATGAGAGTGGAAGAGAGCGCTGTTCATTCACTCCCCCACCTACATTTCCTGCCGGTACTGAGACTCAAACCCGTGACCTTGGGATTACAAGTCCGACTGTCTAGGCCATTAGTTGTTGCAGCTCTAGTATGCAGAAAAATGAACTACACAGAAATTGAACTTCAATAATAAACTCACATTGAGTAATTATATTTAAATATGTGTGTGTTTCTCTGTTTCTCATGTCTCTACAGTAACAGACATGGCGTATAGGAAAGTGCGTGCTGGCCACGGTTCTCTCCGTGTGCGGGATCTGGAGAGTGAGGAGCTTCACACAGCTTCCCTGGAACTGGAATGGGACATGGAGAAGGAGCTGGAGGAACCGGGCCTGGACCGCTTCCAGCTGGAGTGTGTTGAGCATCAACCCGTGAGCAGCTCTTCTGGCGGGGGCATGGACCCAGACTTGGAACCAATTCAACCCTCTGTCTCCCCTCACGGACGTTTTGAGCGTCTCCAGGAGGACCCTAATTACGTTTCTCGTTTCAGCCGGACGGTACCCAAGGGCCAGAGATGGAATGGGACCTGCCTGGCCAAATACCTGCTAGCAGGGGTGTGTGTGTTTGCTCTGGGGCTGCTCGTTGGACGATATGCATTCAGCAGGGAGCAAGTGAAGGTAGAGCCAAGTGCAGACACAGACGTGTTGGAGAAGATTGTTCAGGGAATCACAGCAGAGAAGATACAAGCACTGCAGAGGTAAATGTTTCATCCTTTCCATCTATTGTACACTCACTGAGCTTTTTCAGAATTAAAGTGGAAATATACAGTGGATCTTTTACAGTAATAAATGAATAAAGGAAAATAGGTTTTGCAGAAAGGTTTTGCACCATAGTTTGCCAAAAATGTCTGCTCTAATGGTTTGTACTCAGAGGAAGACAGTGACAACTGATTTTCCATTATGTCAACATTATAATATATGAACATATGAGGGTGTTTCTTTGACTATGGGCAGTTTCAACACTGTGGTGAAATGAAACTTATATTAAACACATCTAATTTGCCTACTAATTTCCAACAGTGAATACAGTATACTTGCTTCACAAGACAATTCTGTTTTTTTCCTTAACCATCATCATTAATCTAAAGTAAAAAGTAGACCAGCAATAAATAAATAAATAAATAAATAAATAATGCTAATTCAGACTAATTTAAATCAAAATCATCACAGACACAATTATTGGTCATAATTAGTATTTTTTCACAAAATATTACATTAAACATTTTAAGTTTTTTAATATATTCATTTAATGCACCACTAGCTGTGGACACACACACACACACACACACACACACACACACCATATATACAATACTTGTGCATTATTGGCTGATAACAGAAGGTATGTCAGGGAGCTGAATACTATAAAGTTGTACAGGGGGATCAAGATCTTTTAATAGACATTCAGAGGGTGAGGTGAGGAATCAGACTGAAACTTCAAGAGCGTTCCAGCCTGTGAGAAGTGAACCATACTGAGGAAGCAGATGCAGGGACAGTGTTTCCTGGGACAGGCTCTTTGGGACCTTCATCTTTGAAAAAGCAGTCCTACAGCCAAAGTTGTGCACAGCTTATTCCCATAGTGACAAAGCTGCCTTGTTCACTCTGAGCCCAGCTGTGTAGTCTCTGACAGGCAGACTAAAGTCGCAAGCAGGTACTGATGTTAAAATTAAATGCAGACAAACCTCAAGCGATAACACATTGTTTTTGGAGCACGGATCATGGTGAGCATGTATATTCGAGTCAGAAAAGATAACTCTGTTTCCTCTGAACCAAAACCGCCTGACTCCTGAAACAGGCTTTGCGGTAGTGTCAATTTATAATTTATTTTGTCACATTTATATTTCAGACTGCAGCGCCAACAGCTCATCTCAGATCCTTTTTCGAGCAGGGAAGAGCAGGCGATATTACAATGCGCCGAGGCTGCAAAGGCGAGAAGTCTAAACATTTTGATGGCTTTATTTACCTCACATTCATACAGCCTCTTAATATTCACACTGAAGCTTGAGGAAATAAGAATATGTGTGAGGATAATTTAATTATTTACTATTTAGATGAAGCAGAAATTGTTTCAGTCGGCTGTGGAAAATGGTTGCCCTATAGGAGAAAGCTCTGTGGTGTGCAGAGATTAAAGAAGATGGGATCGCTAGTTGAATTAAACCAAATCTCACTGTAAATCTCTTTGTCCCTCATGTTAAGCTGAGGTTTCCCTTCAGACTCTCTGAGATGAAGCCCTGGAAAAGCTTTTGAAGACCTTTGCTAACTGCTTCAATACACATTCTAATAAGCTCATTGGGGGGAAAAAAAAAAAATCAGGACACGTGTGTGTGTGTATATATATATATATGTGTGTGTGTATGTGTGTGTGTGTGTGTGTGTGTGTGTGTGTGTGTGTGACCCATGCTGACAAAATTAGTCACAATGAGCAAATTTTAAAAAATGAGTTAACTGTAAATCAGTTGTTGGAATCTGACAAAAAAAAGACTGAGCTACACCTGTTTAAAGTCGATAGAGTCAGCAAAGTCATTTTTGAGAAAAATCGAGTTAAAGTTACCTTAAAATCCCTGGTAATACCACCAAATTTGGCACAAACCAAGTCAAAAACCCATATTTATAGGAAAAAATATATATTCAACTTTTTTCCATGATTCCACAATTGTTTGATTAGCATTATTGAAACAGACAGCCTATAGCTATATTAAGACCTACTCTACCACATGGATCTAATATATTGTTACACATCAGATGTTTTTCCTCAACGGTTAACCAAACGTTAACTTAAAGGGTTAGTTCGCCCAAAAATGAAAATAATGTCATTTATTACTCACCCTCATGTCGTTCTATACCCGTAAGACCTTCGTTCATCTTCGGAACACAAATTACAATATTTTTGATGAAATCCGATGGCTCAGTGAGGCCTGCATTGACAGCAATGTCATTGAACCTCTCAAGATTTCTCTCAAGAAAAGTATTCTTGTCGCTTTAAAATATTATGGTAGAACCCTTTTACTCACATGAACTATTTTAAATATGTCTTTAGTACCTTTCTGGATCTTTCATAAAAAATCTCTTAATTTGTGTTCCGAAGATGAACGAATGTCTTACGGGTGTAGAACGACATGAGGGTGAGTAATAAATGACATAATTTTAATTTTTGGCTGAACTAACCCTTTAAGACATAACAGATAATGTTTGTGTGAATACTTGCCAAGACAGATTTTTTGAAATACTGTAATTCTGTGTATATCGGGATCGCGCGCTGTCTGAGGCGTCTTTGTGCGCATGCTTCGGATGTCAGTCAGCGCGAGTAAGATCTTTTTGTTTACATCAGCATAAGTTTGGTTCACATTTCATTGGTTCAGACTCATGCCATCGAGAATTTGCTATGAATATTCACAAAGTTGGAATGTTGCGCTTTAAAACGAAACCAAACTTGTGCTGAGAGGAAACGCCAGTGGTCGAGAAACGGGCAGAGAAAAATGGCATTTTTCATGGTCAATGGAAAGGTACTCCTCTCAGAAAACGTACAAATAAAGATAATTTTAGATGTTTTATTGCTATTTGGAGCATTGGAATCGCTAGACGAGGGCTTCATGAACTCATTTTTGTAAAAAAACTAAATTTTGACCAAAATTTACATTTTTCACTTGTTTTGCCTGTAGCTCGAAATTAGCCTGTGCGCATTCCGACTCATTTTGCCAGCACGGGTCATATGAATATATATATATATATATATATTTTATTTAGTTCATTAGAAAAAAAAATCTGAGCACTTCAACCAGCATCTGTATAGAATCACTCTAAGGTGAAAAAATATTTCATATATTTTTACATTTATTATATTAACAGTACATTATAGTTTATCAATTGTCAGGCAAATAAACTTACTATTATTTGTGATAAATTTGTGTAAATTCCGTTTGCATATCAACACCACCTATAATTGAATGTCAACATGTTTCATTCTCAAGATAGAACAATTCTATTATTGTGTGACAAAAGTATGAATAATTACGTTTGCTGTTGCATAATGATTGCATGTTAAGTGGGAATGTAATAAGACTACATGCAGATATTTGTCAGAACTTCAGACTGCAGTTGCATATCCTAAGATTCAGCCACGCTATAGTCTTTTTGATGTGCCACCCTATGTTTTTTTTTATTTTTTTATTATTGTCCCCATCTGGCCACCCCATAAAACATTTCCTGGAGGTGCCACTGGGAGACACACTCTAACTGCTACACCCATTGTACTGGTGCTGAAAATCATCCCTTTTAAGTAACATTCAATCATGATGAAGCAGAAATTCTGTACTCATGCCATTTGTTTTCCCAAAAAAATATATGCTCTGCCAAAGCCTCCATTTTCTTTTGGCTTGTGACCATGTTTATTTCTTCGATTCTGGCATAATTTACACATCAAAGGTGAGTGCGGGGGAAGAACAGTTCCAGTAAAATGAGATTAGCCTAAAATCCCATGAAGAAGAAGTGTGTTTCCCACTGTTCACGTCTCTCTAATGGTGCTCTTTATCTCCTGTTGACACTCACTCTTAATTACTGGATGTAATTCGTATCGTACACATTCTTATCCAGGACTGTTTAGATATAGGGTACTAGAGGTAGGTCAGATTTAGGATCATGCCATAGAGGGAGTCCAGCTGAGTCTCTGTGAAGACAGTGATGCAGCTTTCATCTCGGGTCAGATTCATCATTTTCAATTTTCAATTCAGTCATTAGGGGTAAAAGCACAATAATTAGACAGGCAGAGCATTGTAGGTAAAGATGCTGGGCCTGTCCCAATATCCACACTTTCGGTTTTTACAATTGACCACTGGTCTACTTGCATGAAAGAAATTTTGGCACTGAGCTTTGGCATTTTTTTCCTGACCTGGGACAGTCTTGCACACATACTTTCTGCCCACTCTCAAGTGGCCAAGACAACAAGTGTGAGGATTGGGACAGGCTCAAAGACTTGTTTGTTGTTACATTCTGATGCATTAGTAAATAAACTTGAATTATACATGATGCAGATGGACTTCTTTTTTGTTTCATTTGTGTAATGACTTTAGTAATATATAAAAGAAAATGATTTATCCAGTCCATAAAGTGATTTTCCCCCACATATTTTAATCACTTGCCTTGTATTTATTTGTACTGTAGTTTCTATGTAGGAGTTAGCACATTTTACTCTTGTTGGAGGACTGTGGAAAACCTAATACAGACACTAGAGAATCAAATCTGTTTTGGGTCTCAGCCAAATTGAATTTATATATGCAATCATCCATTAATCAATGCAACTTAAGTCATATTAGCATTGCTGGTGGGGTGCCAGTCATTAATGAAACAGAACAAAGGGCTGCTTTTAGAAATCATTATATCCCTCTAAAATGTGGAATAGACACTCATAAAAACTAAGGTTGAGGTCATGAGGGCATGTTAAAAGGATGTTTTGCATCTTAATGAAATTTAAACAGAAACTTTGAGAAGCTGTGATTGTGAACTAAACTAACCAACAACTGATAACCTTAAAGTGCCCCTATTATGGATTTTTGAAAATTTCCTTTCATGTAGTGTGTAACATAGCTCTAAGTGAATGAAAATATCCTGCAAAGTTTTAAATCTGAAAGTGCACTGTATATAAAGGTATTGTCTCTCAAAAGTAAGAGTCGACTCTGAGTCAATTAGACGAGTCGTTTGTAAAACGAATCCCAAGCCGTTTCGTTGTGACGTCACAACGAAACATTAGCATATTGCCCACCCACTTATTGCGCGCGCAGACGCCAGGGAAAATTCATTACAATCATTACAATTCATTACAATACAATCTTTTGTTGTGTTCCCGTCATTTTACTGACGGCTGCTTCTCAAACCTCGGGGAGTTTAATGCAGGATTCAAAAAACTCTTGGACTTAAAATATGGATCAATGACCAGTTTATTTGGACCAGCTTGCTCCTCTTAATCTCAACCTGTAAGTATGATTAATAGTTGATGTTTATATTTTCTAGTGATCGTTCAAAATTCGTAGATTTGTATGTTGTGTTGTGTTGTGTAACGTACACCCTTTTACACTATGTACTTATGCACTATGTACTCATCCATGTATTGTGTAATTTTTATAAGGTTATTTTGTCATTAAACATCGGAGTCTGATCCCCTTCCCCCTCCGCAACGTAATTAAGGCTGCGACAGTTGAGTACATGTAGTGTCCCAACATTCCACACTTCATTTTTTTTCCGTTAATTTAGTGCATCATCCAGGTATTTAAAGTGCACTTTTTCTTTTTGGAATTTTCTGTGTGAACACACTACTCACACTATTTGTACTCAAAAACGTCATAGAATAGTGCATAAGTACGCGAAATGGGACACACCTTATATCTCCTGCTAACCGGCTAACTCACGTTTCTGTAGTTCTGCTATTCAGATGTGGGTCCAGTATAGTCTAAAATGTGTCGATTATTGCAGCTTGTCTGTCTTATTACTTGGAGTAATAATGATCAAGGATGGAGCAAGACTTTTGTTTAGAGTGTAATGCATTATCAGCTATTCACGTTTGTGCTCGGCTAATGTGGGAGTTTACAACATAGTTGTGGGCTCGGTTCACTTACATAACTGTAAAACAAACAGTTTTTTTCCTCTGCGTTTTTATTATTACAGTAGTATGGAGCTCTATCTGTATTGAAATAGGATGTTAAGATGCTAGTAGGCACTAACTAGTTGAAGTATTCTCTCTATAAACAGTAAACACCCATTGTAATGTCAAACAATGATATAGCCATTTTTTACTTTGTTAATAGTTGTGACGAAAAAGTCTGTGTACACATCTGGCCTAAATGTTTATCTTATATTAGAGTTTTTCAGCTTCGCTTGGCATTCTGATACAGTTCCCACAGGTGCACCTACATAAAGTATAACAGTGACGCTGCTATCACGTCTTATAAGCAACGCAAACTAAGGTGACACCATAGAGAAACGTCCTACTCCAGTCGTGATTGCGAATCAGTTTCTGGTTGATTGACTACTTCAGACGTTTCATCGCCGGACTTGGGCTCGAATTGATATGGTAAAATCGAATCCATCTTTTCTGTCCATACATTGTATACAATGTCTTGCGAATTGATAGCTGTCATTCGGTTTTGGCAATGGGCATGCGGTGCATGCAGTAGACCAATCACAAAGGATTTGGCCATCTGACCAATCAGAGCAGTGTAGGCTCACGGAAAGGAGGGGTTTAGAGATTATTCTTTTAACTGCTTCTAACGAATCGTTTACAAAACATTGAGAACTGAGGTGAAATTAAATGTATATTATGAGAAAACGAAAGTGTTTTTTGACCTTGCATGCTTGTAAACCTGTTGTAGGAGACTCCCAAAACAATATTAGGAACCTTAAAAAAGGCATAATAGGGGCACTTTAATAATGTGCATTTATTTAGAAGGGAATTTATATTTCAGATATGCACTACCATTCAGTATTTGTTTTAAAAGAAATTGAATACTTTAATAGTTTTATTCAACAAAGACACATTAAATTGCTCAAACAATAAAGACATTTATAATGTTCCAAAATGTATATTTCACCTAAATGCTTTTTTAAACTTTTTATACATCAAAGAAACCTGGAGAAAAACAAAACGCAGTTTCAGTATCACAGTTTTCAAAAAATATAAAGCAGCACTTTCTTGTGCAACAAATCAGCATATTAGAATGATTTCTGAAGGATCATGTGACACTGAAGACTGGAGTAATGATGATGAAAATTCGGCTTTTCCATCACAGGAATAAATTACATTTTAAAATAAATGTATTTATTTATTTATTTTTATTTATTTTTTCAAAAACATCCAAACTTTTGAGTGGTAGTCTATTCTTTATTATTTCTTGTAATCGAAGTAATTGCACTTGCTCATAGCATAGTTTATTTCTGTCTTACCACTTGATTCACTAAAGGAATGTGCAAGTCAGTTAATGGCACAAACGCACATGCAAAAAAATAAAATAAATAAATAAATAAACTGAAATTGGAGGAATTTTCACTAGGTTACTTAAATAGATTTATTTGGAAAGGATTAATTTTGTCATTTTAAACGAGGGGCTGAACGATTTGGGAAAAACTCATACTTTAATTTATAAAATAAAAAAAATAAATAACAATAAAAAAAATCTCTTTCCATTTTTCCATAGGACACATTCTCACTATTTTTGACCTATTCAATATGACTATAAAGTAATATTAAATATTAAATACAAATTTCAAAATGAGAAGTGTATTGTAACAATATTGTACTATTTCAATCATGACAATTCTCTGAAGTTTTAGCATATTATTGAATATGGCAATGTTAATATATTTGGTCTTGGCAGACTAGATATGCTACGCTGCTGCTGCTGTTGATTATTGCTGCTGTTGAGCAAGCATGGACTTGCTACTGCAAATAGATACACAGACATGCTGCTGGGAGCATGTAAGATATGCTGCTGCTGCTTCATAAATAGACACGCATAAATCCCGTAACAGATCTAGGCAGGTGGAGCTGGAGGGTTTCACAGGAACTCTGATTCACAGGACTAGCTTGACGTAAACACTGAACCAGACTGTTTAAATGATGAGCAAGCAATCTCATTGGCTGTAAGATCAGCAGAGGCCAATCAACTTGTGCCATGCAGTAATGATGTGATTATGTGCAGATTGCATGTAAAGGACCTATCAGCCTGTGCCCTCTAGAGTTTCATGACTGAACTAGATATAGTACTAGATATTGCTTTTGGTATTTCTGAGTATACTACCCATGTGCCTTTTTTTGTAATTGTGATTAAAAAAAAAAAAAAAAAAAAAAGTGTTATAATATCACTATCTCTTAAAATATAATACACACAGATACATGTATAGCCACAAGTAAATACCACAACTAATCATAACCTCCAGCCTCCACAGAGCAGTTATCACCTTTCCTCCATATGATAAAATTCTCCCCTCAGAATGATTTTCATAAAGTGAGATAAACTGCCCTCATCTGTAAGGAAAATATGGAATACCTCTCATTCTAACACAGACTGGAAACCTCGAGAAATAACGCATACTATAACACCCATGACATTATGATTGAATGCTTTTGAATAAATAGCGCTGCAAACCGTCTTGGGAATATTGCGCCCAACTTTAAGAATTGCTGTCGCCTGCATTACTTCTGTCGGGAAACACCATGGGAATTGAATAATGATACAATTGGGTGTCAACATGTCCCATTCTCGAGACAGAACAATGCTATTATTGTGTGACAGAAGTATCAATAATTGCATGTTTGCTGTTGCGAATGATTGCGTGTAAAGAGGAAATGCAATAAGGGAACACAGAGATATAGCCGGTGTGGATTTGTCACAAGCGTTGTGTGTGTGTGTATCAGGCTGGATGATTGTGCTGCAACATTATCTTGTTTATATAAGAGTATGTCTTTGTTTCCCTTGCAGTTTGCTGACTCTGCAACAGGCCTTTCTCTGAAGGCTAAGTCCCATCATTACGATATGTATGCAGCGGCTGAACAAAATTGATATTCCCTGAGGAGGAAATCAATATTAATAACTGTGTGCTACAACAGCCATCTAATAAGTAGCACTGTAACCTCTTCCCATTGTCACTTCCCGGAAAATAGGATGCTGGTCTCCCCGTGTTAAAGGTGGAGTTAAACTCAAATGGACAGCTGAATTATGCTTCGTAGTTGTGGCTTTCGCTTGTTTTCACCTAGCAGGTTTGATCCTTTTCTAAGTGTAGTCAGCTGTGAAATAACAGTGGTCTACAACGTTCTCTTGTCTTGGTCCTTCTGGGTGCTTTCTGCCTCTTTTACAAACCTCTAAAAGGCAAAGAAAAAAAAAAACTCATCTTGATGACTGTTCAGGATTTCTTGACATCTTCCTAGTTTTTATTGGACAGGGCGCAACGATTGATTTACCAAAGTATGTATACTTGTTGGTCCTGGAACAACATTCTTATCAAACAGTTTGATTTTAAGGTTGGGTTAAGGGTTGAAATGTTGTTCCAGGTCCAAAACTCAAACCTGATTATTTCATAGGTCCTTACTGCTGCTCAAGAATCGCCCACTTAGAGTGTAAGAGACCATTTGACATTAATATTTATGTCTATCTGTCGTTCTTCATAATTTAATTCCTACATGTAACACAAAATACATTTGCGCTGACCAGAAAGGCCTGATCTATAAATCTTGTTACACACATATTGGGATTTACAGTATAAACAATATATGGCATAAGTATGTGCACACACTGTGGCTACACACTCTTTTACTGTGTGAACGAAGTGAACAGAATGCGTTCAAATCTACACATTTCTTGTAGATTAAATATGCTACTCTCATGAATGGAGTTCACACACAAATTACATTATATCACTATCCAGAAGTTTTAAAAATATGGTGATGTTCTGGTGTCGTGCGGTTACATTGCGCATCCTGTCCTGATCGCAATGGCCGTTAAAGTTGCGCGCTAGTATTCAAAGACCACAGTGCCGCTGTCTCTACTTACCATGAGCAAAAAAACACAAATGGCTGAGAACTGAAGCTGAAGTCTGATTATGTCCTAATATTAGTACAAATTAAGCTTATATCTTTCTTGCTTCTAGCTATATTTTCAGCATTTGGGGATGGAGGGGGATGAATTGAAATGGTGGTGTGTCAATTCAGTCAAATGGTTAAAGATACCTGAAAATATGTGTAGACACTCCAATTCTTTCCAGTAGAAATGGTTAATTCTGTTTGATTATGTCGGATTATTCGCACAGAAGTCTACACAGAATCTTGACTTAAATGGAAAAACATAACTTTATTTCAGGGGTACTCAAGTTCGGAGGCCAAGAGGGCCGCATTTTAACCACATTAAATGCAAAGGGCCACAAATTATAACTTGGATCGTAAGACTTTTATTTAGGCCTGCTTAAGTGCAGTTTATTATCTAAAGCTAAGTCTTACTAGTACTTTAATGGTTGTCCTATTTAAAGTGTCACTGAACATGAAAAATGGCATTTAAAAAAAAGGATTAATAGCTTGTCTTGCTGTATTCTTAATGCACAATTGCATAAAGAAAAACAAGAACTGATGAAAAGAAGTCCTTATTCATAGTGAAATGTCTGCATTGTTTTCTCAAGTAATTTCAGGTCTGGCTGTTGTTCACTGGCTGATGAGACAGTTTGTCAGTAAGACGAAAACATTGCACTTTTTTATAGTCTTTTTATACTCCATTGCAGCTTTTTAACACTTTTTATAGCGCCTATTTATACTCAGGGTCGCTCAAAGGTTTTATTATTATTATTATTATTATTATTACCTACCTTTTAATTTGGTCAGAATCCAAAAATCTTTTTTTGTTTGTTTTTTTTTTTTTTTTTTTGTTCAATCAAAGTCTCATGAATTCTCTAATTAAAACCAACGTTGTAAACATGATAAATAAGATATTCTCCATGAGCTCCATGATGTGACAACAGATCTGTAATGGGAGCGCTCTCTGCTTGCTTTCACACATTGACATTAATAATAAAAGTTTTGTTTTTCATGCTGCTAAGAGGACTATCGGCATCTTACACACTGCAAAGTTTGAGGAGTGTCAACTGCATTACATGATGGAAAAAAATTTTTTACTTCGTTTTTTACTTGCGCACAGTCTCGAGCCTTCGATGGCGTTCGTGAACACAAGTGCTCGACACATGAGATTCATGCTTGTCTAGTCTTTTTCGCTCAAATAGGTACAATAATAGGTCTTTGTACTTGTTTAAAATAGTTAAAATAGTTGCTGATATCTTTTAATCCCCTCACACGAGCACTCTTCAACACGGTCGGCTATTGTGTTTGTTGTTACTCTTGTTTCGCCGTTTCTTTTCAGACTGAAACAATTTCAGTGCTGACACCTTGTGGACAAACTAAATTAGTGCAAAAACTATTCAATGTGCACGTGCAAAGTGCCTTCAGTCTGTATGGTTCTTTGCGGTTAGAAAAAATGCTGCACGCGTACACTATGCACGTTCTGTGCTGATGATTACAGCATCACACGCACTGTACGCCTACCTAGTGTACGTGTAAAAAAAAAAAACAGAATATTCATGCTAATTTAAATTATAATAAAAAAATCATTTATATGTAGCATGATGCGGGCCACAAATTTAATGCTGACGGGCCGGATGCGGCCCGCGGGCCGCCTGTTGAGTACCCCTGCTTTATTTCATAGACATAGAAAACAATGCAATATACAGCCACTAACCTTGCAAACTTGCTCAAAATGCTTATTATATGAGCCCATTTTCTTCTTTGCACAATAAATAAACTAGGGGTGTGCATGACTAGTCAAATATTCGGGTACTCGTTTTGCGATAAGTTATTCAAATAGTAAAAATACTACTCAAATTGCTTTACTCAGAAGTTGTGTGAAGCCAGCCAATCAGAAGTGGCAATTTTTCAGTCAGTGCTTGGCTCCCCCCCTCTTCATTATGTGTCAGATGAACTGTGGGCTGAGACAGTGCTGATGGTGTGAGTTCAGGGGACTGTTCACCACAGCAACAGAAAGCTTTTTCATTTTTAACACTAATCAAAAAAGTATATTTGATGGGCAGAAACAACATGGCTGAATGTGCTACGTTAAAAGTAATTTTTGTGAGGGATGGAGCATTTGGACCAATTTGTAAAATTGCTCTGAAAGAATCAAAATCTTTTTCAGTCATACACAAATAACCTGAGAAAACAAATGATTGGTTAGCAGCTTTCTGCACTTATTAAATTAGATAATAAGCCCACCCTCTCACATTTCCTCACATCTCTGGCACTACAGTGCAGTTGATTTCTTTCATATCTTGATGGCTGGCAGCCTGGCAGGGGAACAGCTATTTTAAGTAATGAACTTTTTAAAATTTTCATGTCTGGAGCAGCAGTGCGAATGAGCCTCAGCATGTGGCCTAAGCTAAAGCGTTTCTAGCCCCCCCCAAAAAACGTTTAAAGTTAATTTTTGTGACATAGAGTGTGTGAGGAGGTGTAATAGAGCATTGTGGGCCATCAGAAGTCACAGACACTCTCAACCACCCTCTGCTTGTAAGGCGCATGACATTTAACACTGATTTATCAGAGGATTACCAAAGTGACTCTCTACAGGTCGTGGGAGTTATTAAGGAGGAAGGTGACACAAATGGATGCCACATGCAGGCAAATATCCCATAATTCATGCTGGCCTCCACAAGTTCTGCACCCACAGTGACCCTGACAGAGTGCAACTGCTTCATTATCATGCTACATAAATGTAAATTAGTGAAGTCTGAGGGGGAAATTCACTAAACAGTTGCCTCTCTATTGTATCTGTTAAAGGCCCTGAAATACTAACTACCAAGTTGTCATTTATTTCAGCACAAACACGCTGCCTTTGTATGTAAATTAGGCTCATTATAGATCGTGTGCTATTCACAACACTCAGTTCTATTTGCAACTGATTTTTTTTTTTTTTTTTAAATGTATTTATAGTAATAATAATAATAAAAGTTAAAATTTAAAAGTTTTAAAAAATAAAAGTTTACCAAATTACCGTGTGTCAGCAAGAAATTGAAACAAATGGAAACATATCGCACAACTGCGAGTGTGATATTGCGTTTATACAACAGTTCGACAGCACAAGTGTGTAATCTCAAGTTGACAGTTTAACAGTTGAGCCCAAGCCTCCGTTACTAATTCTAAAACGTCACTTTAGAGCTAGTAACGAAGGAACGTTGAGTCACTTCATTGAAACTCACTGTAATATGTAGGGTATTATGAGAGAGAGATCGCCTGAGCGAGTATTACCTGCATCTAGCTGATATTCTTCAGGTCAATCTTATATTCATAATCACAAAATCAGTTTGAATGTCCGCTGAGGAAAGCGATATCTTTTGTCTTTGTCCTTTTAACATTTAAGACATTCCCATGACAGTGCTAGTCAATGCATTTGTCAGTTGTGTCTCGTAAGATGTTTAAAGTAAAAACAACGTCCTTGTTTCAGTCCATTTCAATATAAAAGTCTTTGTGACTGACTGACTCATTCATAAAGAAGTCTTTGCCGCCATCTCATGGCATATTAATGTAACTTTCACTGAAGTCGAAATCACTAATGGACTCTTTCTCAATACCAAAAAATACGGCATGTTATTTATATAAAATATTATTTATTGAACAATAATATTTAAATTAACAACAACAGCCATTATAACAGTATAAGAAGTAAAATAGGAAATAAACACAAGAAGACAGTTCAGTCAAACATACAAAAGCAGCGCTCTAGTTAGTACAGGATTTCATTTCAATGTAAATATAAAGTTATGAAACTTAATATAGCCCTTAAGCCAAATCTGTTAGCTCTGGAACAAGTAATAGATTAATAAGACCAAAGATTGCCCGTTTGATATACCTAAAACGAATTATACCTCATGTTTAAACACTATCTACATAATAGCCAGCGGCAAATTCCTGATGGACTGGCCAAGATGAAGCTGTTCTCTGAGCACTAAACGGTCGCTGACAGCCTAGAGCTCACATCTCCAAAAGCGTCTAAACAAATTTTCAAATAGGCATTATGTTTACATATAAATTGCATATCTGAGGTCTAAACAACTATATTCTTGCCTAAAAAAAAACTCTTATTCTGTTACAAAATAACAGTAATATCTATAAAAATGTGTTGGGTTTGCTCGTCCGCCATGACACTTGCTGTGACAATGCTGACAGCGGAGTGATTCAAACGGTGAAACAGTTCCCATGACGATATTGGTTGAATATCGCATTGCTGGAAAGACCTCTCAGCTTCAAGAAATAGAAAGAACTGGTGTAGAAACACATATAATAATGTATATATACACAAAGGAACACTAGGGACAAAACTAGACACAGGTGTAACACATGAGGGCAAATCAAAAACCATGGCAACTAAAAGACAAAGGAAACATGAACTAACACATACAACTGAACAGGAAACAGTGCAAATCAAACAAGATCACAACTCACACAAAAAACACAAACCCAGAACAGACGTTAACATCATGAGATTAATCACATTTATTTTATTGTATTGTCAGAAATATGGTTTTATATTTCTCTTAAAGTTTAAACATACAGCAGTACCCTAATTCAGGGGAGAAAAAAAGAAAAACTTTTTCACAGTATAAATGATTATTTGTACATGAAAATATATAGCTGCCTTTACATTTTAGGAGTGTCCCATGAGGGAATCATCATATTTGGGGGTCCGTGGCATGAAAAAAAGTTATTTGGCTTAAACAATAAGGCATGGCAATAACATGGTCATGTGTTCAGTTTGTAGGGAATGCATGAAATGTGCCATTACCTGATTTTCACAGTTTTTAAATGAATCATGTACTAAAACTAAGCAAAAAAAATTTGTGGCTATCTTTAGGTGCAACTCAGTCTTAGTGAATTTCCTCCTGACTGTCAGAACTTATTTGGTTGCAACCCTAGTTTTGTAGGTTTATCAGAATAATTTAACCAAAAACTGATACATAGAAGATTTAGACCCACTATCACCCTAACTAAATATATTTCCTTTTGTGTACCTTCCCCACCCACAAGAACATCTAAGAAACTTTGTTTTTTTTTTTTTTTATCATTTGTTTTTGTGCTTTTCCTGCAGTCAGAAACAGCGATCAGATATGCAGTGTTCTGATAAGGAGAGCCTCCCCAGATCAGCCCGGGGCAATGTCATCACTATACTTACCTCTTTATTTAGCTGTGGCCACAGATCTCTGATAAAGAGAAGTGCACAGGATATAGCACCTAGATAACAGTATAATGTTTTCAACAACATGAAGTTATCTCTTTCCCTTTTACGACCTTCATATCAAATTAATGTCAGTTTGACGCTTGTATCACACAACATGTTTCCCGTCCATTCCAAATTGTTGTTGCAGACTTCAAATGGAATTTTGACTGTTGGAATATTTATAAAAATGAACCATTGACAGATTATTACAAATGATCTGTTGATACTCAACAGATTATTTGTTATTTGTGTGAATTAAACAGATTTCATATTGAAGCCTTGACCCTCAGGCTCTGTAAAAACTTCAAAGTGCAATGGAAATGAACTCACTGAGATATCTTTTTTGATCCTACTGTGATTACACACTTTTGTGGTAATTGCAGTTTGTTTAGTGAGAGCAATTCAATTGTCCTTGACTAAATGTTGATGTTTGTGAGTGGAGGTTTTCAAAAATAACTTTTTGGAATTGCACCAGTTCTCTTGCTGTGAAACATCTGTTTACGCAGGTGTTCGTCTGTGGGTGTGTGAATGTGTGTGTCTGTGTAATGCGAGTTAGGGGTATAAATCTTGGTTGAAGAGTGTAGCATTTGCCAGCGTATGTAATGACAGACCATAGCTGAGCACCAGAGAGACATTCTGCCTGGTTCTGCGTCAGTGTTTGTTGAATCAGACATGCAGAACAAGAGCCTTTAGACTCATAAATGCAATTTTCTCGATATGATAGCCACCAACTATGGATTAAACGCACTAAATGTGTCATTTTTACATGGTGGACGATAAAACAGATGAAAAAAAGCCAGAAGACTTACAACGAAAGAGGGGCCTGAGTCACATCTACAGTATAATATAAATAAAAGGCTTATTTTCAACTGTTTTATTGTCCACCATGTGAAAATCGTACATTCAGTATCATAGAAAAGGCAAGACCATTTAATTGACTGCAATTGAAGCTTTAAGTACATATATGCACTGTAAACCCGAATAAGTTGCCAAAACTCAAAATATTTGAGGCAATCAGTTGCCTCAAAATTTTTAAGTTAAGAAATTCAAAATTTAAGTAAGCAGAACTAGCAGATTTTTATTTTGAACTCATACATTTCAATTGTTCTTAACTTGAAATGTTTGAGTACACTAATTCATAAATTTAACTTAAAATTTTCATGTAACCTCAATGTTATTAGTGTAAACATAGCTAGCTATAACAGGCTAATTCAGAAAATGCTAATTTGCTAACATGTTAACAATAGCATGGTATAGCGCTTGCTGAATGAGCACATCAATATAAAGCATTTCTCAAACCAAGCCGCATGCACCACTTGTCACCATGATGGTAAACTCTCCAAAAACCCACATTAACAGAAACTCTTCTAATTTAGCATAACAAAACACTCCTGCTGCGTCCCAATTTGCCTACTTATACTACACCCTAAAGGTATGTACTGTTTTTGTGAAGAAAAAGTACATAATTTTGAGTGTGTAGCTTCGTCAACATAATACTTTAACGAACGCTGTCACTTAGTTACGTGCATCATGTCACCATTTAAACTGCCCTGTCAATCATCTTGTCACAGTTAAAATCCTCCACATACAATTCAATTTAATTTTCTACCATTTCGGAGAGAAATGTATCACGTTGATCTGCCAGTAATGTACAGTTATATACGGAGAACTCTCCTAGCTCAAGTTTGCATAATGATGCATTTAAAAGTTAATGACCGAACACGTCGGTATAAAAGTTCACAATCCTGTTGTAGATTAAATATAATGTGGATAACATTGATTAAATATTTTTCGTCAGGATAGATACTGATTATTAATCACTCAAACCCCTTTATCTTAACCGTTCTGCTTAACCGTCGGTCTCGCACATCCGTCATGTTTGTAGTTTTTTTAACACTTTTTATTCGTGTTTGTAGTTCTAATCGAATCCTCGTCCACAGCGCAATGGGTTGAGGGCAATATTAGCCGTTAAGAGTGTGCACGGATCTGAACTTCGGATTCTAACCAGAAAAATTAGACCATCCGGGTATCTTTGGAATACTCATTTCAACATACTACAAATTGGGACATACTAATTCTATTTTCGAATACTATTTAGGATGGATAGTATGCAAATTGGGATGCTGCAGCCCTTTTGTGTGCCATGGCCAAAGCATGCTGGGAAATAGAAATCTCAGCCAGTTTCAGTTAAACTTAAGTTCATCTAAATTAAAAGAAATAAGTTCATAAAACTCAAAACAATGAAAGTTTACTTAAAATATATCAGGTCTGTGAACTTGAAAGAAAAAGAAAGTGCTAAATACTCAAAGTTAATTTGACTGAACTAATTTGTTTAATTTAAGTTTGTCCTACTCAAACCAATTAATTATTTTGAGCGTTAGGGTTTACAGTGTGCACAAGATTAGCTTAGTCCTTCACACAACGCCATAACTAATAATCTAACTAAACCTGGTGGCCACAGCATCCTCACATCAAGCAGCACTCGCATGTTCTTCAACACTTATGATGAAAGATGGCAGCGAGCAGGCTGTGTAGTTCTGAGGGGTCACACACCAACTGAGCAACTGCCATTGAGAGGAACAGAAATGCTAATGAATAACTTTCTCCAGGTATTATTGAGCTCCTCTGTAAAGTCTGGGGCCTGCAGGGAGCTTGCTTGAGTGTTGTTGACCAGTCTGTTTGTGGACCCGTGTGAGCAGTTGGTTTTAGGCTATTTAAGAGATTCTGTGGGGAAGTTTCTTTCAAAGCCACCTGCAGGACACATCACTTCCACTCAGCTGTCTGCTGCCCCACGGCTCTGACCTTTTGTCTGATGCCTGTCTGTCTTGTCAAGTTATAACAGTGTTAGAGAACAGGGGCTATGTATGGTTTGACCTGACAGAAACGAAGGCACATACGTGTGTGTGTGTGTGTGTGTGTGTGTGTGTGTGTTATTTGCCTCCATGAATGACTGTATACCTGGGAGGAGAGACACTGATGTAAAATCTGCAGCTTAATTTTTAATACTCAGACTGAATCAGCAGACCAGACAGACTTTCTTGCAAAATATTATACACAGTGTACCAAATACATAAAGAAAGCAGTTAATTATCTGGATTCAAGCTGGTCACTAGCTGTTTCATTAGCCACCATGTTCCATAAACCAACTTGACCTACTGGATTTTCCACCAGGGAAAAGACAGCTGGGTTTTTCTTTAATTTCACCCTTTGGTACTGTGAAAATTAAATGGATATGCTATGTTACTGGTTGTCATTCGATTAAAAACTGGCCTTTTTCTCTGATAAACAAATACGTTTAAAAGAGCAATTCATTTCACTATGCTGTGTCAGCAGCTCGTCTACAAATTTGCCAAATTCAGGTTCAAATAAAACATGCAGAACATCAAAATGAACAAATAATTGATGGCCTAGATGAACATTTAATTTACCACTGCCACATGAGCACACAATTCAGCAAAAAACAAAAAAAACAAAAAAAAAACAAGGTAAGAGAAGTAATAAGCCATTAGAAATTATTATTAACAGTGAGAAACAAAAATAATAAAAGAGATTAGAAACACAGATTCTAGTGCATTTCATTGGTGCACATTTTCACTGGATTTGCTGATGTTAATTAAAATGTTTAAAATGCACTAAAGCACTTAAAGGCTGAACTGTGTGTCTGTTCATCTTAAAATATTTATGTACAATTACAATATTCTAGAGTTATAATTTGACTAGGTACAAGCTAAATTTGTGCATACTGGTGTGTGACACTTTAGTATTTTTACAACATTTTAGCAGTTAATGCAGTCAAGCTGTGACTATCCTTTTCAAACACATACTTAGCTAGAGGCTACACTGTGACTGCTTAGTATTTTGTTTTTGGTCTTAATGTTTTCAGTTGTCTCCTTGCTTCAGCGGTTTACTTAAATGGTTAGTTCCCCCAAAAATGAAATTTTGTGTCATTAATTACTCACCCTCATGTCGTTCCATAAGACCTTTGTTCATCTTCGGAACACAAATTAAGATATTTTGATGAAATCCGAGAGGTTTTTTTATCCTCCTTTGAAAACAACGAAATGAGTAGATTCAGTACTGGCCGACACCTCTTCACGTGAGCAGCACGAGGCATTCGTGTGATGCTGACGCAGGAGCCGGCCAATAATGAGCCGGTGTTCGGACGTAAACACGGAAACGCAGCACTGCGGCAACTGCTTAACAGACTGACATGGAAGAGGAAAAATCATTGAATAAAGTCGTTATTTTTGTTTTGTTTTTGCGCACAAAAAGTATTCTTGTCGCTTCATAACATTAAGGTTGAACCACTGTAGTCACGTCGACGGTTTTAACGACGGTCTTTAGTACCTTTCTGGACATTGAAACCGTAACCATTGTTCAATGGAGGATTAAAAAAAACCTCTCGGATTTCATCAAAATATCTTAATTTGTGTTCCAAAGACAAACAAAGATCTTACAGGTGTGAAACGACACGATGGTGAGTAATTAATGACAGAAATTTCATTTTTGGGTGAACTAACCCTTTAAATCTCGAACGTCATTCTAATGATTTTTCCTCCTGCACCATCAAAACGTCACTTTTGTGCCATATTTTAAATGTATGTCTAGTGCCTTATTCAACTTGTCTCAGAGGATTGCACTTTACTCAAGGTTTTGTTTCGTTTTGGTTTGGTTTTATAATGCAATTTAACATTTAATGCAGTCAAGCAGTTGTACACATACTTTTTATACACATACTTAGCTGGAAGACTACACTGTGACTGCATTTTGGTTTTGGTTTTTGTGGTCAGTCTCCTGCCATCAATGGTTTACTTAAATCTCAAATCAGAAATCGTCACTCTAGTGCCAATTTTCAGATGTGCGTCTTGTGCCTTATTCAGATTGTCTCAGAGGATTGCACTTTAATCAAGGTTTTATTGTTTTACTTTTTTGTTTTGGATCATTTATCTGTTTGTTTTTAGACTTTCAATGAATGGAAAAAAAATATAAGAGAATATTAAAAATATCCTCATTTTTGTTTTGAAGATGAACAAAAGTCTTATGTGTTTAGAATGACCTGAGGGTGAGTAAATAGTGGCAGAATAATGACCACATTTTAAACCCTTTGCAACAACCCTTTAATAACTTTTTGTTTTTCAAATGCATGACAATATCTGAAGATTGCCAAGCCTTTAACAGAATCCTCCATTCTAAGGTAAGAATGTCACAGGAGCACTGTTTGGTGGTCCAAGATAAAGGTCACTACAGTGACATTTATCTTATGAAATCAGTGTCCATTACTTTCCTGAAGTTGACAGCCCTACTCTCATCACCCCATTAAATCCTCACTGGGTGATTGAGAGATGTCTGGTTCAGAAAATGGACACGTTGGATTTACAGTTCTCTACTGATTACCCTCTTTGGGATTACAGCTGCCCGGGGGAAACACAGGTTAAAGGTCATCCTAATAGAATCATCACTCCCTGTCCCCAGTGAGTCAGGTTTTTGGTGGTATAGTCTTAATAAGGTGGTCACAAGGTTGCTGAAGAAGAGCAGGATCTTTTTTTTTTCTTTTTTCTTTTTTTCTTTATCAAACCAAGTTTTCGTTGTGCCACATAGCAGGGCGTAGTTGTCCTTACAGAGATGAGAGAAACAAGGGACCGGTGGACCTTTGCCAGCAACAAACAGATTGTGTATCCATTTTTCATTGCTCTTCTATGTCAGCCGAAACGCTGGCTTGTCATATTAACAGTTGCCGAGCCACTGCACCCAGCCAACGTGCTCCAGGCCAACATGCATTTATTACATTCACATGACAACAGTCCGCTGGTATTATCAAACGAAAGGCTTTTCACTTTTTTTCTTCATTTCTGATTCACAGATGTTAATCGTCACTGTATTTAGCAATTCTGGTTGATGTGCAATGCGTGTGGGGTGAGAAAAACTGTTTTATTTCCTTTTACTTTAATGAGATGATTTGATTTCCATTATTTTCCAGTGGCAATTGTTTTATATTTCTTGTTTTCCTTATAACTTTAAAAGAGGGAAATATGCAAACCATTTGCACGTATGAACCTTCTACACTAAAAAATGGTCATAGAGGATTTGTTCTACAGAGAAATCTCAGGTATGCCGTAAAAGCTGTTTATTTATCATACAACGATCTCATGGCAGGGTGCATTTCTTAATCATCTTTATTAAAGTTCTGTGGAGCTGCTGGGTTCTGCTAATTAGATCTCACAAAAATGCAATAATGTAATAATTTTATTTTCTGTTTGCGGGAAAGCTACGTTAAAGCCAGTCCTCAAGGGCACATTCTGAGGATCTAATTAATGGTTATTTATCCTACATGGTTTATATTTATTGTGTGGTATTTTAGACAGCACAGAAATCTGACTGAACATGTGGGTGTCACATATGCTGCTTTTAAATATACATGTTCTCATAAAATATGTTACTTTTGCCCGTGTATGCAACATCTCTCGTGCCCCACATTAGGCTTGTGATCTTAAATTTGAACTGTATTATGTGGTAAACTCACTAGAGGGCACTATGGTGAATCCTGCCAGGGTGTGGAGGATATTTTCTGCTGCTGGTGTCCTTTTTTAAATTGTAGATATGTGCTAAGCAGGGATATGCTTTTAAGTGATGTAATTCATGTTTTCGGGAGTTGGGATTAACGTCAGTACTATTGGAAAGAAAAAGGTAGATTTAGTGCATTTGGATCAAATTCTCTTGTATGCTGTTGGAGAATGGAGATTTGGAGAGAGATATATGGATATCCCCAGAGCCACTGCTGTGAAATGCAGCAGGACAGAGTTTGATTGTGTTCAGTACCTGGGAGACATGAGGAAGAGAATAGGGATTGTCTTGAGAAGTAAAATTGTAAAATGCTGCTTGAGAGGTTCTTTTTGCTATTTTTCCACACAGATTTGCTCACACAAACACACATGGACACAACTCTCCAGCCAATTGGAACGAATACATGATATGAATTAAAGAAATAGTTCACCCAAAACTCTGTTTTTACAAGCCTTTATGACTTTATTTCTTCTGTGGAACACAAAATTATATATTTTGAAAAATGTGCTAGTTGCTCTTTTCCATGCAATACAATAAATGGAGCTCTTAAGCTTAAAAAATGAAACAAAAGAACCATAATGCACAATATTTTTAGTGTTCTGAATCCATATGATTGGCCATTGTGTGACAAATGGCCTGATTTGTAAATTAATCATTCTTTAAGTCAGATCTTTACAAAGAATTGGTTGATCTGATTCACAAAAAGCATTCTGAATGTTTCATTCAAGAATCTTACTGATCTTGTTTTCAAGTTCATTTTACTGACTCAATGATCTGTTCACAATGGTTTGCAAGTTGAGTTTAGTTAGATTTTCAATGAATAATGAATTAAATTTAAGTCTTTTCCTCACATAAAGTTATCATCCGGCTTTAATTGGAATATAATGTGCGAGATATATATATATATATATATATATATACCACTTTTATTATACTTTTATGTTGTTTTTACATAATTTCTGAAGCTTTAGAGCTCCGGCCCCCATTCATTGTAATTGCATGGGGAAAAAAAGTGGCTCATTCATTGTGTTTCACAGAAGAAAGAAAGTCACATGTGTTTGGAAAGACATAAAAGCAAGTCAGTTGTGACATAATTTTAATATTTTAACTCTTTTATTTTAGTTTTAACACAGTAGCAAGCCTGATTCTGATTTTTGGCAAATAGGAAGAACACAGGAGGAATTGTTGCATGCATTTTTAACATTCTCTGAGCTGCTTCCCACAAATGGCATTTACCGATTTAAAATCTGATTTTTTTAAACTTCTCCATAAGTGCAAAGACTTACCAAGGATAAAAAACAAAACAAAAAAACACTCGCCCACATCATGCGTGTGGAAGGTTGGGATCTCTGTATCTGCAGAAAATGTTGTTAAGGTGCCTGAAGCGAATGAGCATCTTGGTTGTTCTCTTACTTCTAGAGAGGCAACCTTCACCTCAGGGCCTGAATATCCTCTGTGCTCCTACAATGACAAACCCCATGTAGCGCTCTCGTTTGAAGTGTGCATTGCTTAAGGGCTGTGGAGATTGATAGCGATTGCCACACACAAAAATATCTATCTAGGCCATCAAGGCAGGAAGTATTCTCTGGCTTATCTTGTCAAATAAAGGGCAGCATTGCTCATTTGAGTAAGACGGAGGGTGTAAGCATGCTTGAAAACCTGTTTGTTAGAGATATGATATATAATTTAGATTTAAATAATGGCTAAATACATTCTATGCCCTGTTTATAGAACTAATAGCTTTTGAAAGTTTCTTTTGATTTTTCAAAGCTACAGACAAACCACATTTTTGGTAGATTACTAAACTAAACAGTGCCCTACTTGTTGTGCTCTACCACACCGACTATTTCAGCGGCCTTGGTTCCAGAAGTATATTTCCCATTTGTTGTTTCCCATAGGAAATTTTAGAAAAGTCTTTGTTTAAGAGTAATAAGCCATGAACCAAGCCAACCAGTTATGAGGTGAATTACAACATACCACAATTTGACTGAAGGGTTAGGAAATTGACAAAAATACAAGACTGTGTACAAACTCCCTTGAGGCATTGTGAAAGACATAATCGAATTACAAACAATGGATAAATATAAAACTGTAGATTTAAAGATGTTGATTATCTATACACTGATCAGGCATAACATTATGACCACCTTCCTAATATTGTGTTGGTCTCCCTTTTGCTGCCAAAACAGCCCTGACCTGTCGAGGCATGGACTCCACTAGACCCCTGAAGGTGTGCTGTGGTATCTGGCACCAAGATGTTAGCAGCAGATCCTTTAAGTCCTGTAAGTTGTGAGGTGGGGCCTCCATGGATCGGACTTGTTTGTTCAGCACATCCCACAGATGCTCGATTGGATTGAGATCTGGGGAATTTGGAGGCCAAGTCAACACCTCAAACTCGTTGTTGTGCTCCTCAAACCATTCCTGAACCATTTTTGCTTTGTGGCAGGGCGCATTATCCTGCTGAAAGAGGCCACAGCCACCAGGGAAGACCGTTTCCATGAAAGGGTGTACATGGTCTGCAACAATGCTTAGGTAGGTGGTACATGTCAAAGTAACATCCACATGGATGGCAGGACCCAAGGTTTCCCAGCAGAACATTGCCCAAAACATCATACTGCCTCCGCTGGCTTGCCTTCTTCCCATAGTGCATGCTGGTGCCATGTGCTCCCCAGATAAGTGACACACGCACCCGGCCATCTACGTGATGTAAAAGAAAAGTGCCCACTGTTGGCACTTTCGGCGGTGGACAGGGGTCAACTTTCTATCAGAACCAGCATTTATTTCTTAAGCAATTTGAGCTACAGAAGCTCATCTGTTGGATCAGACCACATGGGCCAGCCTTGGCCACCCATGACCCTGACGCCGGTTCACCACTGTTCCTTCCTTGGACCACTTTTGATAGATACTGACCACTGCAGACCTGGAAAACCCCACAAGAGCTGCAGTTTTGGAGAAGCAGAGCAGTTGTCTAGCCATCACAATTTGGCCCTTGTCAGACTCGCTCAAATCCTTACACTTGCCCATTTTCCAGCTTCTAACACATCAACTTTGAGGACAGAATATTCACTTGCTGCCTAATATATCCCACCCACTAACAGGTGCCGTGATGAAGAGATAATCAGTGTTATTCACTTCACCTATTATTATTATTATTATTATTATTATTATTATTATATTTTTTTGAGATAGAAAACATGGGATGCTACCTTAAACTGTAGCTTGTGGAATAGCTTTGACAGTTGATTTGATTATTCAGAACTACAGACAAGCCAGTACTTGTTCCCTCAGCAGCCCAGATTTACTCAGAAGTCCTTTAATCAAAGTCACACTTTCGGTACGCTTCCAGACTAAGAAGTGTTCTCCTTGTTATAATTAGCCCAAGAAAGCATGCTTTCATCCAGCCTTGTACGAATCAGGGCGAGAGTGATCACATCCAAAAGGCATAATGAGGTCGAGACTGTACCTCTCAGTGTCATTTTAACAAGACTTACGCACCAAGACAGTCATTTTAACAAGACTTACGCTTTTGTTACATCACCAAGCAGACATTTCACCACCCTTGTTGTGTTGTTGGACAGAACCTTCCATAAGCATTTTGCTTCTACATTGTCATTTGCGCAAGGGCATGCAGTGTTGGGCGTACGTTCCCCAACTGCTCCCTCTCCCTCTAAAACATAGCATGAGTATGTCTTCTTAGATACCACCTGACCTTTATTTCAATGGGAAAAAAACAAACATATTTATGATGGAGAGGGCACAAGCAGGGCTCAGGCGGGAATGCTTACTTCCATTAATGCAAGAGAGGCTGAAGATGAAAGAGTGTGGAGAGGCGAAGATTGTAGATGTGGTCTAGCGCTCCAGAACTGACCTCATTAGCACGTAGATGCTGTTTCATTGGCTAGGCAAAGCTATAATAAACATGCAAGGTCTTTTCTAGTACCTTGGACCTTCGGCTCATGTGGTGTTGTTTCTGTAGTTTTTACTGATATTGACATAAAAGCCTTTTTTTTTTTTTTCTTTTTTTTTAATGCACAGGACATATTTGCTCTGTTCAGAAAGCTAGCGTGCTGCATACATTAATAGCTGCCTTCTGAAAAAGCATTGCAACCATCGTGGAACCTTACAAGTGATTTATTTGGAATATTAAAGGGAGAAACAAATTCTTTCAGACAACACTTTCTTTCAACAAAGCAAACTGCACAGGAAACTTGATTCACAGTTGATTTTAAACTACTAAAAGTGTGGTAATATTAACTGTTGCTTGGCAAAATTTTGTGGCCAAAATCAAGTAATTTTAATAGGAATCAATAGAAATTCAATAGACGCTATCCAGAGTTTTGCATGATGGAAAAAGTTTCCCCACACAGATTTCGCTCATGTTTAAGTTGGTCACATGAATTTGCTGTGTTGATGAACAGAAAGCTGTTTGGTTTCAGTGACTTGTGGGTGAGCTGTGCTTCACACTGTTGATAATAGACAATGCCTGCATTTTGTCGAAATTTTACACTGCATTCTGGGATTGACTTCTTCTTCAAGTATACATGGGATGCTTAGAATAAAGACTTTGGCTTAAAGCTGCAGTCCGTAAGATTTGCCTCTTCGTCGCCATCTCTCTTTGAAACCTGCAATTGCAGTTATTTGCGGAATTATCATCTTTACGTGGGTTGTGCATCGGCTAATGTTTTGAGAAGAATGTGTGGCTGTCAGCCACCACACCGATGGATACTATACTTCGGAATTACAGATTGTAGTCTTGGAAGTATGACCAAAATAAGAAAATGTCATCTGAACAAGTAAGTAACAAATCTGCCACTTTTGTTCTGACCAACTGAGGAAAAAACCAACAAAAACATTACAATAAATCGCGCTACCAGTGGTGATTAAATCTAACGATCGCTTAGCTCATATCACATCAAACTGTGCAAAAATTATTATTGTTATACTTTGTTCTGAAATTGTTAATGTTAAGATCATCAGCATTGCGTGACTGCGTGTATTTAGTGTGTATTAACATTACCTGTAGATTTTAATTTCTGTATAGTGTAATCTCTAACATTAATTTGCCATACCATACAATCCGCCATCAAAAATGTTAATTATTCCAGCTGCTGTGAAAAAAGGCTATAAATGATCTGTCACCTGCAGCATCCTCACGATATAGCTTACTAGCTGGGACTCCTTCTTTATGTAAACAGACGTGACGTAATTGACGCAAAGACGAACGGCGGCATTCTCGAATTTCCTGCGGAAACCTACCAGTACCACTCGAATTAGAAAACATTATTACAAGCTTACCGTTGTGAATCAGGCTACGGTGAGGAGATAGTTTTGAACACTGGCTGGTTAAGTACTTGCTCAAAGATTTATTTTGGATAATTTTTAACCAAAAAAAGTTATGGACTGCAGCTTTAAACAAGGTATATTAGTACTATTTGGATAAGCCTCTGTCAGGAGTATGCCTGTACTGCCTTAAATGTTGCCTATGTTTTGGGATGGAGAAATTGTGTCCATAACTAACTGTAGTGAACCCTCTCTTCCATTCCCTATATCTCTGCATCTGGGCTACACAGTTGCTTTTCGTAGCCCTGGGTTTTAATTGCTTCCCCCTGATGATGACATTGATTAATCCTCTGCAATGCTGGAACAGGTTCCCAGAGGGTTCTGAGCAATTGTAGTGTGCCGCAAACCCAGCCAAATGAGTTCCTTTAAAATGATGAAGAGATTAGCACACAATATCTGGAACTAATAGAGGCGTTTGAGCATAAAACAAATACAAAACAAATTCTATATAAAATGCACATTTATCAAGAAAGTGTGTTTCTTTTAATAGAGCAAAGTGCATTACCTTTTGTTTATGCTTTTAATTAAATAATAATACATCTCAATAAACATTATAGGAAGGCAAAGTTTTTTCTCTATTTCAGAGCGGTGAACTAGGGTCAGGTCTAGATTATATATTTGCATTTGCTGCTAACAAGGTTAAGTTTAGTGTCTCCTCATGCCCACAAACCACCCACAGTTGTTTATTAATCATCAAAACTGCAAACAAAACTGGCAATCACTATCCAAAAATCAAAAGTTTCAGTCCAGTTGAGTGGTTTCCACACAATTTTCTGGCACTCAGGGAGCACCAGTCAAGTCGTGTTTACAACATACCAGTTTGAAACAATGAGCCCTTTTGATGAAGAAATAATCAGTGGATTTGCTAAAGTTTGCCAGATTAGTAGCATCAGTTCTTGGAAAGATATTCAGAGTTTTGTTTGAGGCACTAAGCAGCAACAATAATGCACAATAATATCTCTATTCTGGGTTATGTCTGTGAAATAATACTTTGAATGCCATAAATACAGACCACAAAGTCTACAAATAAACATATTGGGTTTTCATACTATGTTTAACCTTGGGTAACATTTAACATACAGTATAAACACTGATCAACACACATACATAGAGCACATCATGGTCAACGGAAACTCAAATGTGCTTCAACCAACTTCATTGGTTATTATGTCTCAAGCAAACATTTTTTGATTGATTCATTGATTGATTATCGGTCAGAATTTTAATATCAGTGCATCATTACAAAGAATCATTCATTTGTATGCCAACGAATGTTTTTTCTTGTGTATCCTTCTGCAAACATACTCCACCAAATTATTTTACAAGAGATTTGAATTTCATCTCCAAATGTCTCTTTAAGCCTAATTTTACATTCCATCAGGGTTCAGAATCCTGGCCCACTGTTTTCTGTACTCACATTTAATAATCTTCAGCCTTTCCTACAGAGACTGAATGACCACAGACACACACTCACAGTGTAGAGTTTAAATGGAGTATCACTTCCACACTTTAAGGCCCTTGGGAAGACCAGCTGTGAGTTCAGGGAGAAAACTGAAGACCTCTCCATCCTCCAGCTGCCCTCAGAATCTCAAGTGCTCAAGTCCCTTTCCTTCTCTGCCAGTCTCAGTAAAAACCAGTTCTGCTCTAAGTCAGTTCTTTGCAAATAATATTACACTGATCACAAAGACTGCCGATGTGTGTCGGGAGTGATAACGGTGACCCCTCGCACTGGAAGTTCCTCACCTGGTCGTCTGATCTCCACCGCCATTTTGTGTTTACACTGTACCGCATCGCCACTCCTCTGTTTGGCCCTTTGAAGTGCTAATAGTCTCACAAATCCCCTTTTGCATTCATTGATCCATAATGCATTCTCTGTTACACACAACGGGTTTAATGTGGCCCTTGGTGCTAATGTGGCAGAATGCAGGAAATTGAGGACAATTACTACATATTTGCAGTGGAGACCTGTACTTAAGCTTAGAAAAGAGAAAAAGGAGATGGTGGCAAAGAAAGGGAGGGTTAGCAGGAGTTCTGGGAAAGAGGGAAGGAGGGTTGTCAGAGGCTCAGATACATTGCTGAGCCGAGGCTGTGTGTTTATGGTTGGGTCCCGAGGGCATCGCACACAGGGCTATGGTTTTGAGACCATCAATCACCCATGCACACACACACACACACACTTAAACACACACACACACCCACTTCTACCACATTAACATGCAGTGGGAGCCTATAGAGGCATCAACATGCACCAGTCGTGACTCCTCTTACCACAGTCAATTTTCAGTGTTTCCTTTCATTTTGTTTGTGCAATTAAGACATAATCATAACATTAATACACACTTTTTTTCCTCATTAACTCTACAATCGATCACACTGCTTATTCCCAAGAAAATACACATGATTAAGAATGTGCAAAATGATTTATAACATTGTTTGCAAGTCTGTGCATTGGATTCTCATCAGCACTTAAGCTCTCTGAGGGTTTGATGGTGTAACACATTCTGTGCGTGTGGCGTGTTCATGGATTTCATGATGATGAAGTTTGTTATAGTTCTCGATGGCACACTTCTCATAACCTATTTATAATTTATCACTGTTATTAAAGGAAGTATATCATGTAGTAACTAAGAAATCACTTAATTTTCTGTGTGGAGCCACTGAAACGTAAGCCTGCTGTTGTAGATATGCTGATGCAACTCGCACGTTATCTATGAAGATCTGAGCTTGGATGAATGTTTTTTCATTTATTTTGTCCTCCTTTGCCCCTTCTATCCCCTTGTGTGCAGTACAGTACCATTCTCTGTGATTAGTGGCTGAAACTACTGCAAAGTTGCTCCAAAATTAAGCCAATTACAGCATTCTTATAAAGATGAATGAAGATGTAGGAAGGGCCGAACGGGACCCACTGTGGAGGGAGCTTTTGCTCATGAACAATTGATTTATAATAGTAATTAGAGGCCCAAAAGTTTTGCTGGTTTGACGGCTGTTTTATTGATCTGTATGTGTTCCTGGTCGCTGTGGCTAAAGCTGTGCCAGATATCTGTTCTAAGAAAAGAAACGAACGATTAAGCTCTAAAAGTTTGCCTGGATGGTGTAAAAGAAAAATGTTTTAGTCTTTTTTCATTTATATATTTAAGAACTATGTGTATTGTCACACGTAGGCCTAATAGCAATGATTTCATAGATAAAGACTGAAAAGAAAAAAAGAACATAAATACTTTTTTTTTCTTCTAAAGAATAGTTTTGCAGTCATGAACATTGTGTGGACAAAGCCAGCCTGCGCAGATTAAAGGCATAGTTAATTAGCCTCATGTCGTTTCAGACCTGTATGACTTTCTGATATGCTGAAGAATGCTTCATCTTTCTATGTCCATATTATGAAAGTCAATGTGATCCAAAACTTTCAAGCTCCAAAAAGACTTAAAAGTAGCAATATCAATTTGTATGATGAACAGATCAAAATGTACTCCTTCATGCACTCTCATATCGAATCAATGATCAATGCATCCATTCAAAAATCAGATATGACGACATGGTCATTAAACAACCAAGTTCAAACCTCAGTGGTTCTTGTTTACGCGTGATAAAAGAGATGTTACTGACTTGCATATTATGGACAAAAACAGGCGATACGTTCTTCAAAATGTCTTCTTGATGCCAATGATGTCCATAACTTTTGGCTCCAGACCCATGTTTGATTTTGAGGGTTGTTTTTCTACTCTGTCACCTCTACAATGACATGACCTTTTAGTATTTCTAACCATAGTTTCTTGTTTTTACTTTTAGATAAATAAAACTATATTAACAGATAATAAAACTATGTAATATATAATATAAATATATACTATATAATGTTCTCTGTCTCAAAAAATGGTTTATACTTTTCCATTATCCACTCTTACTGTTGGTATTATGGATGGCCGGACACAAAATGTTACCGTTAGACGGCTGTACCGCTTCTGAAGGACACTGAATCAGAGGCCCAATTTTACTAGCCAGTATACTGAGACACAGTTGACTTGATTCAAAAGCTTCTGTGAGTGTTTCACAGTGTCAAACTGTAAGCGAAGACATGAATTTCTTGGCTATAGGTCATGACAAAAAAAAAAAAAAAAAAGAAGAAGAAAGTAGGGCTGCAAGGAACAACTTTTTTGATAATCGAAAAAAAAATCTGTCAGTTATTCCATTCAAACAATATGCAACTTTGTGTGTGTATATCAACATGTTCTCCAACCAATACGCCCATATAGGTCATTTGTTACTTCCCTGAAATACGACCCATAGGAGCGTTTCCTAAAGTTGTGCCCCTATCAACAACAGAACACTTTCATTTTAACGCATTATTCCCTTTTATCTGCGTCATATTTCGGGTTTCGCGTAGCTCAGTTGGTAGAGCATTGCAATATATAACAATATGCAATCATGTGATCATGCGATTGTGGGTTCGATCCCAGGGAACGCATGTGCTCATAAAGTGTATATGCACTATAAATCACTAAGAGTAGGTTTAGGGGAGGGTGTAGTTGTTAATAAAAAAAAGGAAATAGGACAAATGGTGTAAAAAGTCCACACATTGCATTTAAATGAACACACATTTTGATTGGTAACGACAGTCATACGGCATTTCATGACGACAGACGTAACACGACACTGTCATTACGCCAGCTAGAGGGTGCATGACTTTAAAACGTAAATATAGGTTGTAATAAGGTGCTTGAAAAACGACCTATAGGGTCGGGTTTTTTTTGGAGGACAGTCTCATATTCATGTATGTATGAATAAAATGTATGCTATGCATTTTAAAACTGATTTAAAATTTAATAACATATTTTAAAAAAAAGTAAACTACTTTTTTTTTCCTTTTTTTTTTAAAGACCCATTTTTGTTATACGAATAAAACATTTGTTGTTGATTATTGTCATTATCGATTAGTTGTTCGGGCTCTATAAAAACAATTTATGGGAGAAAGTGAGAAAACGAGACAGAGAAAGTAAAGCAGTGAGCCAAAGCTTGGCCAAAGGGCAGAAGCTCCAGTAATCCCTGGATTAGGGTCTGAAACACCTCTTCCTTTCACACACTGGCTTGTCTGGATGCCAGTACAGGCTGTTCTTTGAGCAACAGTGAGATCTGTGTGAAAGGACAGTGTCTCACTGAAAAACGATAGCTGTACCAAAAGGAGTTTGTTAAGGAGGCCAGGTAGTGTGTGGCTGTGAGGTGAGGTTAGGAGGCCACGGTCTGGATCACTCTCACAGTGGCTTTGTTGTGTTTTTAGCATGGCCTTGCTCTCATGTTCAGAACATTAGATGTTATTTAAAGACACTTACCGTTCAGCAGCTGTGTAATGGTGGTATTGGGTAGAAGAAGGTCAACAGCGCTGAGTCTTTAAAAGAGTCTCATTATACTGGTCACATCCAGACTTTATCTTCTTACTTCACATCGTTCTTGCTTTTTCTTTTTTTCGTTTCTTGCTCGTCCTTTACTCAACATCTAATCTCCTTTTCTCTGTCTTTTTTATTGTTTGACTTCTTTCTATTCTTGTTTGTGCTTGTGTTAAGCTGTTTTTGTGAGTCAGTTTATTCCCGTCTTACCAAGACGCTCCAGATGAATGAAGACCGTAGGTTGATATAAGGAGGATTCACTAAGAATGAATTCTGTCAACTGATAGCACATTTATTTGCACATGCTGTTTTTAGCTTCTAGTTTACTATTTTATAATTAAAATTATAAAACGGATAGTTCCGGCCCTTGATTCTGATTGGATGAGCCGCGTTCGAAGCCATTGTAAAATTTCCGAAAACATACAGCTGACCGCATTACTGCGCCACTGAATGTGGATGTTGCTGCGTCTGTCTTAGCAACCACTCTTAGCAACGTAAACATATGTTTGTTCTCTATTGATTTTGTTCATTGAAGCTTACTGCATTATGTAGAAGAGTACTGTGAGAGTGATATCGAGTGACCGAGTGTATTACCTGCATTCAAATTTAGCATTTTCCTTCAGGTCAGTCCTTTATTCATAATAAAAAATCCATTTGAATGTCCTTTATTTTAATTTTGCTTTTTTATGATTTCATTAATTATTAGTTTTTCATCAGCTCACAAACCCCTGCATTCACGAACCTCCAAGGGTTTGCAAATACTACTTTGAGAAACCCTGCTTTATACAAAGGCACTAAATCCACAAATCCACAATACTTTGAGCCATTTTGTATTACTTGCACATTTCCTCTGTATTATTTGTAGTAAACGCAATCCAGAAGTGCCTTTCTCCATGCATTTGTTGACCGCAGAGGTAGTAAGAGGCAGTAGAATTAGTAGGTGTTTTAAAAACAATGACTTAAAATGTATATTCTCAATTGTTGAAAAAAAAGGTGTCCAATGTTTATTCATTTCACTCTCTTTTCATCCTACAGTGCCTTGGAGGCCTTGGTTGTAAGTTGTTAAATGCGTGTCTCAGACTCCCGGGGCTGCTAGCTACCCAGTTATATATCACTGCTTTCTTTAGGATGGATCCACTTGGAGAGAGGGAGTGATCACCGATGTACTTAAGCATCACTTTGCATTACTGATGCAGATGTCTTCTCTGTATCAGAAATCCGTTCAGAGCCTCAAGCTTGCCAGACAAACGTCTCTTTTTATCTCCTTTCTAAGTTCAAGGAAAGTTCAGCATCTTTTGTTTTCCTCCTGACTGCGGAAATTCAACAACAGTGTATTTTAGGAGTTGTTTAGATGTCATGCTTAATTTTTGGTGTTTTAGATGAGAGCTTGTGTTAAATGGATGTTGAAGAGTCATTGACCTAAATGCATTTGTAAATGTTGTTTGTGCATATTCATAGTATTGTAATTTCATGTTTTCATTTTGCTTTATAAAAAAAATTAATCTGTATATATTTTTTTTTTGTTTTCCTGACATGCCACAGGTGCCAAAATTTCTCAGCCATGGCAAACAAATTTGCATCACACAGCATCAAAAAGATTGATTGATTGATTGATTGATTGATTGATTGATTGATTGATTGATTTTTTTAATAGAATTCAAAAATTTGGCGTCAGTACAATTTTTGATTGTCTCGTATGGTCACCAAGGCTGCATTTATTTGATCAAAAAAAAAAAAAAAAAAAAAGTAATATTGTGAAATATTACTACATCTTAAAATAACTGTTGTATTTTAATAGATTTTTTTACCATTTAATTTATTCCTGTGATGGCAAAGCTGAATTTTCAGCATCAGTACTCCAGTCTTCATTGTCACATGATCCTTTAGAAATTATTTTAATATGCTGATTTGGTGCTCAAACATGTTTTAATGTTGTCGCTGATCATTGTCTTTGTACTTGATATGCCACATGCAAATTAGATTTCAGTTTCTCAGGGACTGAAAGAGCAAATGGATTTTATTTATTTATTTATTTTTATTGATATTTTTCCCCTGCATCACCAATTTTAAAATGTTCCTTTGAAGGACAGAAGGGTCAGACATTTTCAATGGTGTGAAAGCTTCCACAGATATCTATCTTTTTTTCTTTGTTCACCTACCAGACTACAGCCCCTTCAAGGACCCTGGGGGACAAAAAAGCCAAGCGTCTTTATATGGTCTGGGACTCAGTACCGGCACTATTATCATCCATAATAGCACCGCCACAGTTCAATAGCCATCCTGGCGGCACGCTAGCCTCACCCCAAGCAAAACCCAGGTGGCCACCTGCAGTCAAGATACATCAGCTGTCAGTCATCTCTACTCAGCCGTATTTAATTAAAAAGGCTAGAGATTCATTCCTCTACTTGTATTTGCTTAACATAAAGATTGAATCACTTGCACAAAAGCACAATTTAGAGGTATATTTCTGACAAAGGGAATTGTAGTAGTTTGACATCAGTTTATTCATTCTGATAGCAGAATTGCTTTGAAGCTTGGAGAAATAATGCCTCATCTGGCTGCTTTGTTGACAGGCTTCCTGTGTGGAAATGGCTGATTTTTGTTGCTTGAAAGGAGAGCAGGGCTTCTCTCCTGATGTCTGTATTAGTCTCCATAACAGATGGTGCTGAGTTAAGGATCTGCCGTCGTGAGGGTTTGCAGACTTCTCTTGTTCCTAGCCAGCGGCGTCAGCCGTGAGCCTGGATTGTGCAAGGTAGTGACTGATCTTTTCTCCAGATGGAAGAAGAAGCATCAGTCATTGGGTTGTGCTGTGGAGAGCATGAACAAACATTGCTCAACAAGAGGCTGGATTTGGTCAAGCTGTGACCGGTAGGATCGGTGATTATCTTCACTGTCTTCTGATCTGATCTCTTCTGGGATTGGTCAGTGGAGAGACAGTAGAGGATACGTCCTTATTATAAATGGACCCAGAGTTAACTGGTTTGATCTTTTATTGAAAATATTGAGTGAATGAGTAATGAGGTAATGTATGCCACCATGTGTTATGGATTCACTCACCTGATTTGTTTCACCTGTACTGCTTAAAGGATTAGTTCACTTTAAAATGAAAATTACCCCAAGCTTTACTCACCCTCAAGCCATCCTAGGTGTATATGACTCTCTTCTTTCTGATGAACACAATCAAAATTATATTAATAAATATCCTGATGCATCTAAGCTTTATAATGGCAGTGAAAAGGAAACAACAAGTATGAAGCTGAAAAAAAAGTGCATCCATCAATCATAAACGTACTCCACATGGCTCCGGGGGGGTTAATAAAGGCCTTCTGAAGCGAAGCGATTTGTTTTTGTAAGAAAAATATTTATATTTAACAAGTTCTAAGCCAGACTGCCTAGCTTCCGCCAGACTGCCTTCCTTATTCAACTTGGGAAGAAAGCGTAACTGACAAAGGCGTAGGAGGTAGCGTAAGCGTTTTGAACTGTGAGAGGCGTTATACACTTTCTTCCTAAGTTGAATATGGAAGGCAGTCTGGCGGAAGCTAGATATTTTACTTTAGAACTTGTTAAATATGGATAATTTTCTTACACAAATGCATCACTTCGCTTCAGAAGGCCTTTATTAACCCCCCGGAGCCGTGTAGAGTATGTTTATAATGGATGGATGCACTTTCTTGAGCTTCATACCCCTTGTTTCCCGTTCAGTGCCATTATAAAGCTTGGACGCGTCAGGATATTTATTAATATATCTCCGATTGTGTTCATCAGAAAGAAGAAAGTCATATACACCTAGGATGGCTTTAGGGTGAGTAAAGCTTGGGCTAATTTTCATTTCAAAGTAAACTAATACTTTAAAGGTGCAATGTGTAAAATTTGGGAGAAGCTATTGACAGAAATGCAATATAATATACATAACTATGTTTTCAGTGGTACATAAAGACCTTACATTATGAACCATTTTGTTTTTATTACCTTAGAATGAGCCATTTCTATCTCATACACCGTGGGTCCCTCCCTCCATGTCAAGTCGTCATTTTGCGCCGGCATGTTTCTACAGTAGCCCTAAACGGACAAAAACTCTACAGAACGTGTTTAGTCACTATGTTGTTCTTCTTTTAAATCGTTTGCATTTTTAGAGGCAGCTTGCATCGTCGCTATGTTGAATAAGTAGTAGTAGTAGTAGTCGTCTGGTTTATTAGAAGCAGAGACCGTTCTTTGTTAGAAGTAAGAAGAAACCTCATTGCTTCATACAGGCTACTCTCTGCTCTCTCAGACAATGACATGTCGACCAGACGACCACCGTAGCTTCTCCGAAAGCAGGGGTGCGAGGGGTGTGCGCCGTTAGTTGCAGTTCGCAACCTCACTGCTAGATGCTGCTAAAATTTACACACTGCATCTTTAGGTCAAGTGTTTTGCTATGCAAGTACATGCAGCATGAATGAATGTAAGGAAACTTGAAATGAATCCAGACAAAGTTTCCATTTTTTTTTATTTATTTCAGTACCTAAAGTACATCTAATAGGCTCACTCTGAAGAGTTTAAAGTAAATAGTAAATACATTTTCCTTTCAGAGCTTTGCCACAAAGCAAACCTAATATTTTTCTGTTGATTTGGTTGATGGAATAAATGGGAGCCATGTAACTATGGCAATATAGATTTATGGCGAACTTGGTTAGTTTCATGTTAACACTAATTAAAGTGTAGCGGTTCATTTTCTACATCAATTATAGTGGTTGCAAGGCAGTGCTGTATTGATATTCCTCAATCATTCTGCTCTGGTTTGTTCTAAACCTATTTCCCTGAGTATTAAACTTCTGCAATTAATTGAGCCTGAATCACTTACCATACAGACTGCATTAAAACTTTTCTTCTCCATATGAGAAATCTGTTCTGGGCCCAGGGTTATTATCATTAACTAAAACTAAAACGATTCAATTATCTTTATTTTTATTCAAAGATCAAAGATGACACTTAATGCTTAACAGGTTTTTAATTTCAAATAGAAATGCAATTAAACATGAATTGATGTATTTTAAAGGGATATTTCACATAAAAATTCTGCCATCATTTACTCACCCTCATGTCGTTCCAAACCCGTAAGACTTTAGTTCATCTTCGAAACACATATGAAGTTATTTTTAATTAAATCTGAGAGCTTTCTGTCTCTCCATTGACAGCTGTGCAACTACCACTTTGATGCTTCAAACAGTTCATGAAGAGATCGTAAAACTAATCCATATGAATTGAGCGGTTTAGTCCAAATTTTTAGAATTTTTGAATAAAAGCCTAAATTAAATCTGATCATCATATAAATTGATCGAGTCTCTTCAGAAAATTTGGACTAAACCACTCAAATCACTCAGATTTCAATAAAAATATCTTGATTTGTGTTCCGAAGATGAACGAAAGTTTGGGTTTGGAATGACATGAGGGTCAGTAAATGATGACAGAATTTTCATTTTTGGGTGAACTAACCCTTTAATACTGTATGTGTTCCTATTTGAATATATGATTTTCATTTTTGCATTAATTTGCAGATCATTTTTTATTTGAAAGGTATTGCAAAAGCTGTTAATGATAAAAGTTATTCTATACTGATCCCATTTTATTTAGCACCAGTCCTAGACTTTTAAGCGTAGGCCCATTCTAATTCACCATGAAGTGACATTTCTTTGTAATTCGTTTCGAACTAGTCACTCTAAAATTGGTCACAATCATTTGAAGGAACGGTTCGTCCATAAATAATGTCTTGGGTTACTATTTAAGTCTTGTGCCAGCTGTAGTGGGGGGTGGAGGTTGGAGAAGCATTACCTGAGAGAGGTTAGGAATCATCCTCTCCACTCATGCAGAGCACGCTTTTAATTAGATTACCCAGGCACCCATGCACAGCCGTGAGGGATTGGACACACTCTGTCAGGTCATAGTGGCTCAATGTGGGGCTGGACTGCTTGTCCGCTCTCCTGAATCACTGCATGAGTCCTGTGCTTGAGATGCTAGAAGGAAACTTGAAAAACTACTTGCTTCTGTAACGGTGGTATTTTTGGACAGAAATTTGGAATTTAAAACTTTTCTGTCCACCCTGTCTATATGAAAGAACATTGTCTAGGGTTTATCTAGAAAAAAAAAAAAAAATGTCCAGATAAGTCTTTACTATGAAGCTTCTAGATGACTTTTTCCCCTCAGTAACACCTAAATATTGGTGTTACTGGGGAACAAGTAGACTTGTGCATTTTGTTTTGTTTTGTTTTGTTTTGTTTTGTTTTGTTTTGTGTTTTGTTTTTTGTTTCGTTTCTTCGGTTCTGTTTTTTGTTTCGTTTCTGTTCAGTTCTGTTTTTTGTTTAGTTTTGTTTTGTTTTGTTTTGTTTTGACTGGGGCATGAATAATTATGGTCATTTGATCATTTGTCATAAATATTTATATAAATTATTTGTTGATTTTGTGGTCAAGTTTAGCAGTTTGTTGAATTGTGATCTTGTGATCAGTTGTGTTTCACTGAGGTCTGTATGTGACCCTACAATATTTCATGTATGTTTCTCATATAAAACACTAGATTAATCAAACAATATACTAATTTTCATTGTTTTTATGACTACAACTGAAATAATGTTATTGTTACTCAATAGTAAATATCTAAAATCTACATAATAAATTGGTTAAAGTTAAGTCAAGAAATTTACTTAAGTATGAAGTTAGCTTAAAATAGCATGCATACCGTTGCTTTCATTTGTAGGTTCAATGAATACCTCCTTTTTTACACAGTGCACTTTGCAAGTAAACAATACAAATACAAAACAGATTAGAAAAACAGAATATTTGTTGTGCATATAAAACATCTCAGCATGAAGCAGACCAGACACTGTTGGTTTAGTGTGTACTTGTCATATTTGGCAGTACAAATATGCGAGGATGTTCTTGCTTGTCAAAATCAGAACTGTTTTAAAAGATTTAACCTCTTTCACCTGAAAAAGTAGTATAATGAGAGATCTGTTTGTCAGCAGATAAGAGGAACAATCTATCCCAGTTTGTGTTTAGGTTGTGGATATTGTTAGCGTCATGTGGCAATGATCAACGTCTGCAAATTCATCATAGATGATAAAGGGTAAAAATGCAGTTAAATGATTCATAGTCTCAGGAGGCTCTTGGCTTACTTTTACACTTCAATTAATTTTGTTTTGAAGATTGAGAGAATGGGCAGGCCTGCTGTGTTTCTCCTATAAAATCACTGAGTGAGCTTTGGCATGCTGATGGGCTTGAGAGCTCTCAAAGTTTTCAAGTTACAAGATAACAATGTGTTTCTCTTTGTGCCTTCCACGTGCCGTGACGGGTAAGAAATAAGCGAAGCCGAGCTGCCAGAGCACCTTAGCAGCGCTTCATTTCTCACTTTCATGTTTAACCGTCTGTTGCTAATTTACTTTCTCTCCAGGCAATCCTTTTTTAATAGTGCATCCGTTTGTTCAGAAGACAATTGATTCCCTGCACCGCCATATTCATCAGTTACATTAACTGAAGCTTGTCCAGAATATGAATTATGGAGGCCTTCTCTCCGTTTCTGTCCCACATTTCTAGCTGCAGCTTCATGTCAATAGACCATGTAAATACCTTTGAGGAAAACAAATGTTAACCTAAAGTCAACAATGTGCTAATTACGCTAATGATAATGAGTCTTGCACATATTCATCAATGCTTTGTTAAGTGTCGTCTTTTCGTTGGGTTGTAAAGGGGTGCCTTTGCAAAATACTAGATGCATTTATTGATGTTTCCTTCCTGTTGTGTCTGCTTCGACACAGGGACTTTGACAGCTTGTCTGATCTCAAAGAAGAGTCCAAGGTCAAGTACATCGCTCAGCGGTGGGAGGAGCTCGGATTAAAAGACGTCCAGGTGACTAATCACACGGCTCTTCTGAGCTATCCCGGACCCGCCCTTAGCACGATCGTCGATAAGATTGGAAACCAGTGTTACCTGCCCAGCGGAGCGAGGTGTGGCCAGCCATCCACATCCACGACCGAACCCTTTGCCTTTGCAGCCTACTCTGCTGTGGGAAGTCTAGTGGTGAGTTACTCAAGAGATCGATACCACGCTCACGATTGTACTAGAAATATCAGATGGGTTGACAACTTAGAATTAAAAACATTATAATGTGATAATGTTGTTAACCTAAAAACGTGGAATGTGCTTCACATGGTAATCAACATGCATTTTCATATTTCAGCACAACCTAAAATGTGATAACTTGCAATTGTAACCTCAAGTATCTATTTCTAAATTATCTAACCCTTAAAATAAATTTGTCTGTGTAGCCTAATTTGTCAGGTTGATTTTGTCAAATTAATTGGCATTTTTGACTTGATAAAGCTTAGATGTTAGATGTTGTTTTTAGGTTACCTAAAAAATACGTTGTACTGTTTAAAAAAGAACTGAAATTTACTTTACTGTCCAAAAATTTGAGGCCAGTAAGATTTTTTTTTTTATTAATTAATACTTTTATTCAGCAAGGATGCAAAAAAAAAAAAAAAAATCAAAATTGTCCATCAAAGAATCCTGTAAATAAATAAATAAATAAATAATAATAATAATAAAAATAATAATAAATGTATCATGGTTTCCACAAAAACAACTGTTTTGAACATTGATGTTTTCTGAAGGATCATAGGACACTGAAGAATGAAGTAATGGCTGCTGAAATTTCAGCTTTGCCATCACGAAAAAAAAAAAAAAAAAAAAAAAAAAAAAAAAAATAAATAATATATATATATATATATATATATATACAGTTATTTTAATTGGTAATATTTCACAATATTACAGTTTTTACTGTACTTTTTTATCAAATAAATGCAACCTGAGAATAAAAGTAGTGTATGTTTTAGTGACTTCAGTCTGTTCCTGTTTCATAATTATTATTTTTTTACCCACTTTTACCCAATGAAAATAATGGCAAAAAAGTCAAAGCATCAAGCTTTCCAAGTTTGCAACACATGGACTGGAACAGAATATGTGAGTGGAACAAGAGCAATTTTAACGCATAAAGAACTCACTCCTGTTCCATTCCTGGTTTTCCATTTCCCGCCCACTGATGAGTGAAATCCTGATCCAAGTGATCACCCAACTACCCCACACTACAAGTGAAACTTTCACATTTTTGCTCCTCACTCAAAAAATAATAATAAATAAATAAATAAAAATTCCTGCTCTGCTTCAGTTCGCACTACTCACTGTCATGTTTGATCTCTGTTCGTGTTTTGCTCGAGTTGGACTTTGTGTTCAGTTTTGCTCTGTTCCCAGTTCAGTTTAAAGTGTTAATTCATCTGTTGCCATGGCTTTTGATTTGCCCTCATGTGTTACACCTGTGTCTAGTTCATTTTCTCGTTTAGCCCCAGTGTTTCCCTGTGTGTTTATAGCCCTCATTTTCATTTGTTCTTTGTCCGTGATTGTCAATGTATGCTGCAACCAATGGTAACATCCACATATTCTGGTCTGAAACACCAAAGAAATAAATATCAGTTATAATAAATATCAGCTCTTCTTGAATGCCTCTCAGACAATCAAATTAAATGACTTGAACTAAGGGACCGTTTACACGACACCGTTTTCAACTAAAAACGGAAAGGTTTTTATGCATTTGGCCGTTCATTTACACGACAACAGCGTTTTGGTGGTCTGAAAACACAAACTTTTGAAAACAGGTTTCAAAGTGCAAGTTTTTGAAAACGGTCTCCTTGTAAACAACAAAAGCGTGAATCTGTGAAAACGATGACGTCATGCACATGCGTATTACATGTTCACTCTATAGTGTTTCATCGCCATCTAATGGCCTGGCAGCAGAATACAGCGTTTTTAGTAATTTTCACAGATTCGTATGAATGGGGATCGTTTTGACAATTGTGTCGTCTGTATGCGGAAAACTCAAAGGAAAAACATTTTAAGCATATCGTTGTTGTGTAAACGTACCCCAAATGTAGTAACTTATACATTTATAAATGTAATCACATCAATTGACAATCATTGAACACAAAGTTTTTATTGTACAATAAATGCATTGCATTGGCAGCTGCAGCTGAATTAGCATCAGAAATGTTTATGCAAACACACTCTTACTTTCACAGCCCTGAACGCTTCATCCTGTCTGAAGGTTAAAACAAATCCATTATGCAAGACTGAACCCATTTCACACACGTGTGTGATATATTCTCCAGTTATTTTTAGAGGTTATGCTTTCTGTCTCTGAAGGGAACAGGAAATGTCGAAGGAAGATGCATTGCCATTATCCGTTTCAAGACAGACACACTGTATCTAACAGGGATAAGCTTCTGTAAAAAGTTCTCAGAGTTAGTCGCAGTCGGTCTTTCATGTCGTCCTCCACAAGGGGGGTCAAAGTCATCCATCATAAGGCTGCACATACTCAAGGCTCAGATGTAAATTAAACTGCATTTGCAATGTCTAAAAATCAGCAGGGAAAAACAAATATGACTGGCTTGATGGATGAAATGCTCGGGGATCTCGTGCTGAGGCGTTAGAGATTCATCCAGCTATCCTGAGCCGCTCATGGGTCACTGGGCATTTTACATTATGTACTTTTACCAACTCCCAGCTCCACAGCTGGGCTAAAAAATTCACCTTCTTTTTCACTGAAAACATACAAATGCACAGTGATACCATGGTAACATATACACAAATGTTTGGCTGTAAATGTCACAGACAGGTTTGATGTTGTCAGAGCAGAATAACTAATTGAAAAGTTTAGTCAAGCCCTATTTTAAGAATGTCATGATAGATTTAATTTAAATTGTCTTTTCAATAAGCCAGTAAATTAAGTATAATCAAAGAAGCAACAAATTGAAGGTTTAATATTTGAGATGTATAAAACTTAATTTAATTGAAAATGGCATGGAGTCTTCTACACTTATTATTCTTCTAGAAATAATACTTATTTTTTTGTTATTGATTTAGATCTTATTTGTTTGCATCTTTTGAGCGTAAAATGCTTTTCTCAACCTATTTTACACCTATATTTCTGTTTGTCTGTCTGTCAGTCTGTCTATTTATTTATTTATTTGTTTGTTTGTTTGTTGGATTAACATGCACTGATGAATCATGCACAATAATACCATGAATTTGTATATAAATGGGGGAGCGTTTCATGCATATCGTACCAATGCATATCTTTTATGTTTTCTACCCAAAACAAATTATTTATGCAGTAGCAAAGATATTGATATCTTCACTGAGTCAACCATGTGGAAACAGATAATTATCAATCAAATGATGCTGAAAATGATCACTTTTACCAACAAAGAATGCCCTTTTTATATATACTAAAGCTCAGTCAACAAAGCAATCCCATTGTGCAGTTTCAGTTCTACAGGTAATCTATAAATGCCACTCTGTCCCCGTTTCTTTGCTCAATTCAGATTGCAAAATCATTTAAAGTCTAAATAAGAAACAAACACCAAAAAAAAAAAAAATAAATAAAATAAAAAAATAAAAATCCAGGTAATTTGATAGTTTGTGGTAATTTCAGTGGAGGCTTTACCTCTGGTCAGTAATAAGTTTGAGAGGGCCCCCGAGGGTAATTAGTTTTGATGAGTTAAATCCTCAATGCTCCCTGGCTATTTCTCTTCACAGCATATTAGTGATGATCAGGTGCAGGCACTGGGCAATTACTGCCCTTAATTTCTCTAAGAAGAAAGTCAGGTCAGGTAGTGAAAAAAGTTCCATTTCTTTTCATTTTGTTTAAGAATGTTTGTTTCTGGCCTACTCAAATACAGGAGTTTTCTACAGGCCCCTTTTATACATTTTGTAAAACTACCACATAAAATGTTTCAGCATACACCGATCAGGCATAACATTATGACCACTGACAGGTGAAGTGAATTATACTGATTTTCTCTTCATCACGGCACCTGTTAGTGGGTGGGATATATTAGGCAGCAGGTAAACATTTTGTCCTCAAAGTTGATGTGTTAGAAGCAGGTGTAAGGATTTGAGCGAGTTTGACACGGGCCAAATCGTGATGGCTAGACAACTGCTCTGCATCTCCAAAACTGCAGCTCTTGTGGGGTGTTCCCGGTCTGCAGTGGTCAGTATCTATCAAAAGTGGTCCAAGGAAGGAACAGTGTTTAACCGGCGTCAGGGTCACAGGCAGCCAAAGCAAGGCTGGCCCGTGTGATCCGATCCAACAGACGATCTACTGTAGCTCAAAGTGCTCAAGAAGTTAATGCTGGTTCTGATAGAAAGGTGTCAGAATACACAGTGTGTCGCACTTTGTTGCGTATGGGGCTGCATAGCCGCAGACCAGTCAGGGTGCCCATGCTGACCCCTGTCCACCGCCGAAAGTGCCAAAGGTGGGCACGTGAGCATCAGAACTGGACCTCGGAGCAATGGAAGAAGATGGCCTGGTCTAAAGAATCACATTTTCTTTTACATCACGTGGATGGCCGGGTGTATGCGCGTCACTCACCTGGGAACACATGGCACCAGGATGCACTATGGGAAGAAGGCAAGCCGGTGGAGGCAGTGTGATGCTTTGGGCAATGTTCTGCTGGGAAACCTTGGGCCCTGCCATCCATGTGGATGTTACTTTGACACGTACCACCTACCTAAGCATTGTTGCAGACCATGTGCACCCTTTCATGGAAACGGTAATCCCTGGTGGCTGTGGCCTCTTTCAGCAGGATAATGCGCCCTGGCACAAAGCAAAAATGGTTCAGGAATGGTTTGAGGAGCACAGCAACGAGTTTGAAGTGTTGACTTGGCCTCCAAATTCCCCAGATCTCAATCCAATCGAGCATCTGTGGGATGTGTTGAACAAACAATTCCGATTCATGGAGGCCCCACCTGGCAACTTACAGGACTTAAAGGATCTGCTGCTAACATCTTGGTGCCAGATACCACAGCACACCTTCAGGGGTCTAGTGGAGTCCATGCCTTGACAGGTCAGGGCTGCAAAAGCGAGACCAACACAATATTAGGAAGGTGGTCATAATGTTATGCCTGATCGGTGTATATTAGCTTCAATAGATAGCTTTAACCACAAGAAGAGTTTTAAGATTTTATTTATTTCCATGACTTATCATACATTTGATACATTTTTTTTACTGAGCAAGGAACATACTTCAGCTTCTTGACTTTAGCTTTGGTTGAAACTGGTATTTTATTTTTGTTGATTTTTTTTTTTTTTAAAACTTTGATCAAAAAATAATTGTCAGACACCCTTCAGTGCTCCCATGAACCTCTCTTCACTAAGCCTTTTTGATAAATAAAGAACTGCATATTGTTCAGACTTCACAGTTTTAGAACATATAAGCCGCGCAGTAGTTTTGTTCCCATAGCTACTCTATGATGGAGTGGAGAGAGGGGGAAAATGCCTATTCTATATGCATTGCATGAAACACCATGTTCTGAGTGTTTCCTTTGATACGTGAGCTATACTGTTGGGAGTGGTCATTTGTATTCATTTAACATTGATTTTGTTATATAAAAAGTAAAGCTGTGAAATGATGAAACGTTTCTGCAACACCTCAACAAAGATAAAGCTTGTGTGTTAACATAGTTCGAATTGTAATCTTACATGGATATTTACAAAAAGTTCAATCAAATGGACACAAGGAGGGCATTTTAAATTCCTTTGAAATTTCAAAAGGATCTCACTGTAATAACGCTTTGCAGCCTCTTAAATGTGGAATGCAAAATGAAATTGAGTATTGAAGAAGTGTTGAATTTTTATACACACAGGACATGTAGCCGTTCTTGCCGTTTGTCCTCTAATCGCACCGTGTGATTGGGGTGTTATTTAACATTCTCCTCAAAATAATGTTTAATTACAGGGCGCTCCTCAATCACGTAGATGTGAAAACAATTGTTATTTTCCTCTAGCTGCTTCGAGTCGCTGGGGGTGAGATGACTCGTGAAAGGAGCCGTTGCTCGTCTAGAGGAGCGATTTGTTCTCCACAATGCGTGCCTTCGTTAATTTCATTACCTTAATGACAGCCTCTCAGTGAAAATCTCATCCATTCCCAATTTTCTGCCACTTCTTTCGGGTCTGGAACACTTTTATAATGCAAATCAGACATTAGTGATAAATCCCATCTTTCACTGGTTTTGTGATACCGGCGAGATGTACTCTCCTGCCCGGAATCATGTTTCATTTTCCTCCAAGCCCAATGAAAAATGAATCAAGCTCAGGTAATGCATTTCCACTTTGTGTCTCCGGGCCTTAAATAGCATTTAGTTTGACCCCACCTCATCAGCCCTTGTCAGTTGGACGTACTCACTTTTCTTAAACTCACAAACCGGGTTCTAGTTTAATAGTGCAAATGAAATGACAAAAAGGACGCCACGGCCTGCAGCTGCCATGAATCTGCCTTGAATTCTTTCAGAGCTGTGACATCTATGCTGTGTCTGTGTGTGATTTATAGTACAGTGGCTAATATATGTACTTGTCCCCATTATACACAGCCTGACATGTTCACTTTGTTTTCACTCATGCTTTGCTATCTGTAATGAATGTGACAACTATCTTTATGGGGTGAGTTATGTGAGTCACAACATTACAAATCAGAGGCTTGTTATTCCACACACACAGACAGCAAGAGGGGTCAGAAGGCTAGAGGAGACTACCCTGAACCATTTTAAAAATTTAAATGTTTAAAAATGTTTCTTTTTTTTCCAGGCAGAGGTGGTGGACGTTCAGTATGGGAGCCCTGAGGATTTGAGACAAGTTCGAGCTAGTACAAATGTGACCAATAAAATAGCACTGCTAAAACTTGGACAAGCACCTTTGCTTTACAAGGTATGTTGTTAAATTAATGTTTATGCTTGATGAAATTAAAGTGTTAGTTCACCCAAAAATTAAAATTCTGTCAATAATTACTCACCCTCATGTCGTTCCACACCCGTAAGACCTTCGTTCATCTTCGGAACACAAATTAAGATATTTTTGATGAAATCCGATGGCTCAGTGAGGCCTCTATTGCCAGCAAGATAATTAACACTTTCAGATGCCAAGAAAGGTACAAAAAACATATTTAAAACAGTTCATGTGACTGCAGTGGTTCAACCTTAATGTTATAAAGCAACGAGAATACATTTTGTGCGCCAAAAAAAATAAAAAAAATAACGACTTTTCAACAATATCTAGTGATGGCCGATTTCAAAACACTGCTTCATGAAGCTTCGAAGCTTTACGAATCTTTTGTTTCGAATCAGTGGTTCGGAGCGCGTATCAAACTGCCAAAGTCACGTGATTTCAGTAAACGAGGCTTCGTTACGTCATAAGTGTTTCGAAATTTCAATAGTTCACGTGACTTTGGCAGTTTCGGCAGCTTTGAAGCTTCATGAAGCAGTGTTTTGAAATCGGCCATCACTAGATATTGCTGAAAAGTCATTATTTGTTTTTTTTTTTTGGCACACAAAAAGTATTCTCGTTGCTTTATAATATTAAGGTTGAACCACTGTACTCACATGAACTGTTTTAAATATGTTTTTAGTACCTTTCTGGGCATCTGAAAGTGATAATTATCTTTCTGGCAGTAGAGGCCTCACTGAGCCATCGGATTTCATCAAAAATATCTTAATTTGTGTTCTGAAGATGAATGAAGGTCTTACGGGTGTAGAACGACATGAGGGTGAGTAATAAATGACAGAATTTTCATTTTTGGGTGAACTAACCCTTTAAGGTACACTACCATTCAAAAGTGTTTTGTTTTGTTTTTGTTTTTTTCCCTTTTATTCAGCAAGGATGCATTAAATTGATCAAAAGTGAAAGAAAAGACTTTTACATTGTTAAATAAATGCTATTCTTTTGAACGTTCTATTCATCAAAGAATCCTGAAAAAAAATGCATCACGGTTTCCACAAAAATATTAAGCAGCACAACTGTTTTCAACATTGATAATAATAAGAAAAATTCAGCTTTGCCATCACAGGAATAATTTACATTTAAATATAGATATATATTAATAATACTGTTTTTACTGTGTTTTGATCAAATAAATCCAGCCTTGGTGAGCATGAGAAACTTTTTTTCAACAACAACAATAATAATAAAAAAAAACTTATTGGCCTCAAACTTTTGAATAGTAGTATGTGGAATTATTTGCTGCTTATTGACCCCATTAAATCAAAGTGTCAGATGCCAATTTTTATGTATGACAAATCACAGAACTTTTAAGGACAAAGGAATTAACAATTTTCTGACATTCATTCTTGATCATTTGTTAAGTGGATTCATTTAATCCCTTCAAAGAGATGCTAGTCATTCATTAACGACTAAATTAGATTGACTTAGTCTCATTAGACCAACAAATAACCATGATTATTAAAACTGCATTTAATCATGACAGAGATTTAAGCAAGTTATTTCTTATAATTAAGTCACTGTGCAGCTGTTAGGGAAATAATTATATGTGATTAATGTGTAAACAATTATGGTACAGCTCAAGTCATATCTTTTACAATTACTTAATGATGTAAACCATCTCTGAAAACCTCCATCAAGACAATTACTTTAGAGTAATGGGGATCACTGATACTATAATAGTGGGTAAAGAACAGGTGATGTCCTATAATTTGTTTATTTGAAGAAAGACACCTGCTGGTTTTGCTGTCTTTGTCTTTTATGTTCTCAATAGAATGTTCTTCCCTCAATCATTTTCAGGGGTTTAGCAGGGGTTCTCAAACTCTGTATTGTAAAAGTGACTTCACTTGTTCTCAAATCTCGTTCATTTGTTGTTGATGCAAGTACCTTGTTTCTTCTCCTCCTTCTTGTCCTTATATGGAGTTGAGTGCGCAAACTGCACTTTTTGAATGCAAGATTGAGTGAATAAATATTTGAATTCTGGCCTGTATTTCATACAAAGCACTGTCTTCATAAGCCTTGAAATAGAGCGCATAGATGATTTGAACTGTTGTTATGGTAGTTTATGTTCCTTTTGGTGCTTCAGCGGTTACAATCACCATCCTCTCATCCCTCATCCTTGTGTTTCATGGTTGATAAAGTCATATGGGTTTGGACCGCCATGAGGGTGAGTAAATGACAAGATTTTCCATTTGTGCAAACACTTATTTTCATATTGCTCCTGCAAAGCTTTATCACTTTTTATTTATTCATTTGTTTTGGGATATTATTTTCAATGAAGAGTGTAACTGAGTATTCAACAAAACAGTGAAAGCTGTAAGAAAAACACATTGAGTTCTTATAGTTTTTTTTTTTTTTTTTTTTTTGAAAGAATGCTGAAAGAAAACCCAGAAAGTTTATATATATATATATATAATATACTGCTCAAAAAAATTAAAGGAACACTTTTTAATCAGAGAATAGCATCAAGTCAATTAAACTTCTGGGATATTGATCTGGTCAGTTAAGTAGCAGAGGGGGTTGTTAATCAGTTTCAGCTGCTTTGGTGTTAATGAAATTAACAACAGGTGCACTAGATGGGCAACAATAAGACGACCCCTAAAACAGGAATGGTTTTACAGGTGGAGGCCACTGACATTTTTTTCCCTATTCATCTTTTCTGACTGTTTTACACTAGTTTTGCATTTGGCTAGGGTCAGTGTCATTACTTGTAGCATGAGGCGATACCTGGACCCTACAGAGGTTGCACAGGCGGTCCAACTCCTCCAGGATGGCACATCAATACGTGCCATTGCCAGAAGGTTTGCTATGTCTCCCAGCACAGTCTCAAGAGCATGGAGGAGATTCCAGGAGACAGGCAGTTACTCTAGGAGAGCTGGACTGGGCCGTAGAAGGTCCTTAACCCATCAGCAGGACCGGTATCTGCTCCTTTGTGCAAGGAGGAACAGGATGAGTACTGCCAGAGCCCTACAAAATGACCTCCAGCAGGCCACTGGTGTGAATGTCTCTGACCAAGCAATCAGAAACAGACTTCATGAGGGTGGCCTGAGGGCCCGACATCCTCTGATGGGTCCTGTGCTCACTGCCTGGCACCATGGAGCTCGATTGGCATTTGCCATTGAACACCAGAATTGGCAGGTCCGCCACTGGCGCCCTGTGCTTTTCAGATGAGAGCAGGTTCACCCTGAGCACATGTGACAGACGTGAAGGGGTCTGGAGAAGCCGTGGAGAACGTTATGCTGCCTGTAGCATTGTTCAGCATGACCGGTTTGGTGGTGGGTCAATGATGGTCTGGGGAGGCATATCCATGGAGGGACGCATAGACCTCTACAGGCTAGACAATGGCATCCTGACTGCCATTAGGTTTCAGGATGAAATCCTTGGACCCATTGTCAGACCCTACGCTGGTGCAGTGGGTCCTGGGTTCCTCCTGGTACACGACAATGCCTGGCTTCATGTGGCAAGAGTTTTTTAGGCAGTTCCTGGAGGATGAAGGAATTGATACCATTGAATGGCCCCTACGCTCGCCTGACCTAAATCCAATAGAACACCTCTGGGACATTATGTTTCGGTCCATCTGATGCCGCCAGGTTGCACCTCAGACTGTCCAGGAGCTCAGTGATGCCCTGGTCCAGATCTGGGAGGAAATACCCCAGGACACCATCCATCATCTCATTAGGAGCATGCCCCGACGTTGTCAGACAATCATACAAGCACGTGGGGGCCATACAAACTACTGAATACCATTTTGAGTAGCTGCAATGAAATTTCAGCAAAATGGACTAGCCTGCTGCATCATTTTTTCACTTTGATTTTCGGGGTGTCTTTGAATTCAGTCCTCTGTAGGTTGATAATTTTCATTTCCATCAAACGATGTGGCATCCTTCCGTTCCTAACACATTACCCAATCCATATCCAACGTGATCTCATGAGAATACGTGTGTATTTTTACGTAAAGTGTGGTTCTACCACACGTACATATACTTATGTTTTCATACACACAAAACTGTACAACATTGATGTATTTATAGTACTAAAACGTAAAAATACTCGCATATTAACAGCAATAAAACGTAAATCATTTACGTATCCAAGTGTGAATGTATATGAATTCACATGTATTAATATTAACATTGTGGCATTAATGTTTTAAATCTGTTGTTTTTAGTCTAATTTATTGAATGCAGTTTACTCATCTACTTAATATGAAAATAACATTTCTGTTCGTGACTTGTGCTGCAAACTCGTTTCGGAGGATTACATAATGTTAAAAAAGACTACATTTTGAAACCTTATGAATAAAATTTTTTTGTTTAACCATTTTGTAATATTTAGTTTTTTTGCTGTGCGACACAGAAGGCGTTTTCTCCTATGCAGTGACTGACAATACAACCATAAGATACACCAAAGCACAACATAAATTCACAAATCACATCCATTTTATTTGTTTGCTGTACTCCATATCTTTAGAATCCATATGTTTGTAAGGAACAGATCCGAATTCAGCCCTTTATCCATCAATCTTCATCTTCATTCTCTGCAGCGACCGTCACAGTCAAAGCCCGCGCTCATTATGATTCAAATTTGAAAGTTGTGCCACCCTCAAGAAGCTTTACGACATGGTTTACGCCACTGATATCGAACGCTCATTGGTTCTCACCTGCTTCGTCACAGATTGCGACATGCCGTGTTTTAGTGGACTGACATTTGAAATGAGTGCGCGCCTTCATGAAGAGAAGCCGGATTCATATTTTCATGGATTATTAAGTTAAATTCTGCTCTGTACCCTATAAACTATTACCGCCAGAGAGGACTGCGACTGCAACTCATCATCATTTGAACTACTTTTGGTACCACTTTTGACATTTTCGCAATAAATTAATTATTGTGATTACGCTTGTTTGTCTGTTATTCTCTTATTTATAACAGTACAGAGTTTTAAGAAATGGTTATGGGTAGGTTTAGGGGTAGGTGTAGGATTAGCGGCTCAAAATATCGTTTTAATGTTATATTTTTTTTTAAAATTGTCTTTTTCCTACACATTTCTGTCCATTATGTTTTATTCTTTTAACATTCTGTATAAAATGGGTATGTTTAGGTTCGGGATGGGGTTTAGGGATCTTACATTTATCTACAAAACGATAAAATGGAAATTATACATATATCTTTATGACATGAAAGATTCGTAAATATTTTACGTTTTTTTGCTATAAAAACCGTCTCAGGTTATGACTATAACCATAGTTCCCTGAGAGAGGGAACGAGACACTGCGCTATGGGAACGCCCCCCCTTCGGGACGCAGTGCGAGTTCCCTCGAAAGGGAAGTAAGTATTTTTACGTTTTAGTGCTATAATTACTGCAATATTGTACGTTTTAGCACCTTTCTAAATGTACAAAAATGTACGTTTTGTGTCTTTGAAAGTTACGTATTAATACCTACGTATTAACAATGAGACCAGGCTGCCATATCAGTATAGATATCCAGCGTGATATTTTTAACCATTGAGATCTGATGTTTTCAAAGTGTTCCTTTCATTTTTTGAGCAGTGTATATGTATGTATGTATGTATATATGTACGTGTGTGTGTGTGTGTGTGTGTGTATGTATATATATATATATATATATATATATATATATATGTTGTGGAATTCAGCTAAATGAATAAATGTAAATGATGAATGATTTGAACTCAATGTACTCAATCAATGGCACTCACAAATGTGCTTTCCATCTTCAAGGACGCATGAATAAAAGCATTTAGAATCTGAAAACAGAGAAGAAACTTTTGACATTACATATAATTTCCTGTTGACTTCTTTATGTCTTTACATAAGTGTCCATGACTTCTTGTGCATTTATTTAAATGGATCATCAGTGAAATTCTTGCTTTTAACAAATTCTTCTGCAGAACACAAAAGAAAACTATAAAAACTGCATGTGTTCTTACAGTTTTTGCATGAGGGTGAGTAAAAGATGATTCACTTGATTCATTTTTGGGTGAACTATCCATTTAATTATTATTATGGCAGAAAATAAGAATATTATATTTGTTTTATTTTTCATTAAAACTCACAGAAAGTGCCTTTTGTTATGACTGTATGATGAAGGTAATAGTGACCTTTGGGACCACTAGACTCTTGATTTGAATTCTAGCCCTGTACCAGGCACTCTTAGCTGTCATTTGTTTGGGAAGAGTTATTGATTTTCTTTAAAGCGAGTGCTTACTCTCAGTCTGCGAGGATCAAGCTTTTTGACTGCTCCTCCTCAGATAATTAGCCTAGAGAATGATGGCACTTTTGATCCGAGACCTTAATCTACCATCTCTGTCGCAACGCACACTCCTGTGCTGACGCAGCTCTCTCTCTCACACAGTCCAAATGTAGATAATAATGCAAATTTAACTCGCAGCATTCGGCTCAGTTTTGGCAGAAACACTTTTATAAGGTTTTAAAAGGTTTATAGGGTACTTTTTTTTTGTCTCCCTTCACAGTAAAACAAGAATTATGGCTCATGATGTTATGCTTTGCAGCATGCAACATTCATAACAAACAGTATAATATAACAATATCTCAAGTAGCTCCAAAAAAACCTTTTAATTTTAAATCCTGATCTTAGAATTGTACTTAAAATCCTTAGAATATAGTCTCAAAATCATATATAGCATCAAAACAGGCTGTTTAATGAAAAATAATAATTCTGTAGTGTATGTGTGCAGTGCGGGTTTTGAATGTGTCCATTGAGAAGTAATGTGATCAACAAGGATATGTACCAGAGAACAGCCTTTTCCAACGCCGCTGTCTTGGTTCTGATGGTGTTGTTCTATTTGCTTCTCTGTTTTCCCTACTTTCCCCAGCAGATTTCCCCAGGGTGCACGAAAGTTCCTGTCCTGCCCTGAAGGTGCCGAAATGGAAATATTTTAGGAGCATACACATTTACTGTATTTTTGTAAATGTCTCCCCTGAGTAAATCAACAGATATGAACTGATTTTTTTTCTCATATAACGCTAATGTCACCCTCAAAATTAGCTTTTGAAACAAAGCTATAGAAAGTACATGTAGATATATAGGACAAAAAGTCTCAATTAGGGCAACAGCATTAAACTTTAAACAGTTTGCACTAAATGCAACTAAAAAAATAAAATAGTGTATATAATTAAGTAAATAAATAAATAAATATATATATATATATATATATATATATATACATATATCTAGCCTACAGCCTAATCAAAGGTAGCCAAGCTCGTCGTAGCACAAAATTACAATCCGATCACAATTCGTTATCGATTAACTTGGAGTTAGTGAAGGCGGGATTGGCAGAACCGCGCTGAATGACACACAACAGAAGCGCTCTCTCGCGTGCGCTCGCTCTTTCTCTCTCTGTCGCGCGCGATCAGTTCTTGCGCCTGAATAGTCAAATACATGCACACACAGATGTCAAAATGTCCATCGTGTGGAGTATCTCGCGTGAATGCAGTCTGTTATGGCTGAAGTGTATGTAAACAGGTGGGTAAAAACTGGATATGTCAGTATATTACGTATGCATTCAGCAGCCCAATTAAATACCTGTCTGTCATTAATGTTAATCAAACAACAAAAGATGTTAAATAAATGTTAAATAAACTGACTGTATCTGAAAAAAAGAGTTTAGGCTATTTAATTTACTATTGTATTTGTAATTTGCTAATTTGCTTCTTTGTTCTTTTTATAACAAAAATGACTTATACAATTATAAAATTTATCATATTATGTTCATATTACCCACCACTTGCCCACCCGTACATACCAGCTGATATACCATGTAGGCCTAGTCTTGATTTAGGTGGTCAATCTGCATTTGAAAGTTTGAAAGGGTTTTAAATCTAGCTAATCAAGTAAAATGACTCAAAATCATGCCAAAGTCAACTTTAATCATGTAAAATGTAATTTCCCAACAGCAAAATTGTGGCCAGTGAAAGTGCTGAGTGGCTAGTAACTTTGGAAAACCACTAGCCACAGTGGCTGGTGAGCAAAAAAGTTAATGTCAAGCCCTGTATATATATATATATATATATATATATATATAATTTTTTTTTTTTTTTTTTTTTTTTGGTACTAGTGGGTGCAGGACACTATAGTTCATTTATGTAAGTGAGGATAGCAAAATAAAGTAAACTGTGACATATTATACCCAAAAATTCTTCATACAGTGGACTACCAGTAAAATTGATAAAAAAAAAAAAAAAAAAATGGGACCAAAAATGATTCAGACACTTTGACCTGACCATGTTTTGCTTAAGTGTTATCTGACATAATTAAGATTAATTTTTTCTGACACAGTTTAACTCATTTAACTATCATATTTTATTACCATTTTTTAATTTTTTTAAAATTGTAATAATGAATTAAATGTTCAAGGTGTCTGAATAAATTTTGATTTGACTGTATATATATATATATATATATATATATATATATATATATATATTATTATTATTATTATTATTATTATATTTTTTTTTTTTTTTTTTTTTTTTAAAGGGATAGTTCACCCAAAAATGAAAAATTGCTGTTAATTTACTCACCCTCAGGCTATCCAAGATGTAGGTGACTTTTTTTCCTTCAGTTAAACAGTAAAGAAGATTTTTAGCTGAAACAGTGGTCCTTGGTGATTCGTATCATGCAAGTCAATGCCTACTGTCACTTTGAGGGTCAAAAAATATATACAGGTAAAACAAAATTAATACATGGCTCCTGACGATACATTGAGGTCTTATGAATCGAAACGATTGGTCTGTGCAAGCTTCCTGTCGCATAATGATGTATTTTTGCAGGAGCAAAATCGTACTTATTGACTTGCATTATACGAATCACCAAGGATCATGGTTTCAGCCAAAAATCTTCTTTACTGTTCAACTGAAGAAAAAAGTCACCTACATCTTGGATGGCCTGAGGGTGAGTAAATTAACAGCAAATTTCCATTTTGGGGTGAACTATCCCTTTAAATATTGTTCCTTAACATTTATTAGCATACTCTCATACTCATGATTTTAGTTTCTCTAAGAATTTGTTTGGGTTGAAGTAATTAATGATCAGTTGTCATTACAGTTTGGGAAAAGCAATAATGGAACAAATGAACATGGATGGATTTAATTTCAGTGAATTTATTAATGGCAATCCTACAAAAAGTAATTAATAAATTACTGGCTAATTTCCTCTTATCCTCTTTGAGACGCTGTGTGTATTGGAGACTGTAAGTAAATGTCAAGTGCTGTGTGTTTAGTTGTGCTCCTCTGTATTCCCGTGAAGGACAAGTTGTTGGCTCTTGTTGGCATTTAGCAAGAGGCATGATCCTTGCAGCAACATCAGCTGACGCTCCCAAGCAACCAAAATACATACAAGGTGTTGATTGCTATCTGTGAACAACTCTCGTATTGAAAAGATTTCCAAGCCTATTACAAGACTGTTTATCTTTATCGTGCATAGGGACTGGGTTCTGGCTGACTTTTCATATGGATGTCAGGTGCTAGGGAGCTTCATTTGCACAACACCCAGTGGTGCATCTGCCTTCACACCAAATGTGCCCGTCTGTTTGACACACAGTCTAACCGCTGACACGGCTGGCACGATCAGCATAAATGATGTGCCGCTGTGCGTATGGTATACGCCGCCATTAGCAGTCGCAGTGAGATTGTCAACTAGATGTTCAAGGCAGACAGGGACCTTTGAACAGTGACTCAGATGATATAAATGTCTTCTGCCATGTAAGGTGGCAACATCCTCATTCTTTACGCTGAAGAAGTATGCAGTTCAAATTTAGTCAAGTTGGAAATTATTTGCACTACATTGAGATCATTGATTTTTATGTGGGCGTTTCTTCAACTATGGGCACTTCTGGCCCTGTGGACTTTTAGAAAATAAACTTTTCACTCCCCCTAGATCATTTCATTTGTCTACTAACAGTGGATATGCAGGCATCACAGGAAACTTCTCTTTTTTTTTCTGAAACATCATGAACATATCTACCTTAATGTCATTTCCAACACATCTTACAGTTTTTTTCAACTGCTTACAGACAAAATTTCTCACACAATTTCTGAAACCTGACACTCAAACACCATAACCACACACCAAATCTGCAAAACCATACACTAATTCTCGGCCTTCGACTCAATTTCATTGTTTGCGACGTAAGACAAATGTTTGCTTTTGAGATGTGTTTGTGATATTTTGAATGCAGTGCTTCATTTTGCAAGAGATGTGAGGCATTTTGTGTGTGCAATTCTTGGATTTGTGTGTAAAGTTTTGAAAAAAACGAGGCAAAGTTTTGAAAATGTGTGTAAGCAGTTGAAAAAAAACCTGTAAATTATGCATCATGTTTAATGGCATTCTGTAATAAGTGACAGTTTTAAAACCTTCTTTATCTATTAAAAACATCTCTATACACATTCTAAATACACAATATAAAATAATATTTCCACCTTTTTTGCATAATGTAGCAAAATTGATTGAATTAAATGACTGCAATAAAATATTATTTTCAGACAATATATCAGATAAGTGTTATTTGATCTTGATTTTTTTTTTTTCTTAGTTTGCTTTACACACCACATGCCTCATATTTTATGCTCAACACTAGATATATTACCATATTTATGTAAGCAATAAGGTACGAGAGGCTGTGCTGTATCGTGATTAAGTCACGGCTGAAGGGCATTGTTAACCCCTCAGCCGTGACTTATTCACAATGCAGCACTAGCCTCGAGTACCTTATTGCTTTTATAAAACGGTTACCACACAATACAAATATTAAAGCCAGAAATATGTATCAATGCAACTTTCATGAAGTAAACTTTTTCTAAAAGCCTTCCTTACACCGGAAAAAAATAGTCCCTGACCGTGAACAGCAACAGAAGTTACATTATTACGCCATTAGTTGGCGGCAAAGACTGTTATTATTAAGTGTGTCAGTCAGTAGCAAAGACTTTTATATTGAAAAGACTGAATTGTTTTGAAAACGGAACAAGACACAACTGACAAATGCTTTGACTAGCGTTGTCAGTCATGGGAAAACCCCTTAACGGCTAAAAGGACAGGATAATACATCGGACATTTAAACAGACTAACCTGAAGGAAAATGCTAAATCTGAATGCAGGTAATAAACTCGCTCGCTCGATCTTTTTCTCACAACACTCTTCTACATAATACAGTAAGCTTCAATGAACAATATCAATTGAGAACATACAGTTTACGTTGCTAAGAGTGGTTGCTAAGGGTGTTGTGTTGTGATACACAGAACCGTTGGGTGTTTTATCGTGAATAAAGCACAGCTATTGACCAATCAGAATCAAGGACAGGAACTAACCGTTTTATAAAGTAATATATATATATATATATATATATATATATATATATTAGTACACACACACCAAACATGTATACATTTAAACAGTATAAATCTGTAAGTCTGTATATAAATATGCCATGCTATATTGTGGTTTTTGCAGCTATATAAAAGAAATTTGTATTCCTCCATTCGTGACTAGTTGAGTTGGTTTGATAGATACTGTGGTTTGGCTAATTTGGCAGAACAGTTGGAAGCTCTAGTGAGAAGAGCTGCCCAGCACTCCCAGCTGTTACACCAAACACACTCAGATACTCACACAGACTGAGATGGCACAGGGAGAATCATTAATTACTCTTGCTATTGTGATATTGTCCACCCACACCAGGGGCCAGAGAAAACTAGTAACCTCAAGAGACTTTGACTCACTGACTCTCACAAACTATTTGTAATGCACTTTTTTATTTTTATTTATTTATTTTTTTCTTAGAGAAGCACAGTACCATATCTTATATTCATAACTTGTGGGGTCCAAAGGTCTACAACCACTAGTGAAAATGCTTCTATTATATATAATATGTACACGTATATAAAATTCTGTTTTACCATCTCAGGAATAAATGATATTTTAAAATATATTAAAATTTAAATTTTTATATTAAAATAGAAAACACGGTTACACTTTATTTTACAGTGCCGTAGTTACATTGTAATTACTCAAATAAGTACTATTAAATAACTACATTTACTGTAGAGTTACAGTTAGGGTTAGGGTTTGGTTTAGGGTTAGTTACTTGTAATTATGCATAATTCATTGTTATTACTATAGTAAGTACATGTAGTAACGTGTAACTACGGCACTAAAATAAAGTGTTACCGAAAACACATATTTGAAATTGTAATAATCTTGGAAAAAAAAACTATTTTACTGTATTTTTGTTTAAATAAATGCAGCCTTGGTTGAACATAAGAGACTTCTTCCAATAACATTAATAGATCTTACTGACCCCAAACTTTCGAACAGTAGTTTACCTTGTATTTAGCGTTTGCTTGTCTCTCCACAGCTCTCTCTGCTGGCAGAGGTGGGGTTTGGTGGCTCTCTTCTCTATGTGGATCCCTGTGATGCCCCATTTGGGAATAAGACTTTTGGGGTGACCCTGAACCCGGGTGGGAACCTGTTTTCTCAAGAAAACCCCGGAAGTGGTAAGTATCTTCAGCAGTGTCGCTTATATTGTGACACTGTAACCTTCTTAAGATTTTAACACTTTAGACTCTCATCAAAAAACAACTTTATTTAGATCATCCAGAAAGTAATCAGGGGGTGCAATGAATGAATGCAACGTCCTCCAACCAATACACCCATATAGGTTGTTTGTCACTTCCCTGAAATACAGGGAATAGGAGCGTTTACGAAAGTATCAACAACAGGACACTTTCATTTGAATGCATTGTACCCTTTTATCTGCGTCATATTTCGGGTTTCGTGTAGCTCATTTGGTAGAGCATTGCATTATACAACAATATGCAATCATGTGATTATGTGATCGTGGGTTCGATCCCAGGGAATGTAGTGTGTATGCACTATAAATCACTAAGGGTAGGTGTAGTCGTTAATAAAGAAATGAGTTTTGCTAAATGGAAATAGGACAAATGGCGGGTAAGGGACCATGTAAAAAGTCCACACATTGCATTTAAATGAACACGCATTTTGATTGGTAACGACTGTCATATGTCATTTCATGACGACAGACGTAACACGACACTGTCCAACTAGAGGGCGCATGACTTTAAAACATAAATATAGGTCGTAATAAGGTGCTTGAAAAAAATGACCTATAGGGTCATTTTTTGGAGGAGGACAGTCTCAATGAATGACATAGGGCAGCTAAGTTAGACAAGTGGAGAGAAATAGATTTTTATTTTGCATCACTTTGCTTGACAGTGCAGTCATTAACTCATTTCCAGAGTGGTTATGGAGAAACTCATAAATCAATAAAAGAGTATTCTTTTTCCTTTTCACATTAGAGTCTTCCTTCAACAGTAAAAAAAAATAATAGAATCTCATATCTTTAGTTCTCAGGTGGTCCAACTTTACTTTCAAAGCAAATACTTTTAATTATGCTGATAATTTTCACAACAAGAAAGAAATCACATCAGGCTACAGTGAGTGAGCGAAAGATAATTACTGTTTTTGGACATCTATGATGCCTGTACTCTTGGACTACCTCGATGCTAATTAAATTTAGAATAACTTAAAGTCTTTGCATCCTAAAACAAAATTGTGCACTGATGACAATGTACATTTGCGCAAGCAACAGTGTGTGCTGTCCATGGTGCTCAAAGTCACCTACATGCATGCAGCTGTGCTGCTCTCCATGGTGCTGAAATCAAATGTTTAATGTTTTGCTGTATTTAAAAGTCACTGTAGACTGTAGCATCAAGCAAATCTAAAATGTATAGTGTGTGCTGTCCATGGTGCTGAAAGTACACTGTGTATGTGCAGCTGTCCGTGGTGCTGAAACCGAAACTACTGTATTTAAGAGCGCTGCCCATGACAGAAGACCTCAGTGCAGCCCTGGCTGACCCTGGCTCTCTGCAGCGCAGGATCACTGGGACGTGTCATTACTGGAGTGATAGCGTGGGCTTACAGCAGGCCGCAGAGTCAGGGCACGACGGGGCCTGCAAACAGATGTCTTAGCAGATGTTTCGTGCCTGTTCTCTCTTCAGCAAAGCCCTTTGTCAGAGGTCTCTGCAGGAAACGAGAACCTGGTGAAGTTGCTGTGATGGTTCAGCATAGCATAAATTATTCAGCTGGACTATTGTCCTTGCAATTGTTTTGTTTGGCAATGAGATAATATATGCAATGTGTTCTGGTGAACCAATACACAGAACAGCAGAGGTCAGACTCTTGTTACTTTTATGCTGCCTTTATGATCTATAATGTAAGATTTTAGTGCACCATGATCAGTGGCTGTAGATGTAATCCATGACTTTGTAACATTTAATCAAAAACAAAGATTTCATCATAAAGAAGTTTGATAGATGTTGATAAAATTTGCTGAAATATTGCTTTCTTGGTTTTTTTGAATATGAATTAATTATGAATAATAATTATTTAAACCCCCTACTGGTAAACATATATCGATCAGACCTAGTTGATGAAAAGTGTTTGTTTGTAAGAGCTCATCTTTGCTTTGTTTAGGCTTAATTATCCACTGTACAGTAATAGCTGTGTTATTTGCATTTTAATTTGAAAAATCTTTGTTGTACTGGCACACTACCTACTGAGACAGAAGTTAAATTAAAGCAAAGGCCTTTGATAAGATTCTTACTTAGTCCCCTGTTAGATAAAATTATTTTAGCTCAATTGAGATAAATATTTACTGTGGAAAGAATCAGCTACAGTACATCTGCAAAAATGAGCAAAGCCAGACATTTTAAGTGATAGAAACTTAATTGATATTTCCCTTTCAAGTGGAACTCAACACTGCGTCATGGTCTGATGCTATGGGAACACGTTGCATAAGCCGGTGCCTGAAGCACGCCGCCCTCTATACATGCCAATCTATGATTGACCGAACATATGGACGTTGTGACATAGTGTGGCGCATCACCAAGACCATAAATAGACGCCCGAATTGCATGTTGTCAGCTTCGTTGTCTTCAGAAGCCGTATGTTTGTTGAGCGCGTGTCTGTGAAAAACAACAAAATTGTAAAACTGTGTGAATGACATTAGTGACAGTAGGTAGACTGTATAATGTCAGGAATCAGAATATAGAGAGTGTGTGATGCCGTGCCTCAGCTATATTGCGAGGACGATTCACACCGTCTCTGTGTTGTTTGTTTGGGAGCAGAGCGGAGCACATTCAGTCAGTTCTTGAGGGGGCTGGCTGTATTCATGTGAGCGTATCAATAATAAGCTCCTCTCCCATCTGGCTCTCTTCTCGAGGGATGAGAGTCAGATATCTGCATCCTGTGACAATATGTTCAGGAGCGAGCTGTGTATAAAATGTCCCAATGTGTACAGTACATGCACTATCAAGAGTTTCAATTTAAGTTCTGCTCCTTTTCCTTCTTGAGGGAAGAAAGTCATGTGGAACAAAAGTATCGCGTGGCTCGGATCTCGCGTTTGCCGAGGCATCCCGTAGGTTACGGGTCTGCATCGGCAACAAAATAATGAACAGCACCACTCATTATGCCTGATGTGTAACACCTGTGTTTTTATTGTTAAGTCTTGAGCCTATGTTACCTGTTGCCTGCTGCAAGCTAAGTTTATGTTTTTGGACCCTTGTGTCTATTTTGCTTTTCTCTGTTTTTTGGAAGCCTGGCTTCCTTTGTTTTGTTGTACTTTTATTCAGTAAAGTTTGTCTTTTGTTGAAGATCTACGGCTTTTGGATTCATTAATTGGGGGTGATAGCTCAATCAGTAAGCTCAGTAAACTCAGTGATTTTGAACACAAGAGACCCGGGTTCGATCCCAGCACAGTTTCATTGGCTGTGTTTAAACTGGAGGAGTTAAATGATGAAATAGTCAGCTAGCTTTGAGGATATTGGATGTTTCAGGGCACCAAACGGGCCAAAAAAAAAAAAGGATCTTTCTGTGAGCAACTTCTGCCCAATGTCTCTCAGTGGGTTATGAATACTTTAACAAGGGATTACAGTATTCAGTTTGCTTCCACTCCACCTTGTTTCCAAGGTATGGTAGTAATGGAAGTATGCCAGAAGGTTATTTTTTTGAACAAGAGCTGCGCTTTCTACTGACGAAAGGGGCTATAGAGAATTTAAAACTTAGATGGGGGGTTGTGTTCAATTTTAGGTCTACGGAGTCTGAACCATACTCTTCAGACATACAGGTTCAAGATGCTAACCGTCAAACTAATAGTGCAGGGCTCTACGGTAACATTTTTCTTTAGGAGCACTTGTGCTCCTAATAAAAAAAAATTAGGAGCACAGTCAAAAATTTAGGAGCACGTTCTGATCAATAACAGACATTAACTTTGCCATTACAGGCAATATTTGCCCCTTTAAATTAATTTCCTGGGGCATTTGTACCATTATAAGAGCAATTTTTCTAATCTTTTGAAATGTATGCATCATATTTAATAAATTTCTTAAATTAAAACACATATTTTGTGCTAATCTACATTATGCCAATGCTGTCAAATGAGCTTTACTTGTTATTGTGAACTAAAACGATTCAATATTGTTCATTGAAATAAAGCAGAAATAAAATATAAATATTAGATAAAATGTTGCCTCAGCAACTAACTAAAATAAAAATAAAGCTAGATAGAATTTAAGTAATTCAAATGACAAAAGCACATAACAAAATTGATAAAGCGCCTTTTAAAGAAAACAAAGGACGAAACAAAAATATTTTGTGCCAATCAAAATTATGCCACAAATGCTGTCAAATGAGCTTTACTTGTACATTACTTACCGGCTTTTATATATTTTTCATTTATTTATTTTTTTGCCATTATTTTGCAGTCTGAGACAAAAACCCTCCATAGCCTACTCATTGTACCTGGCTCGATGAATTGTAGTGACGGCCTTGGTCACAACATAAACAAAACTGTGTGCACCTGTCTTTAGATATCAAGATTCATTCCAAGATCTTGTTTGCTTATGACTTGTGAATGAAACAAAACAAATAACATGATGCCTTTAAGGCCCTCGTGGAAACATTTGCCTCTAATAGCAAAAGAGGAGGCCTACAGCATTGATTGAATCACAGGAAATGCTTTGTGTACCTAAATTGTGGCCTCTGGAGAACAAGTGTTGTGCAGTTTTATTGAGCCATGACTCTATCTTATTTATTTTGTTTATTTTGGATAAATTCTCCCATCCTCCTGGTTGGGAAATGAGTCAATAAGGTACTGGAGGACATAAAGTGAGCGCTGACGTCTAAAAGCATTGCTTTCTTTATTAGCCTTCTGCTCTGTTGGCTCGTTGCATTTTTTCTTTTTTGATTACATAATTTTGTTAACCTTTAAAGCCGAGCACACATCTGAGGGAGAGGTATGTGAAATATGTGGGCAACTTCAAATAATTTTTACATGTTAATTTCAAGTTGCTGACAGGTGGTTTTATTCACATGGAACGAATTGTGTCCTCTGGGTTATTTAGAAACCTTGTTGAAGTGAAAAGAAGCCTTTGAATAGAAATGTAGTCATTTGCATATTTATTTAAATACGCCACTGCTATGGGACCCATGTAGAAGTCTTTAATGAACAAATGCTTACCACTGCTGTCAAGAAGAGAAACGTCCTCTGTGCAATGTCACTCAAAACCATCACAATGTGTCCCATCTCTCCCCTTGGTCTGGCTTGTCCTGTGGGTATCTCTGTTTTTACGCCCTCTTTTCCCGCTGCTTCTATTTATGCAGGAGTCACACCTACAGTCAAAAAAAAAAAAAAAAAGAAACATCAATAGATGTAAACAATGAACATCGTCCTACAAGGATAGCAGCTGATTTGTTTGAAGAAAAACTGACAAGGTTACTTTGGAGAGACAGCAGGACTCACCGAAATGCAGGTGTTACAGATTTCAGTGTTTGTTTGTTGGTTTGTTTTTTACGCTTGATCTTTAGCTTGTTCAGTAATTTATTGTCTGTTCATTCATATAGTAATGTTGTGCTCCGGTAATTACAGTTTTTCTCAATCGATTTGACACATTTCTCCAAACTCGGATCACTGTTCTCAAAACAGTTAACATCTGATCTAAACACTTTGTAATTGTCCTAAACATCAATTCATTTGAAAATTCATTCATTTCACACAAATTGCAAATCATGTGAATCATTTTCTCAAAACACTATGCACAAAGTTCTCAGATGTTTTCATAATAGTTAATACATTCAACCAAAACTTTAATAAATCAGGAAAAAATGATCACAGCTTAATTATTGGCTTTATACAATTTCACAAACATTTATGTACCATTTGTCCAAACACAAAGAATTTGACATATTATAAAATGCACTTGGTATGTTTTTAATTGGCCCCAAAATGATAACTGCTTGGTTAATAATACACACAACACAGGAAATTCAGTTTTCCTATCTGTTTATACATTTATCACAATCGTATAATGTAACAGGGAAAGTATGAAAGGGGAAGCATACATAGAGCGAAAAAAGAATATGCAAATGGTGTTTTTTTTTTGTTTGTTTTTTTTATAAGAAATTCAAAATAAAATACTTTGTTCCGAACCACTGATTTGAAACAAAAGATTCGTACAGCTTCGAAGCTTCATGAAGCAGTGTTTTGAAATCGCCCATCACTAGATATTGTTAAATAAAGTTGCTATTTTTTTTTTATTTTTGGCGCCCAAAAAGTATTCTAGTCGCTTTATAATATTAAAGTTGTAGTCTGTAGTCACATGAACTGTTTTAAATATGTTTTTAGTAGCTTTATGGGCATTGTTATTGCTGGCGATGCAGGCCTCACTGAGCCATCGGATTTCATCAAAAATATCTTAATTTGTGTTCCGAAGATGAACGAAGGTCTTACGGGTGTGGAACAACATGAGGGCGAGTAATTAATGACATAATTTTCATTTTTGGGTGAACTAACCTTTTAAGAGATAAAATTATTGACTACAGTGGGACTTTAAAAATTCCCACCACTAATGCAGAGTGGAGCAAAGAGGGCTGTATATTAGAGTTTAGAGTCAGAACTATGCATTTTATAGTTTGGTCATATTTAATAATATTTCACAGTACTGTTTTACTATATTTGTGATCAAATAAATGCTGCCTTGGTGTGCATAAGATGCTTTCATTTAAAAAAAAAAAATTCTTACAGACCCAAACCTTTGAACAGCAGCCTAAATATTTCTTACCAAGACATATTTAAGCACTCCATTTACATCTGAATACATTTATACTGTACTTAATAGCTCTAGATTAAAAGCTCCTTAATTATGGATGCTTTCACCAGTGGTTTAGTTTGCAAAACTGAACAAGCACAAAACCTTTGTGCCTAAAAAGGTACGTTTGTATTGTAAATGTGTCAGATATGAGTTTGTGCCCTGAAAATATAACTGATTTGATGGCACAGTTTGATTTTTATTCACTAAAGTTACAGCTTACAACTTCATGTTACAGTTGCTTAGTCTTTAACTTAACTCACCACTTTTGATCATTTGCATCCATTAGTACGATCCTATTAGGTACTTTTTTTTTTCCTTGCATCCGTGCAGAAAGACACAGACCATCACAACAGAATAAGAATAAAGCGCTGCAACGTATGATTACATTTGAAGAACTTTTTTGTATAGTAATTATACTTCAAGCAGTGGTTCGTTTACTTGATGAGTAGCTTGATTACTTGGGCTCGAGGCGCTTTTTAAGGCACCGTTCATTAAAGGAATGCTTTACTGCAGTGACGCCCTTTCCCGCATCTTGGAGCTGATCCTCATGTGTTCTCTTTCCTTTCTACCCCTAAAACCAATGAGCATTTGGAAAGCACTCAGGCTGAAAATTGCCTTTTCTACCATCGCTATCATTTGATTGGTATTCCAGCTAATAGACATGCAAATAAAACAGAGGGTGCATTGCACTCCAGACAGAAATGTGGCACTTGGTCAATAACATTATGGAAATGTTGCTTCTACTTCTTCAGCTCTTTGTGTGAGCCCGATATCGCTGTTGCCAAAGTGCACAAGGGCCTTAAGTTGAGGAAATTACTCTGCTGTCTACGTTTTCTCAGTAGCGGCACTTCTGTCCATTTGGCATGATTAATATGTCAGTCTCATGTTGAACTGCATGTCCTGCCGTCATCGTCAATGTAATGCGTTTTTGAGTAGTCTTTTAATTATATATTTCTCTTCCTTGAGGCGTGAAAGTGGTGACAATTTCAACGTATCATGAGGAAGTTTTTATAAGGTTTCTTCTGAAATAAAGGACTGTCACTCACAGCATTTAAGAGAATGACATTTTGGAGGTTTATATGTGTTTTTGATGGAGGATGGGTGGGCAGCAGCACTGCAGGCCATAAGCTTCCTGCCATCTCTTTTAGAAGGTCGGGGCTGCCCCCTGCCTGGGCCGGCTAGGACTGTCTTCTCTCATCTGCAGAGGGTGGGAGGGCTGCTTAGTTTGTCCTGTTGCTCGGACCCCTGCTGTTGAACACTGTGCCAGAAATGTGGCCCCTGTCAGATGGCTGTAGGTTTGCCCTATTGCACAGAGAAAGGAACGTAATGATATATAAATAGCTGTATTTAGCACAGATAACATGGACACAGTTCACGCACCCAGGGCTTTAAATGAAGCCAGATCCTCTAGTGCTGCAGAAAATATTAGTAATGACAGAAAAATAACTCTCATGTTCTGTTTGGACTCTGAGACACCCTGTTTACTAGCTCAAAAACACACTTGCACTTAAGCATCAGATATAATAATAATAATAATAATAATAAACTACAACATGACAAATATTACATTATGTATATCTGAGTTCTTAGAGACCCCAGGTAGAAAACAAATAAATGCAATGAATTTTCTCATGCTAACATTCTCTGACTGATTTATTTGCAGTATCTATCCATCCATCAATCCATCCACAGTATATGCCCGTCTGTCCGTCCATCCAAATATTCCAAATATCCATCCATCCATCCATCCATCTACAGTATCTGCCTGTCCATCCGTCCATCCATCCATCCACAGTATATGCCTGTCTGTCCGTCCATCCAAATATTCCAAATATCCATCCATCCATCCAGTCATACTAAGTGTCTTTATTATTGTACGTGCCTATGAGTTTTGATTTAAGTGCTTGTGGAAGAGATGAGAGAGAGAAAAAAAAAAGACTTAGTATTGAATGACTAAATATTTATTTTCAAACATGCAGCATTAGGGTCTCTTGGACCTTTAACATAAAGAACAAAGTTAATTTCAACAAACATGAGGGTTAATATCTTTAATATTATTATAGGTTAATATTAATTTACCTTCTTGACATACGCTACTTGATGTCAAACATTTCAGTGTTTTATTATTATTATTCACTGTTTTCATATAAAAACTAATTAGAAGTGTTTGTGACTTTGTAATGAGAATTTCTGTCTGTCCAAAAGCATTACAGATAGCAGCCATTCATGCACCACCAATTATTTTTTTCTTTTGTTCTCACAGTTACAAACCCATCAAATAGCTGACTGTTTCTTGATGATTAATAAGAAAGATTTAACAGTAAAACATACTGACCACTATTACTCTTCGATTTTAAACATTCAGGCCAATTCATTTTAAAGTTCAAATAAGTATTTATTAATCAGTAATTAATCAATAATTGATGAATAATAAATCATTTATTTAATTATTTGTTTGTTTTTCATTGATTGATTGATTGATTGCAAATTGCATTTGGCTATTATAGTTAAAATTGCCTCTGGCTGATCAGAAAAAAGATATACTTTGTCTGAGAGTTTGGAACATTGCTTTAGTGTTATAAATCTGTGAGAACGACCCTGCTCTTTCTCTTAGTAACAATGTTTCTCTGCTTTTAGAGTACTGCAAAAGTTGGCCCAGTATTTATAGAATCACTAGTCCTAATGTTATTTATTTTTGTCCAGCACTGCTGCTGTCGAGCCACCTCTCACTCATGAACCTCCCCTGCAGGGCCCGGCCTTTGCCATATATCCTAAGGGACATGGCCACAGTTTAGCCTCTGCAAATAGGGAATAATTTTACCAGACAAGAATTTACAGTTGTGCCTCTCTGCAAGCCCTCTGGCTCTGAATCCATTCCTGTCTTAGCATGCTGAGTGTGTGTGGCGATTATGGCTTTAGCCAGAAGCAGAATTTACACATGCCTGTACCTCACAAATGGGCAGTAATGAAGAAGGCAGTGTGTGTTTGCATGAAAGAGAGGGAGAGAGTGTACGTGTTTTAACAACATTGGTGTGAGATGTGCAGTCGACTGAAGCCTTCTGGTCTGATGCCCTGTGGTCTAAAAACTCAGTTCAGACTGCAACTGCTTTTTTTTGCCCCTCAAGAGCAGCTGTATTCAACATTTATAGACACTAGAGTCTATATCTATAAACATGAACAGGCATTTGGCAAGCAAAACATCATGTGACAGCAGTGTGATATGTTGTACTCCATTTAAAACTGTTCTAAATGGCTTTTTATATGGTTTTATAGTTATTATGCATGCATTTTTATAAATATGTGGCCTGTTATATGATATTATATTATATATTTTTAATGAGATAATATATTATTGAATGTCTACATATATATATAGTCCTTGGCAGGTCTTAAAATTTGGTAAATAAAACCTCAGATGAACAACAACACGTGACATATCACACTTTGACTGGGCCATTGCAACACCTTGATTCTTTTCTTTTTCAGCCATTCTGCTGTAGATTTGCTGGTGTTCTTGGGTCAAATTGACCCAGTTTTGGCCAAGCTTCAGATGTCGGACAGATGGCCTCACAATCGACTCTAGAATACTTTTGTATACGGTGGAGTTCATGGTCGACTCAATGACTGCAAGGTGCCCAGGTCCAGTGGCTATAAGGTGTTTGTGCTGATATGCTCTTTTAGTTTTCACCAAACGTGGCACTGTGCATTATGGCCAGACTTCTTCACTTTGGTCTTGTCTGTCCAAAGGACATTGTTCTAGAAGTCTTATGGTTTGTTCAGATGCAACATTGCAAACCTAAGCTATCTTGCCATGTTCTTTTTAGAGAGGACATGCCATACTTTTCTGGTCTTTTTCTAATTGTGCTGTCATAAACTTCAACATTTAAGATGTTAACTGAGGCCTGTAGAGTCTGAGGTGTAGTTTGTGGGTTGTCTGCAATTTTTCTGATTGTCTGATCTTGGGGTGAATTTGCTGGGACGTACACTCTGGTGTCTATTTTGAATGTTTTCCACTTGTGAATAATCTTCCTCACTGTAGAATGATGGACTTCAAATTGTTTGGAAATGGCCATATAACCTTTCTCAGATTGATGGCAGCAACAATTGCTTCTCTAAGATCATTGCTGATGTCTTTCCTCCTTGGCATTGTGTTAACACTGGGGTGTAACGGTACGCGTATTACCGTTAACTGTTCGGTACGAATACGTTACACCCCTAGTTAACACACACCTGAAGGCTCCAGACCAGCAAACTGCCAAAACTTCTGCTTTTATAGAGGTGATCACACTTGCTGATGATCAACTAATCAAAAGCATTTGATTAGCGGTGCCCGACTGCTACTAAACCTCTTAATTCCTATGGAAGCAGTGAGGGTGTACTTAGTTTGTCGCCCATGTCTTTTCCATTTTGGCCTAGTTTTTGTGAAATAATGACACGGTGTGATATGTCATGTGTTGTTGTTCATCTGAGGTTTTATTTTCCAACCAGCCAAGGACCAGAAGATTTTTTATCATATCCTGATACAGAAAACCATGGAATTCAATAGGGTGTCCTTTCTTTTTTTTCACATGACTGTATATACCAAGTTAGAATGATTTCTGAAGGATCATGTGACACTAAAGTAATGGCTGCTAAAAAAATTCAGCTTTGCCATCACAGGAAAATTATGTTTTAAAATATGTCAAAATAGAACAAAAAGTTTTGGTGAGCACTCTTCTTTCAAAAGCATTAAAACTCTTTTTGCATGGTATGTATATAGGTGTATGTATATGCATACTTTAAGTAATTCCTTTAGCTACTATTTTATTTCCAATTAGGTGTTATGTAACCTAGCAAGTAAGTCCATATAATTTGTAGTCAGACCCTTTAGTGGTATTGTTTTATTTATGCCATAACTTTAGGGAAAAGAAGAGAAATCACAGCTGCAGAACTTTCTCTGATACTTAGGATCAATTTTGTCCTCAGGCAAACCTGAAATCCTAACGTTTCATTTCTCTGTAGTTAAGCAGCTAGCAACCATACCCTACTGAGAAAATGATTTAAAAGTTGCTATTCAGTATGCCAAACTTGAAATGTTACTTTTTTTCTGTTGATTGAAAATATGTGGAAATGTGTGACATTGAGGACATGTAATGATCTGTGTGTTGTGTAAGGCTCCTGCAGGTGAGAACACAAAGAGAGAAGCTATTAAGCTGTCATTAAAACCTAATCATCATTAAATGAGAATTTGCCGTCCCCCTGGTCTGCTGATACTCCAGCAACTAATCATAAAAACATAATAAAGGTCAATTAAGAAACTATGTAATTTTAAACACTCCGGATGCCTCCATTTTTATTTTTTTTTATTTTTTATTTTCTGGCCCACAAGTCTGTGGTGGGTTACTGTTTGTTTCTTATGCATCTGCATGTATGCCGTTTGTGAATTTTTCATCTGACGCAGAGCAATGGAGCTACACACACTCACTGAATACTGTCTAATGGATAACAGATAATATATTGGTTTGGTCATATCTAGAGTGTGATTTTGTTACAGTGGAAAGATCTAAAGGATGGTCTGAACAAATACACTCACACACATTCATCTAACAAATGAAACTTGGTTTCAGCCACAGAAGGTTTGAGGTTATTTTGAAACACGGCATTATTCCATAATGTATTGTTGTGTCAGATTGGCCATTTCCTTTGGGAACTTGACTAGCAGGCCCAAGGAGATTGGAACAATGTCACCTTATAACAGGTTTCTTTTGGTGAAGAACATTGTGATACTGTATTTGCTGGTTCCAACTTTCTTTATCAGCCATGGAACTGAATGTCAACGACTGTCTTGAGAATCCAAACATCACTCACAAACCCACACACACAGCAAACATGCGAACAGCATAAGGTTGCCTTCGACACTCAAACTGCCATCTGTAAGAAATAAAAATGAGCATTGATGAGTTGAGGGAACAAATCAGACCAGTGTTTGAATGGACCCTTTTCACAGACTGCGATGACGCATTTCCACAGTTATCAACATCGCAAATCTAGTAAAGTTTTTTTTTTTTTTTTTTTTTTTTCCTCAAGGAAAATAATAATAATAATAATAATAATAATAATAAAAATCTTATTCCGAAAAAAAAAAAAGCCTACTGTAAAGTGATTTACTAGACATCAATCATATATACATTAAGACTATTATGAGCTTCATTTCTATGGCTTCTGTCTTAGTGCATTTCAAAGAAAATGAAAACTTTGATCATTGGAGATGATCTCTGCATCTCCTTTATAGACACCTCTGCTTCATGACTCTGTCCTTTGCTCTTTCTTCTTTTTATTTAACCAACCACCCATTCTCAAATTAGCACCTTGAATTCAAAACTACTACAGTAATACATACATAATTCCTCCTCTCTGCCACTTTCTAAGATGGATTGACTCCCCTGAGGAGAAGAGAGCAAGTTGGGGGCGGAGCTTAGGTTGCACTGTCTTTGCATATCAACAGTTTTTTTTTTTTTTTTTTTTTTCTTTCAAAAATCAAGTGGATTTCAATTGTTTTTTTTGTTTTTTTGTTTTTTTTTGTTTTGTTTTTTTTTTTATTAAAAGAGTCAAACATGACACATATACTTGGTGTACTCACCAAGGCTGCTTTTATTAGATCAATATTATAATTATTTATTAAAAATTTAAAATAACTGATTTCTATCTTAATATATTTTAAAGTATAATTTGTTCTTGTGATGGCAAAGCTGAATTTTTTGGCAATCATTACTCCAGTCTTCAGTGTCACATGATCCTTCAGAAGTCAAACCATATTATAAAGTCATTATAATATACATATATACATTATAGATGTCTTTATTGCCACTTTTGATATATTTAATGCAGCCTTGTTGAAGAAAAATATTCATTTCTTAAAAAAAAAAAAAAAAAACATCTTTCTGGCCCCACACCTTTTTTAACGGTACTGTATCTCATTTACTATAGTCTTTTCTAATTGTCCATGTTATCAATATCACGTTTGACTAACATGCACACTGTTGTAATTATGCTGCTTTTTTGATAATATATTCAAAGATTATCAATATTATGCAACAAGTAGTTCAAGCCCCCTCAATTATCATAAAATACCTTTTCATCTTCTCAGAAACAAAATATACTCAAGAAAAAAGCAAAGAGAGGAAGGATATTAATTAATAAGAAGTATCTCCACTAAAGCACTTAATTTGCTATTCAGTTTCCAGGAAAGTATTTTACAATGTAATTTACCCATGGTCTTATACTAGGTTTTTTTTTTTGTTTTGTTTTTTTTTCCAGTGTTAAGCTGCTATAGTCACTGCAAAAAGCTGTTCAGAACAGTAAACAACAAATTTATGGTTGTGTGACCTCAGGTTTAACATGAAAGACTTGAAGGGATGTAAGCAAGACTGTACAATCACTTGAACTCAAGAGAGATGAGTGAGTACTCTGCATGAAAACTGCTGCCATTGTTCTTATGGAAATGAATGACCTGTTTTTTTGAAAATCAATTTGCATCTAAATGTGCGACTCCATGTCATATTTTAAAGCGAAGAAAAAGAAAATATGGCGAGATCAATTTTAATTTGCTTCAAATGACTCACAGAACAAACATAAAGTCTGTATTTGTATTGTAAATAAAATATTGTAGGACTGCATAGTGCTTACTTCAGTGGATACTGTATATTACATGATTTTCTGAATAGAATACAATTGAATTTTGAGCACACAATATTCTAGAATATTGTATATACCATTTGTACTGCATACTGAACTTTTATCAAGTGCACTTCCAGTAGTAGATATCATGATATTTTGAACACGGTACATATATGTGTGCATGAAGCTCTTATGCTTCATTCTTCAGGATGAAAACAACCCCTGTTGTTTATCGACATGAGCTTGTCCCGAATACAGTCGTATGATTTGTAACACATAGAGACTGAATGAATAAATTTGTATGTGAGCTACTGAAGTGTTTGTAATCTGAACACTGCACATATGGCACCACCACAGGCGTGTAATATATATCTCATGAGCATCTCTGTGTGGAGGGAATGAGTCTAAGCCCTGTGGGTAATCGCACTTCAGCAAATAACTCTTCCTGGGAGGCTTGTTTGCTCAAAAAAATTGATGTTCTCGCAGTTATTTTGGATCATCTTCAGCGTCTTTTTTTTTTTTTTTGGTGCTGATGTTTGTACTGTATAGTGTAGTACAAGTGTGACTGTGTCCTATTAGCACTACCTTGACTTCTACTTTAATCATAATGACATTAGTTAATCTTTGTCTAAATTCATCTTGCTTACTGAAATGTAATGAAATATACTAAAATTACACATACGCATCCCGTTGCATCAGCAGGGAGGCATCTATGGCATTGAGCATGCTATATCTAATTGATTTGTGATATGAATCTGTTTACTGAACAAAGTTCACAGGGAGCTCAGGTGAGTAATTCTGTGTGGAATAAGGGAGCTTTGTTTGTGCTGATTACAATGAAGAAGGAACATTGCTTGAACCTTAAAAAAGATAAAGTACAAGATGTCAAGATGTTGCAAAGGCTCTGTGTGTCACTGTGCATGCATATTTTAAAGTTTTGTATCATCCGGGAAAATATATCTAGATCTTTTTTTTTTTTTTTTTTCCCCAGAGAGCTCTGCATTTTACAGTTAGTGTATGCTGAAATTTTATGTAATACTTGTACTAATACCACAACCAAGTCAAAAAAGGACAATTAAACAAACATGTTAATGAGTTATTTGCAGATTTTTAGGAGAAATAAAACAATAAACTCTAGCAACACATATTGGGTCGAGTTGGTTATTGTCAGTGCAATAAACGGTGACATAAAGAAATACAACCATTCATACAGGACAGTAAATAGAGACACTTTGCAATTAGGGGATTGTAAACAAGTGAGCTAGACAGATTTTAGCCTTGCAGGTGTAGTGCTGTATTACAATGAGGATATTATTGTACATGTAGACAGATCCAGTATTACTGTACATATTTGCATATGGACTGCGAGTCTGTGTATTGATGGTGGGGATTTTTCATTGACTTTTTCTGCAGGTTTCATCATTACGTCATTAAATAAATGAGTCATTGATTAATTCTCTCAACCAATTCATTCAAAACACTGATTTATTCATGAATGAAACAGTGAATGAATGCGTGAGCCATTGAATCATTCATTCAATCAATTCATTCCGAAATGGAAACACCACCACTGTGTGTTGCTTTTTCTATGAGATGCCAACAGTTCTGCTGTGGATTTGTTTGGAGCTATTTTCATTTAAGATGGAGACAAAGAACAGGCAATCAATTTTTTTTTTACTAATCAACACTCAAATACAAACTGGGTTGTATATAAACATTTAAATAGCATATAAGGCAGTTTTTATATCAACTTTTTAAAGGGGTATATAAACTGCACTATTTTATTATTTTATAATGTTTCTTCTGGTGCACTTATAATGTTAGTATGATTTTTACATCAAAAATTGTCATAATTTAGAAATAAAAGGCATTTTTCCTATCCTGATTTTAGCCCTCTGATTTGAACGCTCTGTTTGAAGGGGTGTCTCTGCTGTGAGACTTCAGTGTAAACGCCCACTGCTGTGATTGGCTAACATCGTTGCATACAAAAATAGCTAAATATTACACATGGAACGCTCGAAAACTTTAAGCACGTTTTTACTATTACAATTCTCAGGGTTTACTAATCATGAAAAGTGTTGATTATAGCATTATAATGAGATCGTGGCATGAAAGGTTGCAGTGATGAGCATGTAGCTGATCACAGACATGTTGAGTGCATGAATGCAATGATCGCATCATTGTAACTCGATTTCTGCACACTAACGAATGCTTTCATCATAACTAACAGCGCAAACACAAAAATGTAAATAAGAGATTCATTGATTCTATTGGCAAGAGTCCAGAACTCAGTCACTGATAACCTTGCGCTGTTTGATTGACAGCTTCAGCGATTGTAAAGGGAGCGTTCTTAGATCGCTTTCTATATACCATTTAATCACAGTTTAAATTGGTGTTTCCCAACCTGGGGGTCGCTAAAGATTTACGAGGGGTCACCAAGCTCACTCTAGTTTGAGGGTTAGTGAGGTTGCCAGTTTGAAAATAAACCATGATGCAATTTCCGACGGTTAGTATTACAGTTTTAATCATCATTAAAACCGTATTTGATTGCCAGGATTTGAAAAACTCACAGTAAATACTGTCCAGTATTAAGCAAAGTAAGCACTCACGCAGATACAGCAGAAAGTGTAGGTTTCGTTTGATAAAAATGGCAAAAGAAGTGAGAGGTTTTACAACAGAGTTCTGAGGGAAATTATATGAATTAAAGTATGAATGAATTTTATGAATGTATCTCTGAAGGGAACTGACTGCCTTGAGAAAAGTTTTGATGGAATTTTCTTTTCATCGTCCCTCTGGTTCGTTAAGGATTTTGAATGTTAAAATAGGGGTCTCCTGGAAAAAAAGGTTGGGACCCACTGGTTTAAATAACAGATTTTCATCATACTAAAAGAAACTATGTGAAGTTGACCGTTTAGTCACTGGTTTGATTTACTGACAATAAACGATTTTGAGACAAAGAACATCTAACTGTAGGCCTACATGAATCTTTACATATCAGAAATCACTGGTCAATGGTGATTTTGGTTAGATATGTACACATAAACCGTACATATCAAACGTTTTGTAACAAAGCAATAGTGACACAGCGAAAACTTTTGGTAACACTTTAGTATAGGGAACACATATAAACTATTAACTACGACTTTTCCCTCAATAAAATCCTAATTTACTGCATATTAATACTTAGTAAGGTAGTTGTTAAGTTTAGGTATTAGGTGGGATTAAGAACGTAGAATAAAGTCATGCAGAATAAGGCATTAATATGTGCCTAATAAGTACAGTGCTAGCGTCACGTCTGTTATTTACCTACTACTTGTCATGTGCAAATCAGTGGGTGGGGCTACAGTGGTAACGATGTAGAAGTAGGCGTTGATCTTCTGCAGAGGTGGTCTTTCACCTATCTATAGGCACATATCACATCCAGTCATAATCTGAACTTGGTTTAAATAAAAGCACTAACAAGGAAGCTTTCAGTTCTGAAACTTACAGTATATTCTTGTAAATGTAATGCTGATGTTAATAATGTCCATTAATATTGCATCTGTTTTAGCATTAGGTTCATTCAACAGAAAAAAACAAAACAAAAACAAATAGGTAACACCAGGACAGGAGGATTAAGACACGGTCCTTCATAACTTCTGCATGCAGCAAACATCTGTCTTCTGGAGATAAAGGGGAGAGCATGTGTGTCTTTCACTGGCACCATGAATCATTCTTACCAAGAGCCTAGCATGTTAGTTGACATGTGAGGTATAAAACGCTCCTCTCATGCACCCCTGTAGTATGGACTCCACTATATCAGCCGTCTTTCCTCAGTACAGGAAAGAAACAGTGAGTGCATACTCTCTCCAGGAGTTCATCAAGGTCAGGACTACTTTATTTCCAGCCATGTAATATCTCCAGCTGGAGCGCGACCTAATGGGTTTTTAGGGCATCTTGTACCTTTAAACTTGTTTTTTGTTCATTTTTAGATGTACTACAGATAGAACTAACAGGAAAGGATGAGAGCTATTGACCACAACCTTGTTTGTGTTTTATTTATCAGACGAATGAAAGTACTTTTAGGATGGTAAAAAAAAAAAGTGAGTGCTCTAGACATGTCCCAAAAGTATTAGACTGAAAAGTTCTCACTTTATGTCACTCGTTTTATTCAATTCACTCTGCAGCCATTATCAGATTCTGTTGTGTCTGGATATGCAGCGCTACAACATCAGTTCTGCACTGAACACCATGATTGTTTACCTTTCCTTGTCTTTTAAGCTCTAATTCAGTTCATGAATGTGAATTGCAAAACAGGATGCAGAATTGCAATTCAGTTTTGAATGCAAACGTAGAATTCAAGGTATAGGTTTGGATTAAATCACATTTAAAAGGTTAAAGATAATGAGTTCAGATAATCTGCTCTCTTTAAACACAACCTTGACCCTTGTGACCTTTAAGCAGATAATTGCATATACCATGTTACTTCAAAAGCCCCACTTTAAGCCCAATAATCACTTCCTGTATCCCCCTATGACCAAGAAAAAAATAAAGCTCATTTCAGGGGGACCTTCCTCTGCGTTCATTCCCACATAACTGCTATAAAATAATTGTGGCTTGTGAATACGTTTATCTTTAGAAGGTAATAGAGTGTTGTGTAACAGAAAGGTCTACTGATTGTTATTCGTGGATGACTGTACCCCATCCCATCGGTGCTGGAGCGCTGCTGGAAAATTGAAGCTCCTAAATAAATTTGCTCCTAAAGCAGGATTAGGCTCACCGTTTCTCCGTTTTAATGAGGCTGAATCAATGGAGCATTTCGTCCATATAAATCCCCATTGGCTTGCTAGAAACCGTTTCTTCAAACTTAAAATCTCCGGGCCTATTAGTTTGCCGCCCATGAGCTGCAATCAGTGCCGAGGAAGGGCTTTGATACGTCCCTGCCTGGCTGTGCAGGTACCTCCCAGCGCTCTTCTTTCTCTTTCTGTCTGATTTACAGCACATTACGAACCTCCTTGCCCGCCCCTTCTCACTCACCTCACATCACTAGATGCATCTCCGCCTGGCCCCACTGCAACTATATTTATGCAGCACGTAACAGAATAATGCTGTTCATTTGCCCTCGTAGATGAAGATGTGAGAGAAGACTCAGTGGAGGTGTTAACCAATAGGAAAGCTCTTTGACTGGGTAATTGGTTTGCTCATGTGTGGCGTTAACATCCCCATGACGTGCTCTAAACGCTCACTAAATAATGATCAATGAAAATGGCACACTGAGGGTGAAATTCTGAGGATGGAATGGTGTTCTTAGTGTTTTAATTTTGATATAGCTGTTCTAAATACTTATGGATTTCTTTTTGTTTCTGTTTCTTTCTTTTACAGCTGAGAGAGACAGTCGCTACAACCTGACATCGTTGCTGGTTCAGCCCATCTCTGCATCCTTAGCGAAAATGCTGCTATCTGCCCCTGCCATGGGGCAGGGAAGACCCTGTGTCCCTATGATCATGCCCTCAGCCGCAGGTAAGCCCAAGGCCAGAAACGATGCCTGCTGCACAGACTTATAGACTTACAACAGTGTTTTTAAATGTTAATACATTATATGGGAGACCCGGGGCTAATTGTTATAGTGAGAAGTTATTATTGATCCTTATTTTTTCTAAAATGTTATTTCAGGGTAAGTTGTCGTGTTTAATTTGTTTGAATTTTGTACAGTTAATTAATTTAATTAATAATAATAATAATAATAATAATAATAATGTATATATCAATTTAACATTTCATTTCTTTAAATATTTTATTTTTTATGTTAGCAATAAGGTACTCGAGGCTGTGCTGTATCGTGAATAAGTCACGGCTGAAGGGCGTTGTTAGGCACGACGCGAAGTGGAGTGCCTGCAACCCCTTCAGCCATGACTTATTCACGATACAGCACTAGCCTCGAGTACCTTATTGCTTTTATAAAACGGTTACCACACAATACAAATATTAAAGCCAGAAATATGTATCAATGCAACTTTCATGAAGTAAACTCTCACTAAAAGCCTTCCTTCTGCCGGAAAAAATAGTCCCTGACCGTGAACAGCGACAGAAGTTACATTATTACGCCATTAGATGGCGGCAAAGACTTTATGAGTGTGTCAGTCAGTAGCGAAGACTTTTACATTGAAAAGACTGAACTGTTGTGAACACGGAACAAGACGCAACTGACAAATGCTTTGACTAGCGCTGTCAGTCACGGAAAACCCCTTAACTGTTAAAAGGACAAGATAATACATCGGACATTTAAACAGATTTTTTATTATGAACATATGACTGACCTGAAGGAAAATGCTAAATCTGAATGCAGGTAATAAACTCGCTCACTCGATCTCTTTCTCACAATATTCTTCTACATAATACAGTAAGCTTCAATGAACAATATCAATTGAGAACATACAGTTTACGTTGCTAAGAGTGGTTGCTAAGGGTGTTGTGTAGTGATACACAGAACCGCTGGGTGAAGCAGTCATAGCCGTGTTTTATCGTGAGTAAAATACAGCTATTGACCAATCAGAATCAAGAACAGGAACTAACCGTTTTATAATAAATATTAAATTATTATTTATTATACTATTTTGCTTATATGGTGTGTGTGTGTGTATATATATATATATATATATATATATATATATATTATTGCTGTTGGTAAGCTAATGATTTACTATTTTTGTATCTTACCTTTACATTTATTTTTCTTGAAGTGTTTATTTCATTTTTCTATTCTATTTATATATATATATATATATATATATATTTTGTCAAAAAAAAAAAAAAAAACTATTATAAATAGGCTATTTCGTGGCAGGATCAACTATCCCTTATCTCCCTTAAAATACAAAACAGATCATTATCAGATCATTAGATCATTATACATTTAGAAATGTCATGATTATAATGTATATGATCTATTGGTATGTTAAAGGGATAAAACATACCAATAGATCACATACTAGTGATGGGTTCTTTCGAAACACTGCTTCATGAAGCTTCAAAACCTTTACGGATCTTTTGTTTCGAATCATTGGTGGTTCAAACTGCCAAAGTCACATGATTTCAGTAAACAAGGCTTTGTTACGTCATAACTGTTTCGAAACGTTTCGAAATTTCAATGGTTCACCACTGGGGGCGATCTCTGTGAACCCATGGATCATGCGGATTCACTGAGATTTGCCCCCCAGCCCCATTAAGCAAGTGTCTGTGGTTTATACCTAATCTCTGCTCAGTTTTATGCACTTGTAAATGTATTAAAGAGACATTTGTGTAATTAAAAGGAACAAGTTAATAGTGTCTTGTTCCTTTTAAGCTGAGCCATCCATAGAACAAACAAAACAAGACCTGAAAATTGATAACAGAACACATATTACAGACACTTAATATTTAATGATATTAGATGATTAGTTAATTGTATTTGATAGATTATACTTTTAATAAAACACCTGAAATGGATTTTTAAAAGCTGTTTTATGCAAGTTTGGCCCGAGTTTTTGTTGCATTTACACTGTTTTGACCGGCAGGCATCACCAGCGTGTGGCGCTTCGAAACAGTGAATCATTTGGCGAAGCAATTGGTTCAGTTGATTCAAAGCTTCGAAAAGCTTTGTTTCTCCCATCACTATCATATCCCACCCCCCCCTCCAAAAAAAAGAAAAAAAAAAAAGGAATATCTGCCTTCATTTACTCACCCTCATGTCATTCCAAACCTACATAACTTTCTTTCCTCTGTGGTATTTTGAAGAATGCTTCAGCTGTTTAATGCAATCATATGATTGCATTTTTCATTATTTCAAGAAACCGATTATACTTCCATCCCGTTAGTGTCTCTCATGCTTTGTGATGTTCTCCTTTTCTTCCTTATAAGAGTTAATCCTTATGTCTCCACTAAGCTCTGAAACAGAATCTTTTGTGCCTGAGATATTCATTATTCTTCTCAGTCTCATGCTTCTTCTGGGGATTTACCATCAAAAGCAGCTCTTAGCACATGACGTCAGTGTTCCACCTGCTGGCGGCAGATGGTATGACACTCTTTAGCTCCAGATGAAAGGGTTGTGTGCTCGAAAGCCAAGGCTGGTTGATTTATGCTCTGTGGTGCGAGTGTAACTCCTGAGTGTGGTAAATTACACAGGCTTTACACATCATCTTAAGGTTGCCCTCGCTATGGCCACCCATATCCAAGGCCATTACACACATCAGTCAACGGGTGCCCATGGGACCTAATTGAAACCATGAGAGTAAGGCTGGTCAGCCATCTTACAGCACTCTCTCATGTAGAGCTTTCAGGGAGGTCAGATGTAACGTTGAATGTGGTCACATGAGCCACGGTGGATGTGCTGCAGGCTAAATAAAAATGACAGATGGAGGAGTTGACATGTATCAGAAGATAATTGAATTTATGTGAACAGACCTCCAGGGAAAGGTCATTCAAGTGGGATGATGTTTTTCATCGACCAACAAAGAATGTACAAATGTAGTTTTGCTCATTGACCTTCATCTGAGAGTAAAAGTCTTTGGCACACTCACATTTTTAAGATTCAAGTGAAGATGCCCAAAGTTTTTATGCAACTTTGTTATACAACAGTTACGTAACTAATATGTTTTCTGCATCCTTGAGATGTTTGAGCATATATCGTGAACAGTCTGCTAAGCATATTGCATTTATTTTCTAATATTTGAAAATGCTTGTTTATGCTGGAATGCATTTTCCCACTACAGTGATATCTGCAAGCATCCCACTACTTTATATTAGGGGTGAACCATCACGGTACGGACGTCACGGTTCTGTTCATGCAGTATGACAACGAAAACAGGCGATCCACACTCCAATCCAAAAGGGGGCGCGCACAGTAATGCTTTTTAGCCTAACCTATTTTAACCAGCATTAACCACCAATAATCGCAGTAAGCTCTGTGTTTTGTTACTTTCGATAAGAAACAAAGTGCCATCTTTCTAATTCTGTCCATTTTATCACGAAATTCAAACAATAAATGCCGTTTTGAAACTTTTTGATGTGGCGTGACAGTCAAACGGCAGCGCGGAGCGTGAGTGAACGCGATCATCCCTTCCTCTTCACTACTACCGAATGAACATGAAGGTATGTTGAAAGATACAGTACAACTTAGTGTTTCAACCGCGGAAAGATGTCAGTAAAACAGTTTGTAAACAATATAAACTAAGCTGTTGACACTAAATGGCTTTTCTGAGGTAAATGTAATAATATGTGACATATGTCACATATTATTACATTTACCTCAGAAAAGCCATTTAGTGTCAACAGCTTATTAGTTCACTAGAGAAATGAACTGTTTCGCTAAATAAATGCACAGTTTTAGCCTATATATTAAGAAGTTAATGCAAAAACTGCCTTATGTGTAATTTACATGCTTACAATACATACATTTTTTTTTATTATTATTATTTGAGTGTTGATAATTATGTCTAAAAATAAATATCAACTGAATTTAATAATTGCGCTCTGTTGTTAATTGTAACCTTTATTATAGTAATCGCAAGTAAGGGCTCCCTAATAGTTTACAGCATTAACAGAGATAGATTTTTTTATCATTAAGAAAATTTTAATTATAATTGAATACATTTAAAGACAGAGACAGAGTTGGTTCAGTAAAACATTGTTTAATAAAAATAAAAAAAAAGAGAGAGAGAAAAAATTTTGTTTTCTCACCCTGCTGTACCGAACCCGTACCGAACCGTGACTTCAAAACCGAGGTGACTTCAAAACCTAACCAAACCGTCATGTTTGTGTACCGTTACACCCCTACTTTATATGTATGTGGGCTTAAAGACAAGCATTTAATATATAATACATTGTAAATTAGACATGGCATCAGTTTCTGTTTCAGTGACGGAATGATGGAACACAGTGTACAACAGTGTGGAGGTAGATGTCTCTCTACCTGCGCTGTCAGAAAAAACAGAAAAAGTTTTCTCACTGTTAGTGTTCTGAGTTATGAGATACCAGTATGACAATTAGTGGCACTATGCCAGCGAACGCTTGTGATGTTTCCTGATGTGTGTGTATATACAGACACTTGTGTGTGTAAGCTTCATCACGTCGTAATAGGTGTCAGAACCTGCCATTCTGTCCATATGGAACATGCATATGCACATGTGCACGCGCACAGTCATTGTCACAGTCACGCAGACATCCGCCCCCACATGCGCACATAAAAACACGCTGAGATCCGAGTCAGTTCTCAGTCTCTCCCCTCGGCTGCGCATGTGTGTAAAGCGACACTTTTGCTACAAATTTTAATAGGGGTTGTTAGTCTCTAATTCCTGCTATTGAGTGAAAATCGTTTCTTATCTTTGCATGGTTGCCCTGGAGACCCCGTCGCTGTGGCTGAGCCATTGTCTTGGCTTGATAAGTAAAGGATTTACAGCCCCAGTGACAAAATGAAAGGAAATGGGCTTAAAGACAAATCTTCAAGTTCCAAAACAGACTACTGTCGTCATGTACTCACCGTCATGTTGTTCCAAACCTGTATGACTTTGTTTCTGTTGTGAAACGTTGTAGAAAGTCGGGTCTGTAGAAAGTCAACAATAAATAGGTAAGTTCAAGCTTCAAAATTGACTCAAAAGCACCATAAAAGTATCATAAAAGTGCATATGACTCATACGCTGTATTCCATGTCTTCAGAATTCATAGCTTTATGTGGTAAACAGACAAAAGTTTAAGTTGTTATTCACTAATAATCTTTCCTTCTAGTGACTAGATCATTGAGTCATTGAGTTGAACACAAGAGCTAGATCCGTCTTATTTGTGAATGAATCGTTTAGACCGTTTTTATGAACTTGATCCACTAAATGAAAAAAATCTGACTTTAGAAACCTCAGACACTGCCATTTCTCTAGTTAACATTTATGGTGTTTGTGTCATTGTTGATGCTTGAAAGCTCCTGTCTCCATAACTGACTAGTACAATATTACATTTTCCGCATGTTTCCCAGAAGAAAGACAGTCATACAAGTTTGGAATAACATGAGAGTGGATAAATAAGAACAGAATTTAAAATTGTCATGGTAAAAAGCTTCATGGAATGACTCACGCTTCTCTGTCTGGCAATCGAATGGACGAGTCTGGGTTTGGCGGTTGCCAGGAGAACGGTACTTGCCTGACTGCATTGTGCCAAGTTTGGTGGAGGGGGGATTATGGTGTAGGGTTGTTTTTCAGGGGTTGGGCTTGGCCCCTTAGTTCCAGTGAAAGGAACACTTAATGCTTCAGCATACCAAGACATTTTGGACAATTTCATGCTCCCAACTTTGTGGGAACAGTTTGGGGATGGCCCCTTCCTGTTCCAACATGACTGCATACCAGTGCACAAAGCAAGGTCCATAAAGACATGGATGAACGAGTTTGGTGTGGAGGAACTTGACTGTCCGTTTCCACTTTTGCTAGATTAACGATGGGAAAAATGGTCAGCGCGCCCGGTGCATGGTCTAAAAGGGTTGTCCCTATTCTCTTAATGAGTAATGCTTGTGTTTTGGGCATAACGTGCAATAAACCAATCAGAGTCTCATCTCCCATTCCCTTTGCTGCTTGTGCGCGAGGTTAAAGCGCATGAGCAGACCATCTACGGGAAAAGCCAGATTCCACCAAAGCATGTTTATCTTTATGCACACAATAATAATCTTTTACATTGTAATCCTTTTATTTTTTAATATTTGGCATGTTTGTGTGCTATTGCGCTTCCCTGTGTTTGTAATAAGCAGAATGTACACACGTTGTGCACCCACATATAGGCGCATATTACTTACGCGCTCTTTAAATAACAAAACAAATATTGCACCATTGACTTCAGACCAGGTTTCAGTTGGTCAATGGCACAGTTGGATTTCAGTTTCAGTTGCCTCAAAATAGTAACGCGCCAACAATGCACCTGAACACACCTAGTTTTCAGACCAGCACGCCTATGGGCACAAATGCATTTGTTATTTAAACAATGTGGCGCAGGACGTGAAAATAATAACTGCGTCGGGCTGAAACTAGCAAAAAATGATAGGGCCCAAATATTTTCTAAAATAAATTCTATTTTTTCATTTACACTTTTCACTTAGATATATATATATATATATATATATATATATTTTTTTTTTTTTTTAAATAAGAAAATGCTAACTATAAACATACTTTTGAACCTTACATTATTTTATGACGTAAAACAAATAATGAATTTTCAATTAAACTTTTCATTCAGATTTATAATAAAATTGTTATATATTAGAAAATACATTTTGGGCCCTATATTATGTGTATAAGTGTGTGTCACTCTCCAGCACTCACTAGAACATGGGCTACTACAACCTGTCTTCTGTCACCAACCCAATGTCCAGCGATCAATGTCCGCCGAAAACCTGCAGTGGCAACACGAACGCCATCGATCCCGCAGAGAGGCAGGACTGCCTCCCCCTGGTACTCTCCCCCTCCTTCCGATCTCTTCACGGTCTAAAAGCTCCCAGCCGTGACCCGCTCCAGCCTGGTCCCAAGCCTGCACCTCTCTTCCATTAACCGGATCAAACGCTTCGAAGCTAGTAATCTGTGCTCTATTGATTGGGCCAAGCTTTGACCACTCCAGAGGTTTCAAATCATTTGTTTCCATCTGTCTCCCCTCTTTCATTCCATTCCCTTTCAATTAAGGCTCACTGTATCACTCCAACGTGCTCTAATTGCACCAGTGTCTCCCTGCCAGGGAAATGAGACATTAGCCGCAAAAGTACATTTGTGAGCCACAAACTTTCCCACATCTTTTTGCAAACTCTTGCATTGTACCACCCATGTTTAGGAGACTAATCCATTGTCAACGGCTTTGAAAAGGTCTTGAATGTTTCTCTATAGTCCTGAAGGGTATTTATTCATTATTGTGTGTGAGTGTGTGTTTTGTTCCAGTGGATCAGGCGGCCAGATTCATCATCCATTTATTCACCGTAAAGAAATCTAATCGAGAGAGAGAACGAAAGGGGTCCAAATACATTAGTACTTTCTATGAATGTCTGTGAGCTCGTGTTCCCCTCCTCGCTGTGTTCCAGATGAAAACTCATAGTATAATAAATTTCTATGCAATTACAGCTGGCTGGAAGAAAACTGTGTGGAATAGCTTTATCGAAACGCACCCGCTCCTTTAATTATGACGCTATTGATTGAGGTGCATAGGTAACCCATCCCATATCGGTTTTGCTCTCTCCATTTCCCAACTCATGAGAAATAAAACACATTCATGCAGTGATCTAAATTCTGAATGATGGCGTTATGGTATGAAATATGGCATGAAGTAATGTTCTGCACTTTAATAATAATAATTTACTTGTTGTGTGCTGCTTTTGTTAGCTTTAGGGACGATAACACAGCTGTAACTGAGCCTGATTGGCCAATTAATGGATGTGATCTTTGCTTCTATTGCCAGTGCTTCTTTCCCAATGAAAAATTTTACATGCATTGATCTTGTGCATCCATTTTGAAGCCAAACTTTTGGTTTTCTGTGATAGTCTCCCAACTGAAGCTGAATAAAATAGATGAGTTTGTGAATGTGTTAAACTACAAACTAATTAGTAATGTTTTGCATTGCATGACATCGTTTTCTAGCTAAAAGGGTGTTTATGAATTTATAGAGAATTTATAGATTTTACTTTTTTTTTTTTTTTTTTCCTCTAAATACCCCATAGAACGTGCTTAAATATGCCATGGTGTACATGTACCCCTGGTTGTGAATCAGCTTCCTCTCTGGTTTGTAGATTGTGTCCTTCATGGAATACGTGCTCTCTTTTTTGTACAGAATATCTGTATTCAGGATCATTTATAAATCATGAGCCACTGCAGATGTTGACTTCTTCATTCTTTTCCTACAAGATCACTTTTTCACTTTGCTCACGCAGAGGCACTCACCTCTCTCAATAGCCAGTAACCTCTCATACCTATTGATGATTAATGGGCAAATCTGTCACACCACGACCCATGTGCACAGCAGCACTTTTAAACACTCCCTTAGAACTGCATATACATCTTCTGCTCTTTACCCAAAGTCATTTGTGCTGTTGTCAGGAGTGATAAATGGAGTTTGGGAGGCTGTGTGAAGCCTACAGAATTTTTAGAGTGAATTTGATTACTCTCAAAGAGTAAAAAACACACATCTGTAAACATCAGCGGCGTTTACATCTTAGTACGTTTGAGGTAGCAAACCTCATCTTTATTTTCCAATGATATTCACATCTCCAGGAACTAATAAAAAGAACTCCATACACTGCACCCCAAGGCCGGCACATCTGCCTGTGATCCCGGGGCTTTCTTGAAAAGGAATTTTCAATTCTATCTCTGTCTTAAACCAGGAGCATGTCCACTGCGGGATTTCCACACCTCTACGTTGGCTCATCGATGTCGCTGTAAGAGCGAGACAGAGCGAGTGGCTGGGAATGTGTATCAGGACCAGGTGTTTCTTCTATTTATCTGCTGGGATATCGGCCTCATTGATATTCACTCCATCACACTGAGCCTTAATGTGTAATTGGTAAGAGTATGAGTGAACAGTGGCGGCACCTTTTTGAGCTGTGGCTTTGGAGCTCTGATAGTGTACGCTTTCTCTGCAACACACAAACGGCCGGTGAAAGCAAAGGCTATCTGCTCTCCGTTCTACAGTTCCATAATGGGAGGGGATTAATGAGGGATGTTCTCAGGGCCCAAAGCCTTGTCAGTATCTAAAACACTTCTGTTGATCTACTCATCTTTCTTTGTTAATCAGTGATGATATTCATTCTTTGATTATTTCTGGTATTGTTCCATATTCACTTAAAACTGCAATAATAACTCCTGTACTCAAGAAGCCAGGTGCTGACCAAAGTAAATAATTGGATAATTTCTGTCCAATTTCCAACTTGCTGTTTTTATCTAAACTACTAGAAAAAGTTGTTGTGGCTCAGGTTCATGACCATCTCTCTGACAAAAACCTATATGAACAGTTTCAATCTGGCTTTCGTTTGCATCGCAGTACTGAGACTGCCCTTGTTGCAATTTCTAATGACTTACTGGTAGTGGCTGACTCGGGACTTCTATCTGTATTAATTATTCTTGATTTAACTGCAGCGTTTGACCTTATCTTGCACAATATCCTACTAGATAGGTTGCAATCTGTAGGAATTATTGGTACCTCCTTGGCTTGGTTTAAATCTTGCACTCAATTTGTGCAATTATGGCAGTTTCGATCAAAGACATCCCAAATCACTTCTGGTGTCCCTCAGGGATCAGTCTTGGGCCCTCTGCTATTTATCATCTATCTACTTCCGATTGGAAGCATTTTCAGAAAATTTGGCATTCATTTTCACTGATATGCTGATCACACCCAGCTCTACTTGTCCTCTAAGCCTACTTCTGTTTGTCTCTCTAATTGTCTGTCTGAAGTTAAAACTTGGTTTTCAAGTAATTTTCTTAAACTTAATAGCAGCAAAACAGAAATTCTCTTGATAGGTTCAAAAATAATCTGGCAAAGTCTAATGGATTCTCTATGTGTATCACTGATTCTCCAGTCTCCCTCTCTATGCAGGTCAAAAGCTTAGCTGTTATCTTTGACAGTAAGCACACATTAACAATGTTACTCAGACAGCCTACTTCCATATACGTAACATTAAATTTCTGCCATTATGGTCCATGCTCTAGTCACGTCATGCATTGTAATGCTCCAATACTGTAATGTTCTTCTTTATGGTCTTCCTCTCAAGCTCTTACATAAACTTCAGTTAGTCCAGAACTTAACTGCACAAATAATTTCCAGAACTCCGGTAGAAAGTATTTCCCCTGTGCTCCAACAACTACACTATAAGGCACTTCACAACTTGGCTCCTTCTTATTTGTCTGATCTTCTTTCCATATATACAACCCACACTCTTAGATCATCTTCTGCATTCACTTTAGTTCTTCCACACATGCATATGAGTTCCATGGGGTCTCGAGCTTTCAGCTACACTGCCCTTCATCTATGGAACTTGCTTCCACAGGATATACAAAATTAAATTGTAACACTCTTTCTGTTTTTAAGTCTTGTCTCAAAACTTACCTTTTTAGACAGGCCTTACGGTGACTGTGTCTATGTATTTTTTTATTGTTTGTGGTGTTTTTAAGCTCGCATTTAGGGCTTCTGTGTTTTTAGGGCAAACTGATGGCCTTTTGTTATTTTATGTTTAATATGTTCATTTGCTTAAAAGGTGTCCTTGAGTATCATGAAAGGTGCCTAGAAATAAAATGCATTATTATTATTATTATTACTACTACTACTACTACTCAAAGCTTAATGTTTAAATGTTGATTATATACTTCAGTTGTTGAGGTTTCATTTAAGAATGACATTTCAAAGTTTAAACCCAGCTAACAGGGAATGTTCTCAGAACTTTGGCTAACATTCTGGCAAGGTTCTCTCAAAGTTAAACAAATGTTCGTCCAGTAACGTTAATAGGACGTTTTTTCAAAGTTATGTAGTCTTTAATAATGTTATCAAAACATTAGCACAAAATTATTAGCACGTTATTTTTGTAAATAAAAAAATCTCATCTCATCTGATTTTTGCAGAATATGTAAAATACATGTTTTAATTTTGAATGATTTATTGTTGTTGTTGTTGTTGTTTTTGTTAAACTTTTAGTAATACCTCCTTTAATTTTATACATTTTTAATTAAATTAAAATATATTTATTGTTGAATTCAGTACCAATATTTTAAAACTGAAAAACAATGACACACATTATTTTTCCTTTTGGATAGATTGAAGACACAAGCTTTCCATCTCTTTGCCATTTTCTTAGAGCTAGGTTTAGAGCTTTTGTATTTGTCAATATTTCATGCCCCTGACTAATTCTTTTGAAATTTCTGTTTGTTCCTCAGCAAGAAAAATCATAAATCTCACCATTGAAAACCAAGCATCTTTCAAGACAGTGTCCAATGTTATGGGATATCTCAAAGGCAAGACAAATCCAGGTAGGTCAGCACAAAACCAAGACAGCACTTACATAAAACCAAATTATCATTTTACAAACCCAAAGGGCTTTTTGTCATTGTTAATGCAGGATTATTTAATTTAAATTACAAATCACATCACATTTTAACTGCACAATATTGCCAGCGTGTCCCAGGCATGGTCCTAAACTGCTGTGCTCTTCGGTCTGACATAACAAAGACACAGTACTTTGTCACAGTGCTTTATTGTATTTGTGATAGTAGGGTGAAACAGGAGTGCAATCTAAGCATTCTCTTCTTCATCCGCTGAAAAAGTAAGAGTCCGGGGGGTGAATAAAACCAAATCTGAGCCCACGTGCTGAAACAGCCCTTTTTCCTCCTTGCGCTATGACAAACTAATCTCTTAAAACAACGTCTGCCACCACTGTCCAAATGCAGGTCACTTGGCTGCCGAAAATAGGTTTTTAATTGCGGACCACTATTTTCACCTTCAGGATGATTTAATCATACGTCGGATGTAATGAAAGCGTTTAATCTTTCACCCCCGCCCCTATGACTGTAAAAGTCACTGTGTCTATGCATTCAAGCCCTCCGTGATTTACTTTCGAGATTTACAGCCCTCTTTTCCTGTCATAATTGGTTGCCCAGTCACTAATTACATATCACAAATCATACGGAGGCGTTCTTCTCCTTGACTTTTGTCTTTTTATAATGTGTTTACCTTTCATTTATCTGGCAGTTGGCTGTCTTGTTTATCATTTGATGTAATTTTAATAACTTACCTTAAGACCGCTGCAGTACTCCTGAGTACATGTGGGTTACAATGTTCTTTAGTTCTTGGCTCTTGTCAGTTCGATGAGTCTGTTTCTACCCTCACTAGCTGTCAGTCAAAGGTGACCCAGTGCCTCTTATAGCCCAGGGCTAATTACATGAGAAATTGCTTCTTTTCTGGTGTGGATGTGTGTGGGGGATTTTGTTTTGTGTATGTAAGGTAGAGTGTGTTTAAATCAGGAAAAAGTGTAACTTTGCTCTGGCCACAGTGATCATGTGTGTATACAGTATGACTTTCTGCTGTGCAAAATCATTACCATTTGGGGTCGGTGAGTTTTTTTTAATAAAAGAATTTAAAAAAAGCCTCTTATGCTCACCAGGGATGCATTTATTTAATTGAAAAATACAGTAATATTGTGAAATATTATTACAATTTAAAATGACTGTTTTCTATTTTAAACTGGTACTTCACAGCTGGCAAAATGGGCTTTCAATAAGACTTGGGTGCCTGTACAGCCTGTAAATTGGTGCTACCTGACTAGAGAAAACAGAAAAAAAAGGTTGTTGTTACCTTCTGCCAAATAGGTAGGGAAAACCTCAATACCCATAATGTACTGGGCATGTTGCCGTCCAAGGCCACTCCCAACAGTTTGCTATGGATGCACTTACCAGAGTCAAAGGCTATGTTTGAAATCGCCCCCCTATACCCTCATTCACTATTCCCTACATTAGTCCACTAACATAGTCCACTTGAAGGAGTGAAAGAAAACGAGAGAAAAAATTCGGACACTGAATGCGACAGAAGGGCTGCCACTTTTGCATAGTTTGAGCTTGCTGTTTAATAATCATTAGAAACTTAGCAAACTGGCAGCTCCAGTAGTAATGAAAACATTTATCTTGAACTCTGTCGTGGAAACTATGTACAAACCTTAATTAAACTATTTAATAATCAGTTAAAAAGGAATTTATAGTCTGTATGATATTATGCTGTACCTACATCGGACCAGTGGTTTGGAAAATGGATGGATGATTTAGCTGCAGGTGTCATCTTTTGGCGAGACACAGGAATTCATTTGGCGGTGACCCTCACAGTGCATTATGTGTATTCTCTAGCTGTTGAGTGTACATCGGTTGTACACTCATTATTGTGGTGCATTATGGGATTGATTGAGTGCACTCGATAATGTCCACAATGGTTTTAAATATTTTACTGTAAAATGCATGTTGGAATGTGAAAATAATATAGATTTTATACATAAATGATTGTAATTCAAACCTTAAACTTTTTATTGCATATGCACTGAAAATGTTAACCTAAAAATTGTGCATCATGTGGTAATATATATTTTAATTGGCGTGACGGGTCATTTTTTTGTCCAAAGGCCTTAATAATAATACAAAACAAAGATATTACATCCAAAGTATGTAAGGTAGTACAACTAGATCACTTTCATTGAATCCAAAAGGTTTTAATTATATTTTGCTACATATAAAGGTATTTTAAAGATTTTGAAATGTCAAAAGGTCATTCGGTTTAACCGTCCAAAGGCCAATACAGCCATTTCATTTGTGATTAAAATATCTAAACATGTAATAAATGTATATATTTTTTATTCTGGCATGATTTTATAACATCATATATCAACATAATGCAAAATGGTATTAAAATTATGTGTAGAAGTCATTGCTTTGTTATGAGAAAGAATGTCTGGAAAAATGAATTTCATTGATGTCATTCAGAGTAACCAATATAAAGGGACCATTTTGGATAAAGTCATGTGGTAAGTATGATGTGACATCATTCAGACACCTGTAAAGGACCATGTGATCGTGAAGCAAAGTAACTAACTCTCTTTTATTTAAAAAATTCATGTTTTCACTTGCTTATACGCTTGACCCGAAACATCAGGTCATTCGGTACAACCGAAACATGGAAAATGTTGTAATATTTAAAAAACTTGTACTAAATATAAAATGTTTGATTGTCCTTTTGCTAGCTATCTAGATATCAGCTTGTTTGAATTGTTTGAAAATATCGTCATTCAGTATAACCAAAAGTGTCATTCAGTAAAACCGAAATTTTGGTTAAACCGAATGACTTTTTTGGTGACAAATTTTGTCCATATTCTAACAAATGACAAAAGCAGTGTTAATTGATTATAAAAACCACATAATCTCATTGTTAACACTTAATAAAACTTCAAAATTAATTAGATCTCCATTATGTTTTTTTTTTATACTTTTAAAAACCTTATTCGTCAATGACCCATATAAGTTACTCCAACCAAACTAAATTTAAGGATCAGATTAGGTAGAAATAGCTGCTTTACCACATTCTTTTTACACTGTTTTAGTAAAGTATACAATTAACCAATTAACAAGTTTCTTTTAAAATCCACCTGCATATTTAAGAAATTTCCCACTGTCTTTACCCTGCAGTTGATTGACCCTCCACCTGTGTGAACATGTTTGTTGGTGTGTGAGTGTTTGTTTGTTCCTTGTTTATGTGTAAGTGTTCCCGCTCTGTTTCCCCTTGTAGATCGATATGTACTGGTTGGCAGTCGTCATGGCAGCTGGTATGAGGGTGCGTTGGCGGACTGGGGGAACGGCTCTGCAGTCATGACTCAGATCATCGCCTCCATGACGGCTCAAACCCGCGCAGGCTGGCTGCCCGATCGAACCATTGTCTTCTGTTCCTGGGGGGGAACCTCATTGGGCAACATCGGCTCGTATGAGTGGGGGAAGGTAATATTCGACTATTCCAGCCCAGGCTTTTTGGAAAAACATCCCTATGGTGACATTTCTGCTAAATGGTATTACATTGCTTCTTGCACGTTTCGCAACACTTTCAAAGTGAAACATCCAGTGAGTGGCACTAAAAGCGAGTTCAGTTCTATCTAAAACAGATGAATTTGATTTTAGCAATAAGTTTTATGATGTTGGCTGTTGGACATATTGTGGCAGATCGGAAATGAATGTCGGGTGAATGGTGCTAAAAGGTTAATGCTTTATTACTCTTGAAAATATTGTATCACCTACACTAAACCCAACAGATAGTGATAACAAAAGCAAACGTGCCAAAAACACATTTGCTGAAGCAACCATGCTATTTTAGCTTGCTTGTATGAGTCCTTGAGCTCTTTTACCATTACTCATGATTTACAAGACTCGTAGCCAAACGCTCTGCATTGCAGTGCTGTACCAGCTGAGCTTCCAAGCAAGTTTACTACGTCAGAAAAGCCGTACATATGGAGCTGGTTATGTGATGCGTAACAGTGAATTAGTTTACAAATCATACACTATGGTAAAAGTATTTTGAGGTATGGTGCAAGGAAGCACACAAAAATAAGTCTTTCATAATAGATAATCTGCCCCTGCAATCAGAATTTGTGTGAAAACGAAAAAAGTTTTTGCCGTTTACAGCCACTACTGTTCATTTCAGCTGGAAACTGCAGTGAATTGTATGTGTAGGTAATTTTTTGCAGTTGGACTATTCCACCCACAGGTATTTGAATATCCTCAATTAATTTCAACATGGAAATCAGCCTGTTATCGTATTGCCTCATTAAATCAGGTGTAGTAACAAGACAAATCAGTATTAGTCCTACATGGCATCTGGGTCATATTGTAGTCTACTTTTTATGTATATAAGCTGCATATTTTGGATTTAAAAATTCTGCTTGATTTTTTTGATACAACATAAACAATATAGCTTATACAAAATCTCTGGCAAGTGGCAACACCACGTAGGGTCGCAACCCCAAAGTTGAGTTTAGCAGGAGGTCAAAAGCACTATCCTTTTTCTCTTCCTCGGTTTGACAGCTAAAGTGAAGGAGGAAAAACAAAAATAGTACAGATTAGCCTTGAGCAGCCGTACAAAAGCTTGCTAACATGATCAGCAAGCCATGAAGATTCAATCAGACAGATGGATGATTTTGGAGTGTTAATGAAATTATTCTGTTCGGCAAAGGAGTTTATTCTAATCAGTACAATATAAACGTCATCATTAATCTTAAAAAGCCCCAAATAATGTCACAATAAAATGATAGTTTTTGAGTATGAGTAAGACAATAATGGTTCCTATTATTCACAATGCTCATTTCACAAAATTGTACTGTCTCACTTGGGGTTACTCAGGCTTTAATGTCAAAATATCAATCAACGCTCTGGCATTTCATCAGTTGGCAGCAGACGGTTGTGTTCTGTGTGTCTGTACAGGAGAACGCAGTGGTACTTCAGAGCAGGGCAGTGGCTTATGTCAGCCTCCACAGTCCTGTCAGAGCCCCTGGATCCCTGCAGTCCACAGCATCACCTTCTCTTCTGCAGCTGGCAGCTGACACCCAAAGGGTATTTTATTTATTTATTTTTTTAATATTCTTGTATATCCACTCAGACAAGATACGTGCAATTAGGACTTAAATAGAGTAGATTCACATGTTACAGAACACTTTCTGAAAACCTACAGAAAACCAGATCATCACTACCCATAATGAATGATGCTGAAGAGTATCTAACTGTTTGGCATCAAAGCTTACACTACTCCTACATCACGTCAGGGGTTACTCTTTTGGCGTAAGTCGACATGTGTACAGCTGTCTGTCGGAAGCTAGTTATTTTAATTTTTAAAGTTTTAAATATGTAGATTTTTCTTACACAAATGCATCGCTTCGCTTCAGAAGGGCTTTATTAACCCTCCGGAGCCGTGTGGTTATCTTTTATGATGGATGGTTGCACTTTCTTGGGCTTCAGAATCTCATCCTCTATTCACTGCCATTATAAAGCTTGGAAGAGCCAGGACATTATTTAATATAACTCAGATTGTATTTGTCTGAAATAAGAAAGTCATATACACCTAGGATGGCTTGAAGGTGAATAAATCATAGGGTAGTTTTCATTTTTGGGTAACCTATCCCTTTAAATGCTTTTGTTCTTTATATTTTTGTTTAGACATATTGTTTAATATTTTCAGCTATAGGAAACCATAATATATACCGTAAGCTTGTTGTGTGTATATATTGCCTAATCGTAAGCTTGTTCAGAAATGGTGACAAAAACTTGATGAATAAAAATATATATAGAGAGAGAGACCACTTCTATTATGATTGTTATCAGGATGTAAAGAGAGTTTCAACCAGAATAACAAAAAGTGTTTATGGAAAAAATTGCATATACCCTACCTTTAATTGTTATGGTTGAAGAAAAATATTAGTATAATATATAGTATGATGAAGTTTATAAATTAATATTTTGTATAATAAATATTAGTATAATATTAAAATATAAGTACTGCCAGGATTTTATTACCTTATATAGCAACAACAAGCATTTTAACAGAAAAGAAAATGAAATTATTTTGGTAAAGGGTGCCATCTTGTTTTGTTTATATTTTAACTGACATATGATTGACTGAAACTCTTTGAAGTTGTTAAGAATATTTCAGTTTAAATTTTCCCACCAGTGAATGCAGAATTGAGACTTATCCTAGACTGTTAATTCACTCAACAAGGGGTTGGTATTTGAGCAGTGTGCACCCCACATCCTGCATAAAACCTCTCTGCTGTATCTCATTTACAATGTACACTGAGTCTGAGTTATGCATTCAAATGGCATTTCCAATAATGTGAGATATAACTCATCCAACTTATTTAACCTTAATATAGCTCTTGTGTTCTGCTCAAGTTTCCAGATATATAGAGCGCCTTACTCATTCTGACAGGTTCATTTAGGATTTGTGTGACTATATTGTAGTTTGTCTGAAATTATGACTAAACTCTTTAACACATCAGGATCACCTTGCTTATTACTCTGTGTAACTTTAAGGCAACTTTCAGTTAGTTTTAACTTAAACTGACAGCGTCTTTAGTGTCAGGTAATTTTACCAGATGCAAATGGAGCAACAGAAAAGGTTAATACATTTAAATATTGCCAATGTATCGTTTGCTTTGTATAGCATCCTGTAGGTCAGAGGCCCTGATCCGATGACCATGTGCCCTGTTATTTTTAACCAGACAATAATTTTCTTCATTAACCTAAATGCCAGTCCTCCTGTGACATTTCAGCCTAATAAAGTAGGCTCCGACCTGCACCACTGCAGCTATCGAAATCGAGAGAAATGGCATAAGTTCACTGGAATAATTATTTCCCTTATCATCAGCAGTCTGGCCATAATGTTTGGAAAGTAGTTCAATGGGGGAAAAAGAAGAACTGATGAGACTGTGATTTGAAGTGAATAGGCAGAGAGGACTCAGGATGGAGTTTTGCAAAATGGCTAAGCACATGTTTGAAAAGTAGAAATGGAATTTCTAGAAATGGAAGAACTTATAGCTCTTCTCTGAAAAGGGGGGCTTTGGGTTTAGTTTATTTGTCATAAATCTTAATATGCGTAGCAAAAGAAGTGGCGCATGTTTAGAAAATTTCCATATGTCCCAACAAATATTTTTACATGTACATTTATTTATGTAGCTGACTTTTTTATTGTTTATGCTTATATTATACTTTTTTATTCCACTACATGTCCTATATATATATATAATTCCTTGTTATTTCGAACAGAAAAAATTGAAATCCTCTCTAAGACACAATAGAGATGTCTGATCCATGAATGAGCTGATTGTTTTCAATAAACCTGTTTAATCGTGAATGAGCTCATTCTTTTTCCTTTTTTTTTTTTCTTTTTTTCTTTAATGTGAATACTTTAGGTAAAAACTATAAATAATGTTAAAATAATGCAAATTATCTTCTTTGCTGCCATAGCAGTTGCAGGTGATATAAAAGCATGGCTCATTGATCAGTACCTCCTACTTTTAATCCTTAAGTACATTAAAATTCAAGTGCTTTTGTACTTTCACTCAAGTACAATTGAAAAGTATACTTTTACTGGAGTAATATTTAGGGCCCGAGCACCGATGGTGTGAGGACCCTATTGTAATTGCTCGGTCAATTCTTCTTCTTCTCCAAAATGAATTGCATTTTTGAGGGCCTAAACATGCTCGGAAACTCATGAAACTTTGCACACGCATCAGAAGTGGTGAAAATCTATGTCTGATATGGGTTTCAGAATTAGGTGTGGCAAAATGGCTCGATAGCGCCACCTACAAAATTTCAATTAAGTGCCTTTCGCGCTACGTTTCACGTACAGGTATGAAATTCAGTAGGCACATGTAACAGCCCAATACCTACAAAAAAGTCCCTGGGAGCAAAATCTGAAAACCCAACAGGAACTGAGATATTTTAAATTTTCTCTGCAAAATTTGTGCAATTTTTGCCATTTTCAGATGTTGTACTTTAATGGACTCCTCCTAGAGCAGGGCTCTTCAACTGGCGCCAATCTTCAACCGGCCCGCCAATCATCTTCATCCGGCCCGAGGGCACCCCAACCTCCCTCCTCCTCTTTTCCTGGTGGTGCGGCTAAATTTGGTTAGATACGTGGCCGCGGTGGCGCCTTCAGCTGTACGGCTATATAGGCACGCTCCTCCAACTGACCTGAGAAACGTTTTCTGTGCAAATATTTCAGCAGTTATTATGTGTGTCCCGTATTTCTGTCGACTGAACCAACAATACCCATCATTCGTGAATTAATCGTTCTTTTGTCTCGATTCTTTCTTTTCCGTGAATTGGCCAAACGTGCTTGCATAGCGATCTGAAACGATTTAGATTCATTCAGACCGCTCTGTCACTGAACCATCTAAAGTTGTTTCTCGGTCAGTAACAACAAATACAGAACAGATAGCGCTGTTTTCAGGTGTTTCACTAGTTTACTTTGAACTACGCAGCACGGCCCAATGGATAACATAACATAAGCTTAAAGGAGCTGCGTTTATTCCCGGTCACCATTATTAAACAGTGTTGTGCCATCCAGTGAGAAGCGTTTCAATTCAACACAAACCTCAAATCACTCAATGATTAAACTAGTTTTAAATCAGATGAAACAGCCTCAACATTCCCAAAAAGACTTATGAGGAAAACAGGAGAAACGTGCCATGAATGAAGATAGAAGGCTTTTAAATCCCCAAATCACCACCCTTACAAACATTTACCATGAATGAACTGTAGTAATTTACCATGGTTTATGGAAATGTGGAATATTTATATTGAATACTATGTTATAGCCATTTATATCGCAATATATTTATTAGGTGGGTAGGGGAATATATAATTCATTTCTTTGTAAAGGTGTAGTTTTTACCTGATGTGTTTAGGCGTTTTTTTTATAGGCCTATATAACATATCATAATATAATATCATTTGACAGTGGTAGTGAGTAGCCAATATGGTTTTACCTGTGGTTACCAGGTTTCACTGTCAGAATATTTTCATTTAAAACACTTTTGTTTGTTTTTGTTTGATAATAGTCCTGACCTGAACACATCTACATGGCAATATTCAGTTATAGTCAAAGCGGCACCTGCTTGGCAGCAGGAAGTGTGGCACGTCAAAATGACTTTGCCATATTTTTCCTATATTTACACGCTTAAATGCATGTTGCCCACTGTTCACTGTTTATCTTAGGCCCGCGGGTGGCGGTGGCCCCGAGTGCAAGGGCCCTTTCATCGCTGCTTGCAGCTTTAATTTATTAGTGTTTCTGTACTTTTACTTAATTTATGTACTTTGTACATCACTACAAACAAGGAACATCACAAAGAATTTGTCAAACAACAACTGATTCTGTTAATTTATTATTGCATAATCTTTTAGTTTCAACTATCCACACTCAAATAAAGTACTTTCTTTGAGACAAACCTGAGATGTTTTTGAATGCTGGAGCATTTTGATGGTCATGTTTATTCATCTCAGATGCCATTGATGGTCCATTATACACTTTTAAGATTTGCGATAAATTTACAGACAATGCTTGAATGACCAGAATACAAAAAATAAATAAAATATTGGTTATGTGAGACTCCCAAGATCCTTTAAGAAAATGTAGATATTGATCAAATCATTGATAATATCCTACATCCAAAGCTCCTTAAATGTGAATGCACAACCTCCTGTTTATCTGATATGCTAATTCTATCCCCTGTCCTGTAGTGTGATCACAACAAAGAAGAAAACTGTTTAGCATCAGCACTTTTCTTGACCCCTTTCATTGCATTCCCACATTGTCTAAAAGTCCAGCTCCGTGGCCTTATACCTCCCCACCAATCGTTTTCTGTCTCTCAATAAATTGATAATGGCTCATGCTAATTGGTGTTGTCCTGTCAGAGCCTTCAGCACAATGAGACACAAGATGCCCTCATTAGCATGCTAATTGAATGGAATACCATCCAATCAAAGATGCACAGGGACTGTTTGCGGATGACTTGGATGAGTGACTCCCAATTGTCAGGCACAATAAAAGAAAGGTTCATTTTTATTTTTATGAAGTGATTGTGTTTTCCTTTTCTGTGTTGTTTTGTCAGACTTTGACTGATTAAACAGTTACAGTTAAAGCATTTTTTATATATATATATATATATATATATATCGACCAGCTTTTATTCTGCCCAAATCAGTATCACAGGCTTTTCTCCCAGTGCTTCAGTGATATATTATTAACTAAATGGATCAAACGTTAGGTTTTTCATTGCAGTCATCACTGTTTGTCCTTACGTGCCATAAAACCTCTCGCCTGCATTAACTTTGTTATGTGACCTTTTGCCTCTAATTGTACATGCAGTTTTTCCAGTCATCTTGGATTGCTGCACTTGTGCAATTTATCTTTTGAAGACGCTCTCTTGGAGGCATCAGGTATCCACAACACTTTCAATATTTTGAGACATTTTAACAACACTATAAATCATGTTAGAGCTATGGAGGTAATATTTTCCACTTATCTTGCTTTGCAGCTGTCTTTGGAATAGAAATGCCATTGCGGTGATGTTTTGAATGGGTGCTCTGGAACCAATTAGAATAAAGGAAGTACTTCTTTTGGGATTACGGAGTGAAACACAAAGTAAATTGAGAGACTTTTCATTGTTTAATTGGGTATTGTTGTAGCAACATGTGCATGCCTGTCTATTTTAAACTGAAATTACACTGAGAGAAAAGACAAACAATGAGCTGTAAGTAACCTACGAGTTGTGCCGTGATGTGGATTGGTGTAAATTGATTTTGAAGAAAGCGTGTTTATTTGACCATCACAAATTTCAGTGAATGGTTTAATTCATAAAATATTCAGTGCCTTTTCAACTCTGAAACTTTTAAAGTTGAATACGTTTTTGTTTTGCCTGTAATTTCATGAAATGTTTATTTTAGAAAATGATATACTATCTTGGTTAATTTTGATATCTTTAGCCTTTTAAAATATCCCTATTTCTTATTTTAACAGGATTAAATGTACAACAGTATTCCAAAGAAAATGTTTCATTTGAAACATTTAAATTATAGAGAGGCTATTTTTGTAATGTGTATGTTTGTCTAAATCCAAACGTGGGGCAAAAATAACAAACAATGTCTTTAATGAATACGTTGGATGACAGGTTTTACTTAAGCATGCTAAATTATGACGATAACCGACAAAGGACATAATCCAAACAGGGAGTATAAATACACTGAGAACTAAATGAGACAGCTGGGCATACGTAATCAGTAACTACAGAAACAAACAAGTTCATAATTAGAAACCAAGGAAACCAAAACTAATGATTTTCATCTTTAAGAATTGAGATTATTCAATTTATTATGAAAATGCACTGTACTGTCTAAGAAAATTTACTGCATAGTATGATTTACGTTGATAGTGATCTCAATAGTTTTATTTAATCTCAAACCTGCTCTCATAACCAGCTGACTCTCTTATGTAAACTTTTTTTTTTCTAGATTAGGTGTTTTAAAACCTGTTAAGCTTTGAGTAATCCTCTTTAAAATCCATGTCTACTGCACCCAAGTAAAAGTCAGTAGTCTCTTTCATAAAATAATTTATTCAGACAGCGCAGAGCTCGAAATGTAGGTCACATTCACATAAACAACTTATGCCACAAACAGAATGTCATAATGTTATTTTTTTTTGTTTAAATCGGATTTCACTATGATCGTAAAGGTTTTTGTCCTAAGTATTATACATCATCACATACCGTTATCTCTGACAGTTAAAGGACACCACATCTTGTGCTCTTAATAATAACCTTGTGATTTGTTTTGGCCCACCTTGCATTCCCTCCCACGCTACACCTCATATTAGTTCACATAAATCTGACCTATATAAAATCTGACAGCACAATTGTATTCAGATCTAAAATATTTTAGAGAAAATCAGTACAGCATGTAATCCTCTTCGAAAAAGTACATTTTGATTATAGAGAAATCCAGATTGCTATACAAGCAATCAGAATGTGTTTCAGCCAAGGTTATCTTTGAGATTGGAAACCATTTTTGCTTTTGTGCTTTTATGCCCCTTACATGCTAGAGTTTACAATGGATGTTGCATTTCAACGACATGGAGTAAAAAATGCAATGCAGTGATAATTCATAAATTAAAGGCTCAATTTACACTTGATTTTAATTTCACTTCAAGTGCAGCATCAGAGCCAAAGTCCATTTTCATAGCAAGTCAGTTCACTCTGCGACCATCTTGGGAATGCACTCGGGCAGCTATTTTTAGTCATGCAAGTGCAGCTCCTATCTAATTGAATTTAATTTAAGGTATCAAGAAAATAAAAAAGAATGAAAGCTAAGCACAAGTTTCACGATGGCAACCATATTACGGCTGTTTCTATCTGGAGCTCCAAGAGCAGTGGCTGCATTCGAAATTGCATTTCCTACTATATAATAGGCGAAAAACAGTATATGACAGTATGTCCAAACTCACAGTACTCATAAAAGAGTAGGCAAAAAGTACCCGGATGACCTACTACTTCCGATGAGATTCTGAAGTGTGCATACGATGGACATTGTACTATATTTGTGAATGGCAGTGAAGCAATGCAACTGATGCTGGTAGATCACATGATGATGACAACATGGCGGATGTAGTATGTCCAGATTACATTCTACACACATTCATGCTATATAGAACATACTTTTTTAGCGGTTGTGAAGTAATTATTCAAACTAAGTACCTACTAAAGAGAGTATGCAATTTCGGATGCAGTTTTATTTGGAAGGCAGGACTTAATTTACTAGAGATGTCATATTGGGTTTTAGGTGTTCCTTTTTCTCCCATTCATTGTAGTAGTAGATATCTTATTTGAGCTTCATCTGTATAGTGTAGATGTCTGTTTTTTGTTTTTTTGTTTTCCCTCTCTCTCTCTCTCTCTCTCTCTCTCTCTCTCTCTCTCTCTCTCTCTCTCTCTCTCTCTCACTGCAGGGTTTACAGAGTACATTTTGTTTTATTGTTTAGACTTTTGTAATAAAAAACACAATTTAGCCAAATGTGAATTGCTGTTCTTGAGTAATCATCTGCCTTTGCACATATCATACACAACAACATTATCTCAGCATTTTACAGCATTTTACAAGTGGAATTCAAGCCACCTATATGCGTTTCATTTCATTTTCTGTCAATGCGTACTGGCTTTCTTTGCATGACTTTTCAAGATGAAATACTCTTTGAAAGACTATTTGTCTCAGGATTAAAAACATTCTAAGTATTTATGCTGTTTGAAATGGTGTGAAAAGCTCAGCTTTGCCTCAGACTCACTGTAAGTGCTGGTCAAAACATCTGAGTGATTGACTACAACAAAATAAGAGTAGCTGAAAAACAGGAGTCTGACATTCTCTGTGAATAATAGATTGCTGACCTTAGCAGAGCTGTGATCAATACTGTAAAAAACCAATCGAAAGAACCAAGGTTTGTGTTTTAGACTTGTCCGCATCTGATAACCCCTACATATGATAATGCAGCCCAGCATGCTTTTGTCATGCATACTGTTACTTGAATTCCTCCCTCTGCACTGACTGAGAGCTACAGATCATACTTGAATTAATCTCCCAATATAGACAATCATACACACACAAACATGAACAGAGGGCAAGGCCACCAAGGGTGGACTCTTCTGTGGAAATCATGTGGCAGGACCGAATGCGCAGCTGCCCCCAGCAGTCCGTTGGGCTGTAACTCTTCATCCTGTGGCGCCATGGTTCTGTCACTCAACACTTCATAAAAACCCGGTCGGGTCCCCAGCACGATAACATCATCCGCCATTCTCTAGATTAGACCCTTTTCACTGGGATTTCATCAAGATAATGCATGTTTTGTGTGCGTGCCATGACACGCTAATTGCAAGCCATTAGTGAAAGCATTTGGCAGGCTTTAGAGGAAGGCGTCTTATGCATACAATCTTAGATTTCTGTAACAGTGAGTTCATTGTCACCCCACTCTATTCAACACAAATGGAGCTTTCTGTTACCAACAATTGTCTCTTCCTGTATTTGGTTTTTGAATGAAAGGAAGATAGATTACTCTTTTGTGATTAATGAAGGACATCATGTCATTTTTTTTTAATTGCTTACACACTAAAAGTGGTATTTGAGGCCCACTCAGTGAAACCATTCACTCATATACCTAATCTTCAGACCAAGGGCCAGATTTACTAACAGCTCGCACCAGCGCAAACCCTCTTTTGGCGTTAAAAAAATACTTTCGGGATTTACTAAAGACACGCAGTGCAAAATTAGCGCTGAAAAGGCGTGGACTAGGTTGTTTTTGTGGCTGACCTTATTGCATATGCATTTGTAGGAGTTTCCCTTTCAGACGCAAAATTTATGGGAGAAATTTAAATAAATCCCGCAACGTGATTTACTAATATTTGCGCTCGTCAATTTACTGGTATTTGTGCCATTATTTAATGGCCAAAAAAGCATGTCTTAACCCATTTTGCAACATGGCTGCAATTGTTGCTGCTAGGAGAAGACACTGCAGAGAACAGAGAGCGCGTGGTAGAAGGGAGAAAATATTTTCCACTCGTATTATTTTCTGTGGAATGCCAGAGGAAGACGTTATCCGAACATATCATTTGCCAAGCCATGTTGGCCTATCTATATATATATATATATATATATATATATATAGGCCAACATGCATATTCAGCGCGCACATGCTGAGGCGCACAGTGCGCAGAAGTCACCAACTTTCAATAGCTACAGACCTCCAAACTTCGTGTGGCCTTCAGATTAGCTCAAGAACAGTGCGTAGAGAGCTTCATGGAATGGGTTTCCATGGCCAAGCAGCTGCATCCAAGCCTTACATCACCAAGTGCAATGCAAAGCGCCGGATGCAGTGGGGTAAAGCACGCCGCCACTGGACTCTAGAGCAGTGGAGACGTGTTCTCTGGAGTGACGAATCACGCTTCTCTGTCTGGCAATCCGATAGACGAGTCTGGGTTTGGCGGTTGCCAGGAGAACGGTACTTGCCTGACTGCATTGTGCCAAGTGTAAAGTTTGGTGGAGGGGGGATTATGGTGTGGGGTTGTTTTTCAGGGGTTGGGCTTGGCCCCTTAGTTCCAGTGAAAGGAACTCTTAATGCTTCAGCATACCAAGACATTTTGGACAATTTCATGCTCCCAACTTTGTGGGAACAGTTTGGGCATGGCCCCTTCCTGTTCCAACATGACTGCGCACCAGTGCACAAAGCAAGGTCCATGAAGACATGGATGAGCGAGTTTGGTGTGGAGAAACTTGACTGGCCTGCACAGAGTCCTGACCTCAACCTGATAGAACACCTTTGGGATGAATTAGAGCTGAGACTGTGAGCCAGGCCTTCTCGTCAACATCACTGCCTGACCTCACAAATGCGCTTCTAGAAGAATGGTCAAAAATTCCCATAAACACACTCTTAAACCTTGTCGAAAGCCTTCTCAGAAAAGTTGAAGCTTTTATAGCAGCAAAGGGTGGGGCAACTCCATATTAAACCCTACGGATTAAGAATGGGATGTCATTAAAGTTCATGTGCATGTAAAGGCAGGTGTCCCAAAACTTTTGGCAATATAGTGTATATACTGTAATTCTGTTCAAGTCTATGGGAGCATTATGAGCACTGAAAATGTATCATAAATTATTGAACATCTGGAAGCCTGTCTCGATTACGCTATATGATTGGCTGAGCTCTACCAATAACTTTGAGATATAGTACTCACAAATATAGTTACTGTAGTTGAAGTCTGAACATTTCGTTTTGCATTCCTAATTGTGTCTTTTGTGTTTTAGCACTTTTTAGTTTAAGAAGCAGAGTTTGGGAGCACAGCAGTGATTCCTCACTCCCATTTTGCCACTGGCAGAAAAATAAAATTCTTTCATGTAAGAGTTTCACTTTTATGTCTAACTTCACTTAAAAACAATCCAGTGCCCATTTCTCAGTAATAAAAAAGAGCTCCTGCCCTGTTTGTCTCTTATATGAGTTGCAAGCGCTAAAGCTAAAATGTAGTCATTAAACCGAGGGTGTTTTCCTCGCAGAATGTAATGAAATGACTTCTGTAGTAAATGCAGCTCACATTGTGTTATATCAGTCATGCATTCACTAAGATATGATTGCTTACATTTACTGTAATCATGACTGGGCAAAAAAAAAATTGACATGTTTTACTCCTATAATGAGTTTTGTAGCAATTTGTGGACCATTTTCCAGCCAAATGCATTGGATTTGAAACACCACAGCGGCTTTCACTAGATTAAATGATTTCCTTGCGTTAACCATCTTAGATTTGTGCTTAACCACACAGAGATCTCATCGATTGAATAAAGAGCACAGCACAGGCCCTGATCACAGATGTTGGAGAGCATTCATCACCGTAGCATGTGCAGAACGGCCGGGCTCTTCTCCCACACTGGAGGCCAATGTGATTTCAGGCGCTCCATTCCTGTATTAGTGATGCTGTCTGCACAAGCACATGGTTTATCACTTCAGCTGGCAATCAATTAGTTCCCAATCAATAGCCTCTCGCTGGCCAACAGGCAACAAATTAGCGGCCTCTCCCCACTCGCACTACACTTGTTTATCCTGTGAACTTGTTTTTCATTGGGAATCTAACCCGCTCCGCTGGCAGCAAAACCTCAAAGTTTTGCCACGTGTATCCAGGTGTTTAAGTAAACAAATATTGGTAACACTTTATAATAAGTATACAGTAATAAAGTACTTACCAAACACTTTAGGGGGTCTGTTAAAAGTCATTGGGCTCAGGGGAGGCATGAGAGACGCGGCACCCCGCTGGTAACTTTACCTGCTGGTGTCACTGTTGGACAGTGTTACTTTAGAAAAACGTGTGTGTGTGTGTGTGTTTATATATATATATATATATATATATATATATATATATAATATAAAGGTTGGTTTACAGCACTTAATTAACTACATTTTCCCATTTTCCGTGACCTAATCTAAAGTAAGAACTATTTACAGTTAATAAGTTGTTAACAAAGCATAAAAAACATTATCTAACTCTTTACATATGAGCTAATTAAACAATAATAATTTGGTTAAGGTATAATGCATGTAGGTCTTTTACTTGTGCTTCTCTAAAGTTCACTTAATTTATTAGAATTTAGTTTAAATTTTACAATTGTACATTTTTGTATAGTGTTGCCCAAATATTTTAAGAGAAACACATCTGAGCCTTTTCAGTAATAGACAAATAGATGTTTGTGTGTTAAAAAAGGGTCACTTAGAGGGATGTATGATGGAGGCACTAAAGCAGCAGACACTAAAAGCTGTTAATTACTGGTTTTCATTTAAAAAGCAGTGACGTCAATTTCCGTCTTTCGAATGTAATAACTAGTTGCTGTAAAACTGTGAAATTGAGCTTCGTAGCATCAGGATTTTAAAAGGTCTTATTCAGTGGCTGCGTTTCACAAAAACCTAGGGTATGGCATAAGTATGGCGTTGTATGGCAATGGCCATACAACAACACGTTTCCCAAATAACCACATTATATCTAAACAAAATGTGTACAAAAATCCACCATACTAAAACAATGTACTGAGTCCAAGGACGTGCACAGACAGATAACAACAATACAGCTGTTTAAAATTTGCTTTTCAAAGCTGCAATTACTGCCAAAGTCCAACTTCAGCAACAGAACTACTAAAATTAGACAGTTCATGAAGCTGATAATATCAACCCATTTCACAAAATTATTTGCTATTCATACTGTGACAGACCATTTATTTGTTGGAACGGTCAAACCCCTGTCCATAAACATTCAAGTTGACTGAGCGTCTGAAACCGTAGTTAGACGCATTTATAATATCTACAGTATCTCACAGAAGTGAGTACATCCCTCACATTTTTGTAAATATTTTATTATATCTTTTCATGTGACAACACTGAAGAAATGACACTTTGCTACAATGTAAAGTAGTGAGTGTACAGCTTGTATAACAGTGTAAATTTGCTGTCCCCTCAAAATAACTCAACACACAGCCATTAATGTCTAAACCGCTGGCCACAAAAGTGAGTACACCCCTAAGTAAAAATGTCCAAATTGGGCCCAATTGGCCATTTTCTCTCCCCGCTGTCATGTGACTTGTTAGTGTTACAAGGTCTCAGGTGTGAATGGTGAGCAGGTGTGTTATCGCTCTCACTCTCTCATACTGGTCACTGGAAGTTCAACATGGCACCTCATGGCAAAGAACTCTCTGAGGATCTGAAAAAAAGAATTGTTGCTCTACATAAAGATGGTGTAGGCTATAAGAAGACTGCCAAGACCCTGAAACTGAGCTGCAGCACGGTGGCCAAGACCATACAGCGGTTTAACAGGACAGGTTCCACTCCGAACAGGCTTCACCATGGTCGACCAAAGAAGTTGAGTGCACGTGCTCAGCGTCATATCCAGAGGTTGTTTTTGGGAAATAGACGTATGAGTGCTGCCAGCATTGCTGCAGAGGTTGAAGGGGTGGGGGGTCAGCCTGTCAGTGCTCAGACCATATGCCGCACACTGCATCAAATTGGTCTGCATGGCTGTCATCCCAGAAGGAAGCCTCTTCTAAAGATGATGCACAAGAAAGCCCGCAAACAGTTTGCTGAAGACAAGCAGACTAAGGACATGGATTACTGGAACCATGTCCTGTGGTCTGATGAGACCAAGATAAAATTATTTGGTTCAGATGGTATCAAGCGTGTGTGGCGGCAACCAGGTGAGGAGTACAAAGACAAGTGTCTGGGGCTGCATGAGTGCTGCCGGCACTGGGGAGCTACAGTTCATTGAGGGAACCATGAATGCCAACATATACTGTGACATACTGAAGCAGAGCATGATCCCCTCCGTTTGGAGAATGGGCTGCAGGGCAGTATTCCAACATGATAACGACCCCAAACACGCTTCCAAGACGACCACTGCCTTGCAAAAGAAGCTGAGGGTACCTTAACTCTATTGAGCATCTGTGGGGCATCTTCAAACGGAAGGTGGAGGAGCGCAAGGTCTCTAACATTCACCAGCTCCGTGATGTCGTCATGGAGGAGTGGAAGAGGACTCCAGTGGCAACCTGTGAAGCTCTGGTGAACTCCATGCCCAAGAGGGTTAAGGCAGTGCTGGAAAATAATGGTGGCCACACAAAATATTGACACTTTGAGCCCAATTTGGACATTTTCACTTAGGGGTGTACTCACTTTTGTAGCCAGCGGTTTAGACATTAATGGCTGTGTGTTGAGTTATTTTGAGGGGACAGCAAATTTACACTGTTATACAAGCTGTACACTCACTACTTTACGTTGTAGCAAAGTGTCATTTCTTCAGTGTTGTCACATGAAAAGATATAATAAAATATTTACAAAAATGTGAGGGGTGTACTCACTTCTGTGAGATACTGTATATCTGCAATAGACTTTAAATATTACCATAGTAAAGGTAAAAACATTACCATAGTGAAAACCTGTAATATTCTGTTAATACACATAAAAACACAAACTTCTCAGGTTACGCATTTAACCATGGGTCCCTGAGAATAGGAAACGAGACTCTGCGTCCCCTAGGGGTCACTATGGGGAATGTCTCCGGCATGACCAATGTCTGAAGCGTATAAATACGACAAAGAACTTGACATTGGCAGGCGGCAGCCTATGACGTCATCACTGGTGCGACCGTGAGTATAAAAGGGCATATGTAAAATACATCATCCACTTCTTGTCTGAAGGAGACATGTGCAGGAATGCCTGAAGCATGACAAAAGGACGCAGCATCTCGTTCCCTATTCTCATGGAACCATGGTTACATGCATAACCTGAGATGTTCCCTTTTGAAAGGGAACTCATGCTGCATCCCCTAGGGTTCGCTATGGGGAACGGAATACCCACGCTGCCATGCTGAAGGGATGAGTGCCCTATTGGCTGAGCTAAGTCAAAGGACTCGGAGTAGTCCTCATCCCTAAGGTGCACCAGCAACAATCACAGACCGGAGCTTCTCAAGAATGGAGGCCTCAACAGGAAGACTCTAAAGAGAGGAAGCCTAACTGCGTTCAAATTCGGGCCAGCGTCCAAGGAGGCTCACAGAGAGCCTAACACTCGGAACTTGTGTTGGACTACCGCGAAGAATGGAGGCCTCAAAAGGGTGGCCTAGGCAACACTCTAAGCTAATACCGAGAAGGCTCAAAAAGCTAAGCTCTCTCAAAATACTGGCTCTCGAAACTCCACAGAGTGGATGCCTCAATACAGTGACTCTCAAAATGAGAGGAGGACTAGCAACACTCCATCCTGGGGAAGGAGGCAGATGTTATTTTGCCTCTGGGACCCTAAAACACTGATCACGTTTACCTTGGATCACTACCCTCAGGTCTTTTCTTCTCCCCCTGGCTTCATGCCTCCTCCATGCTCTACTAGCAGGCAGGCTGAGAGCGCTCGGGAATATCATCGATCTCATCATCCTCGTCCTGCTCGTCATGGCTGAGCGTGCATGCTTCTCACCCAGGCACATAAAGCACATATCGTGTGTCATCAGGTGTCAGATAACGCTGACACAGAGGAACACACTGCCTAAAAGACGCTAGTGCTAGCCTTAATTGCCTTGTTTAGACACACGTTCAAACAAACAGGTATCCTGAAGACAAGAAAGAGGATGACGTATTTCACAGTTGCCCTTTTATACTCACGGTCGCACCAGTGATGATGTCATAGGCTGCCATCTGCCAATGTCATGTATATTTGCCTGTTTAGACACATGCTTTAGACACTGGTAATGCCAGAGGCATTCCCCATAGAGACCCCTAGGGGACGCAGCGTGAGTTCCCTTTCGAAAGGGAACCAACACATTCTCACCTGTGAAAGGTTATCCCATTTCTTCGGGAATTTAAATCTCGGTGGTTACACAACCAGAAGCTGCGCAATGTGGCCCAACGCATCATTGATTGGCATCATTGATTGGCATCATTGATTGGCATCATTGATTGGCATCATTGATTCTTACTGTGAGTGATGACACGCTGACCGTTCCAAGATGGTGGGCACGCCGACATGTCTAGAGCGGTCGAATGTGGCATCTACATATACAATACATATCTATGGTCCAAACCCACCAGCCAGATGTTGTCATGACAGATTTTCAAAATGGTTTGATAGCCCATAGAGTTAACAGAATTAAAAATAAAAACATATGTCTTATCTTTTGTCGCAATGCAGTTTTTATTCCAAAATTGGGTAGTGGTGAGGTCGGAGCAGTGCAAAGTCATTCAAATTAAAACATTTCACCAATTCTTTCTCCACAGACATGAACATTAAGTGACTTTAGTATGTTGACAGCTAATCCAAAAAGACGTGATTAAGTGATGCAATTAACTGCAACTGTGCTACACCAGTGTTCCGATCTGGAAGTAAAATCTTGATTTATCCACAGAGAAAATTATTAATAGTATTACTTAGGGATGCATTTTTTGGGGCCGATACCGATTTTAACAAACAATTATTGGCCGATAACGATATTTGTCACTTCCTGTGTTTTTAAATTTTGTCATTAAAATAGATAGTATTTTGATCATGTTTTAAATCAGCAAAGTTCAAAAACACCTGCATTAAATTATACTAGCAGGTTTATTGCTGCTTCATCAAATAATTTCTAAAGAACATCGATTGGATCCATTTAACATTCAGCAGGCCTACATAAATACAACTGACCAAATATATATATGAAATAAACAGTGCTTTTTATGTAGGTTTAATAGTTTTCAGGTACCCTACAGAAATAAAGTAAACAAATGTAAAATAGCACTGCATATTCTTCACTGTATAAATTAAATACATATTAATCCTTTATTGTAACAGACTTTATTATGATTAATCTTCTAATTTGTTTTTGTATACATTTTAATATTTTTTTGTAAGTCTACGTATGTATGAGATCATCTCCTTTACAAAGGCGGGACTCTTATTTTGACAGGTGTTCTAGTTTACGGAGTGACAAGAAGTGCACGCAGATCTTCAGAGATATTTTGCAGATTTAAAGTTTGTGAGTTTATTAAGCACCCCCCGAAAAGGCATAAGATCTGTATGTATTTGTTTACTGTTAGTTGTAATAAGTGTTTTGTGTAATTCACTGTATGTTGATGATAATGCAACAGAGAGAGATTTTAATGTGCACTTCTTGTTTAGCTCTTATGGTGATTTTTTTTTGGAGTGAAAACGGACGCAATAAACTTTATAAAACATCAGTAATGTTTTGGTCATTATTCAGATGGGCTCTGCTACACTTATGAAAGTTACAAAAGTTATTTAGTCAAGAATAGTGTGCGATCTTTTGTTATTTGATTAGCATTAAATCGCAGACAGACATTATACAGCTCAGTGCCTTCACGCAGTTAATTAATAAACCATCGGTTTGTTATATCGGCTTTTTTCCTGCTAAAGCTGATATGCTGATGGTTGTAAATTGATAAATATCGGCGGCCGATACATCGGTGCATCCCTAGTATTACTTTTGCAATAATGTATATCTGGCTAGATGATCGAGGGTGGGTGAGATTGTTATGTGATTTTATATGCTCATACAATATCTGCCATTATGATTTCTACGTTGTTAAAAATATATATATTTTAATTGACAAAAACACCAGTAAAGAACTATGCTACCCACAATCCTGAATCCAGGGATCCGATCAGATTCCAAAGTTGCTGTCAAAATCGTACAGCAGCGCTCATCATGAGAAACCTCCTATATTCCTATGAATTGTCCCTAGGAACCTACCAATGTTCAGATCTGTTCTTCTAAAAATATTTAGATCTTTAACAAGCATCACTATGAGCTCCCCCTCCCTGTTTTGTCTGAATGCCAGGATATGGCAACTGTCATACTCTGTCATACGTAAACGCCGCCCCTGGTCTTATTTATGTGTAATTGCCACTAGAGACACTTTCAAATGATTTCAGTATTACTGTTTCAATTTAAATGGATGCATTAGGCCAGAAAGTATATCATCCATTTTTCTGTCCTCTCATTTTAAAAGGCTCCAGTGCGCCACCATCTGTGCAGTGACTGCAAACCTCTCACATTATGCACAGTGACACCCATCTTGTTGTTTTTTAAAATAATCTCAGTCTTATTCATCTATTTTGTCTCTTCTTTTTATAAATGTATCAGCAGTTCCAATTCCACTTCTCTGCAAATGTAATTTCCAAAGGTCACCTTTTCTGAGAATAAATTATCTCCACAATGCAAGGTCATTCTCCGTCTCCAGCGCATTCAGAACGAGATAACAGTTTTGTTCGCATATTTGCTGGCCCTTCTCTCTCTCTCTCTCTCTCTCTCTCTCTCTCTCTCTCTCTCTCTCTCTCTCTCTCTCTCTCTCTCTCTCTCTTTCTCTCTCTCTCCACAGCTTTCTCCCTGTTCGCTGTCATTTTATTTTTGTACTGTGAGAAATTTCAGTTTGTTGGCATGTTTTGTCAAATACAAATAGTCATTCTGCAGCTGTGAATTGATAATTATCTCAGGTAGGCTACCTCTTACTGTACGCAGTGATTTTTCCATTCATTCGTTAAAAAAAAAAAAAAAAAAATGCTTTAGCACAGTCTCTAACTAAAATAACTGTATACAGTGAATAGTGGGAAACATTTAGGAAAATGTCTGGCCATTCTGGGTGTTATGGACTAAAGACAATTTTTGCCCTGTTAAATTAATCAAATAAACTTTTATAAAACACACGCGTTATTTTAATATATCCACATGTAATGACCAGCAGTGTACATACATCTGGAGAATTTTTTTATTTTTTCTAGACACTCATTACCACCACATTTCAAATTATGTTTGAATTAAGTTTGAAGGCATTTGGATGTGGAAATGAAATTTGAAACATTTTTGTAATAAAATAGCAATCTCCTTTTTTAATTAAACAATATTTTTTTACATGTTTTGCATAATTGGAAATGATTAAAAAAAAAAAAAACAACTCTTGAACAAGTGATATTTAACTGTAACTGTTCATATCTCATGTCTTCATGTTCATGTCTTATTATAACAAAATGTTTAAATTGAAATTAAATTGCCCTGAAATGCTAGGACAAATCCCCGTTGTTGAAGAAACATAGTCTATGCCTCTGATCTTTCTCAAATTGTTGTGCACATGTACAATCTTTCTTTTTGCTGCCTCTGTTCATGTGTGGGTGGTATGTAATAGGATGTGGAAGTTCTCACTCACTGGATCACAGTGCTCACAATGGCATGGTAAAAGCCTGCTCATTTGCTAATGGTCTTTAGCAGGCAATGCTGTTTGTTTCACATCAGCTGAGTGGACGAGCAGCTTCATTTACTGTGGCTTTCTGCCAGTGCATCTCTCTCTCCTCACTACCCACAGGTCTATTCAAGCTCAAATATATAAACAATGATTTTGCGATCTCGTTATCATTGCAGACAGAGAAATTAAATATTGATTCTCCTCACGGGGAAAAGGAATTGCAGTGCAGAAATTACCTATTCTCCCTCTTTCTCGCTGCTCCCAAGCTGTTTCTGCTGTCACATTTTACCTCAGGAATTTGTGGCTAATTTTGACTTTAATGGCTTTTGCTGCCTATGAAGATGAAGGAGTCCACTTTTTTCAGAATGAAGCACCGAATGTTACAGTAATCCATGCACAGCGCAAAAATAGACACACAAGGAAGAATAATGTGTTATATACTAGGCCAGGTATAACTATTGTTCAAATCATTATGTCGCGTAAGTAATATTAATGAGTCAAGCTCATAATGCACTTTATCATCTGCCCCACTTATCATATTATCTACATCTTATTACAGGATTTATAGAACTAAAATAAAAAATTGTTCAAATACAGAGGTGTAATGCTGTTTCATGCATTCTGACTTAGTTTTAAAACACGAGTTGGACGTATGACGGAGTATTTTTGTGCCGAATATACAACTTCCAGTTGTGGACATGTTTCGCCGAATTTTTTTTTTGACTATGGCCTTTATGACGTCATAAAAGGGTGGAATTCCATGTATAGGCACTTCTCCCTGATAAGAGCACGCCCATCAACCCGATTCGTTCGGGATACGGAAGCCGAGAGATTTTTCAACAATGGCTGTGTCCCAATTCAGGGGCTGCACCCTTTGGAGGCTGCATACATCATCGAGGCAGTCTCATTTAAGCAAAATAACCGTTAGATTGCAACATAAGAAAGAAATTACAGTATTTTACACCTCACAATGAATATCAGTCAATTTAATTTAATTTTATTAGTCAATTTAATCAAATGCGACCTCCGGAGGATGCAGCCTCCGAAATGAGACGCAGCTCCTGTCACTAAAGGAGTGTGTTTTTGTTGTGAGGGAAAGATTACCTTTTTCAGCTTCCCAAAGAACCCAGCGTTAAGGGAACAGTGGATGAAGTTTGTTTTTCCGGGACAGCAACGGAATTGTGCACGTATGTTTGTTTGTTCCCGGGATTTCGGTGATGAATACTTTGTAAACAAGTCCCAGTTCAGCGCTGGATTTGCCGATCGTGGGTGGTGAGTAAAGCTGCATCAGATGTCTGTGTTTTGTTGGCAATCGGCGCACAATTGCATAAAATGTAAACAACACAAACGCTTTTGTTCCCTTTTTATTTATAATGATGTCGCAGCTAGCAGACGATCTCTACGTAAAAGCTGCGTGCGCTTCTGACTCTTTGGCTCCGCCCACGGCACTGATGGCATTCAAGCCTCCAGGAGCTCAGCTTTTTTTGGAAAGACTCGGTACAGCGTATCTATCTTTTATAAATATGATAAAACTAAAGACTTTTCGGAGATACGAAGGATGCAGTATTACTCTATATGTACTCAAGATTAACATGAGATTGGCAGAAACTGTGTGTGATACACCCCCTTTAAGCTCCATTGTTGATTCGAATAGCAAACAACTCTTACTGTACACACCGCAACAGACTTAAAAATGGTGGTTGAAATAAAATGCTGCGTGAACTCAACCAATCAGCATGTTCAGCACACAAGTCCCACCCCCGAAAGTTCCTGAACTTTGAAAAAGTACTACCTCGTGAGCAGGGACTTTCTGAGGGGGAAATTTTTAACCGGAACTTCATTCAGACCCTGGTCCCTGCGGTCGAAACACACCAAGTACCACCCAAAATGTCTAGTTCCTGGGGAAAGTTCCTGCAGTGGAAATGAGGTTATACATATCCACTTTTTTACATTGGATTTCAGAAAGATTTAAACAACCCTCCTTTCTCTTGATGATGTAATTTTACTTATACATATTTTCTCCAAATAAATATTAATTATTTTAGAAATGAATAAATAAAGTATACTGCATGTATCCATTTATTAATAAAATATTATTAATATTTAGTAAAAGGTTTAAATTAATATTGGATCAGTATGCCTTTTTCATAGTGAAAGATTTATTAGAAATATTCTCTAAGCCTCTGACAAATCTCTTCTTATTTCTACACCCGGAACCCAAGTCTGGCCTCTTTCTTTCACGAAGAGTTGCAGGGGGGAATAAACATGCTGTTTATTTTATTTTATTTTATTATTTTATTTATTATTTTATTATTTTATTTCATTTCATTTTATTTCATTTTCTTTCATTATTAAATATAATTATATAATTAAACTATGTCAAACAAATTTATTCTGGATGCAATTTGTGTGTGCTTGTCTGTTAAATAAGATGTTGTGAAGCATGTAACAAAAATGTTCTTTGTTCCTCAGGAGTAGACACTGTAAGTCCAACTGCAGCTGCTTTTTTTTGTTGTTTGTTTGTTTTTCAGGGCCTGTCTGATATGAATTACTCTGATGACTGTTGTTGGTCACAGTTGATTGTAACACTGCAGTCTGTCTTTTTCCCTGCATTATGCTTTCAAACTGTGTTTGTATAGATTTACATTGATTTTGGCCCTGCCAGTCATCATTTGCACTTGTTTGAGGTTTACGTAGCTGCATGTATTTCTGTGAACATTGACAAACAGTAATATATATATATATATATATATATATATATATATATTGCAGTGCATGTCAGTTGCTGTACAACAGAACAGAATCTGTTCATTTAGCAGCAGTTTTGCAATCAATACAGTTAAATCTGTAGGTTATTAAATAGCCAAGGGCCAGTTTCACCCAAAACAGATTAATCCTAAACCATCACTCAATGAGAAATCAATATCGGTTTAGGATTTAAGCAGGGCTTTAGTGATGCACAATTATACGCAACTACAAATGAGATTTAAAAGCACATTATTATTGTTGTGTGAAAACAAGAACAATCCTACAGGTAGAATGCTATTTAATGAAAACCATATTTAGAATACCTTAATACTCATCACATACTTGAACACATTCAAATCACATGCCAGTGAAAAACTTTTTAATTCCATTCATTTCCCACTCACAATATATCTCTTATAGTGAGAACAATTTAATAAAAGCTCCTCACTTAAAAGCATTCCTCACATATCATTCTATAATATACTTCATTACTGTATTTATCTTTATTTATCTGTATAGATCATTGTAGAAGGTCTACTCGAGTTATTCTGATTACTATAGTAATATAGTAGGTGACAGGATCACATTGTAGATTGCCGTATATCCTCACAATGTCAAATTGTTATCATGCATGTATGTTTATCTTTCAGAAACATTCGATGAGTTGCAGTCGAGGAGGTGGTTGTCCAGGTCCGAATGTCAGCTCACTGCAGACACCTGGAGATGCCAGCTTTTTCTCTAATCAGCTTGCTGTCCCCACAGTGGAGTTCACATACTCAGAGTTTCCTAAAACAGAGGTACATGAACATACATGTTTTCATGAACATACATGTTTTCAAGAGGCCGACAAATAATAGCCTAATTGACACCATGGGCCCTATTTTAACGATCTAAGCGGAGCAAGTGCACTTAGGGCGTGTCCGAATCCACTTTTGCTAGTTTAAGGACGGGAAAAATGGTCAGAGCGCCTGGCGCATGCATGGTCTAAAAGGGTTGTCCCTATTCTCTGAATGAGTAATGGGTGTGTTTTGGGCGTAACGTGCAATAAACCAATCAGAGTCTCATCTCCCATTCCCTTTAAAAGCCAGTTGCGTTCGCGCCATGCTATTTGCTATTTACATGGCGGAATTTGCAAGCGAAAAAACTTAACGCTTCTCTAGCTGGGAAACGGATCTGCTCGTACTCGAGGTTAAAGCGCGTGAGCAGACCAACTATGGGAAAAGCTGGATTCCACAAAAGCATTTTTATCTTTATGCACACAATAATAATCTTTTACATTGTAATCCTTTTATTTTTAATATTTGGCATGTTTTTTTGTCCTGCTGCGCGTCCGTGTTTGCGTAATAAGCAGAGTGTACGCGCATATAGGCGCATATTACTAACACGCTCTTAACAAAAAAAAAATTACAAAACAAATATTGGACCATTGACTTTAGACCAGGTTTCAGTTGGTCAATGGCGCAGTCTATTTCAGTTGCCTCAAAATAGTAACGCGCCAACAATGCGCCTGAACACACCTCGTTTTCAGACCAGCACGCCCATGGGTGCACAGATGGGTGCAAATGCATTTGCTATTTAAACAACGTGCCGCAGGAAGTGAAAATGATAACTGCGTCGGGCTGAAACTAGCAAAAAACACTTGCGTCGCGCCTGGCGCCACATTGCACCGGGTGTATTATAGGGCCCCATATGTTTCAAATGCTCAACAATTTCCCATACAAGCATCAGGTTTAGACACCAAGAGGACATGTCTTTTATATTTTATATGCTTTCAAGATACAGTATGGTGATTATCTCAGACATCCAACTTAATAAATTATGTTGAACATTTGAATCTAACCATGTCAACAAATGGAAAAGTCAGCCAGTTATTAATTATCACATCAAATATTGTGCCTTTAGCCCTAACAGTAGGGGCATTTTTTACCCTTTTACATATTCTGTAGTTATTAAAAACTGCTGATTTGATTACTTTGAACAAAACCTGTCTTAAATTATGTATGACAAATTTAACATTCTCATTTTCTACATAAACCTGTACCATTCAAAAAAAAAAAAAGCATTGAGTATTACATCAACTTATCGCATAATCAACTGCAATCATGTCAAGGATCAGCCAAATGTGCACTCGCATAGTGAAACTTGGATGTTTAAAAATGTTTTTGTGCCATCTAGAGTAAAAAGTTTAGAGCAAAATTAAATCAAATGCGCCTTTTACCCCTGTGTGCCTTTAGCCATGTTTGGCCTATACAAAAAAAAAAAAAAAAAAAAATCATAAAAACCAATGTTGAAACCTTAGTGTTTTATATGTATGTATACAGTGCTACAATTCTTGCTTTTGACTTGAGTGATCCAGTCCAATGGAATCACTTTAAAACTCAAACAGGTTTCACTCAGGGATCTATCATGTATTCCCAGAAACCCTCAAGATGAGTTTTCGCTCACTGTGACCCTAATGCTTTCCTACACTTCAATGTGGATTCTCTGGTTCAGCACAGGCTGTCACATTGTTCCCCTGCACCCTCTTTGCCTCATTATGATACGTGAGGAACAGTTTCCTGTCATATAAAATTACCTTCCATGTTCCTCCGTCACACAGAAGCACGGTCAAACCCCAGGACTTCTTTACGAGCGGCATCAATGTTGTGTTCCATCTGTCATGGCCCTGATGTCTTATCTGTTATGTCTTTTCAGATGACATATGCGAGCGTATACCAGGATAAACAAGCTCTCTCTTCCTTTAAAATAAACACTCAGGAAGCTTGCCTGCTAAATTGCATACATATGTGCCCTCATTTTCATTGCACTTTATTTGAGAGCATCCTTCATCATAAAGTTTTTTATGGCGCATCTTTGTACTGTACTTCCTCACCACAGTGGAGATAGTTAGATCCACTTCAAGTCCCTGGGTTCATGAACACAATGTAGCGGTTTAAGAGTCACACATTTCACACACAAAGTGACTCTTTTCCTCTTTCTGTACATCTTTCAGCCTCTCTCTCACGCTGTGGTGGTTGACACTTTCTGCATGCTGACTTGTACATCTGTCTCATCCGGCACACATGCCTGGCTAAGCATTTGCAGTGCAATGCTGGTGTGCCTTAAACTGTGAGTGTAACCTTTTCCTGGCATTCAAGCCATCAGGCTGCATTAGCACTGGGGGTGGCTGGTGTGTTTGGGAACAACACGGTCTGTGCTGTGACATCCAGCTCCCAGCATCCCTGCTTCTGCTCTCTGCTGCGTGCTTCCGCCCCAGGAGCCGTCGCTCTCCCAGCTAGCAAAATCAAAATGACATGTGGGCCTTCATATGCTAACAATACTTACAGTGCCTGTAAAAAGAGAAAGACTCTTTAATGTCAGTTAACTTAAATGTAAGTTAAACCAAGGTTATTATAGTTAACCATATAGACATATTTATAAAAAATAAAAAAAAACTAATAAATATTAAAAAAAAAAAAAAACATGGAACAAAATTACTAAAACTTTAGAATTAACATGAAAACGGAAATACAAAAATAAAAACTAATTCAAAATATTTAATAAACTAAAATCACTTATTTTATAAGTATTCACCCTCCTAAAGCTTGAAATTGCCATATATGTGTGTGTATATATATATATATATATATATATATATATATATATATACAGTTGTGTAAAAATAAAAGTCATCTTTGATTATATTTATCAAGGGTGCCAATAATTCTGACTATATATATATATATATATATATATATATATATATATATATATATATATATATATATATATAATGATATATGTAAAACGAAAGAAAACACAGCAAATAATAAAACCAAACTAAATAATACTAAAATAATACAGATTTCTACAGGTGATCTGAATTTCCGATAATAAAGCATGTATAGATGTATATAGATGTAAAATGAAAGAAAACACAACAAACAATAAAACCAAACTAAAAGTCCTTTAAAATCATTTTAAAGGTTATTCGTTGAATTGATTATCACACACCTGCTCCTCATTTAGTTCTGTGTATATCTGCCCCTTAGTTTCAGTTCCTCATTGTCTGGTGTTGTCTATGCATATGTTATGTTGGATTACTCTTTTGTTTTGTTCAATAAAGACTACGTTGCTAAATAGATTAGCTTTGCCTCATCTCATCTTCATCCTCAGCCAATCCGAGACAGAACACCAGACTTCCGAAAGGATAAGTAGTTTATCGCCCTTGCCCGTGAAGGGCTACCTATATTGGAATACACAGCCCACTTCTGCCAGTTAGACCAGTGTTCTTTTTTTTTAACGATGAGACTTTGAAATCATTGTACTGGGTTTGAGCAAATTATTACAGCACTGTAGATTTATCCGATGTGAATGAAGGAACTTGGAGAGAAGTCATTCTCCGATGTCTGGAATGTTTGTACCCCCTGTTGATTTCGTCAATCACAACCACCACAGATCCAGGAACACGCTCACCGTGGATAAAGAGCTTGGGCCCACTGCAGACCGAGAGCCAGAGCCATGGACCCTGCGCCAGAGCCACTGCCCGCAACAGAACCAGAGCCTGCAGCCTCGTCCGTCCGGGAAACAACTCCTGCCTTCCAGTTTGACAAGGTGTGTGAGCTGGTTTATACATCATACCAATGGGAGTTCTCGTGGAGCTGTATGAAGTGAGTGGTCACCCTCATTCTCCAGCATTGAAGATAACTCTTCCCCAGTCTGAAGTGAACGATTTTCTGATGAATTCCAGTGCCCAAGCCCTTCCTCCTCCGCTGTTTCTGCCCAGCTTCAAGTCTTCTTTGTCACTGCTGGTTACGCAGAGCTCCGTCTTCTTCTTGGCCTCCACTGTTTACACCCAGCCTCAAGTCTTCTTCATCACTGCTGGTTCAGACTAGCCTCAAGTCTTCCCATTCCCTCCTCCTCCTCCAAGTAAACCATCCAGTTCCTCTGTGTCAGCTTTTCTGGTCCCGTTCAGCTCCTCCCCCTCTGTTGATTCTGCCCCGATGCTGCAATGCCTCGAGCCTCCCGTTCTCCAGCTTTGCCTTGGTGTGTTGATCCCCTGGCTCCGCCTCTGTCCTCTGAGCCCTTTACTCCACCTTGGCCTGTCGACCAGTCCCTCAGGCTCCCCACCTTGGTCAGTAGGCTGCACCTCGTTCTCCCACCCCTTTGGTTTCATCGGGCTCCTCCCTCCCTCTTGCTCCGCCTCAGTCCTCACTCACACTGGCTCCACCTCAGTTCTCCAACACCCTGGCTCCACCTCGGGCACTCATCACAATGGCTCCACCTAGGCCTCCTGGTCCTTCAGTGTCGCCTGGTCTCCAGTTCCTTGTGCTCCACTCTGCTGGTCCCCTGCTCCATCTGTTCTGCCTTGGGGGTCTCCAATTCCATCTGCTCCGCTCTGGTGATTTCAGTCTCCACCTGCTCCACCCTGGTGGTCTCTTCTTCCGCTGTTCCAGACTCTTACCCTCATTCTATGGAGCTGTAATGGCGCAATGTCACAATCTGTTGTTTTCTGTTTCATTTTCAAGGACTTTTAGTTTTTTTTTGTTTGTTTGTTTGTTTGTTTGTTTGTTTTTTGTCATTTCCTGTGTTCCCTTGTGTTTATGCTTGTTGTCATGATTATTGATTTTATCATTGATTATCACACACCTGTTTCTCACCTGTTTCTCATCAGTGTTGATGCCCTCAGTTTCAGTTCCTCATTGTCTGGTGTTGTCTGTACTTTGCCTTCTCATTTGGATTACTCTCTTTTGTTTTGTTAAATAAGGACTACGCTGCAAAAAAAGATCTGCTTCGCCTCACCTCACTTCATCTTCATCCTCAGCCAATCCGAGGAGGGCAAATTATTACCACCCTAGATCACAACCATCACCTCACCTGGTCTTCATCCATGAAAATTATATTTGTGTTTACTAACTGTATTTTTAATTTAGTGTAACTAATTTTATATAAATATAAATATAATTTGTAGATACTTTTATAGACAGTGTATTGTTGAGTAGAGCATTTGTGTGATTTACCTGAAATAACAGTGCATTGTCTTGATTGAACATCAGTTCAATCCGCACCAAGCAGGGAACTAACCTCGACCAATACAGATTCTAGCGGAAATTACCATCTTCATAAACCAAACGTTTTTACAGATCTCTGTGATTAACCTCCTCTGGTCTTGGGCACTAAAGACAGTTGTCTAATGCAGAGTGACAGGTCAGGGAGTCTATCTCCACCCATGCTAATGCAACTCCCTCTCCAGATGGTCTTCATGCCTTGTTTCTGTCTCCAGCCCTGCGGCTGAGGGTCAAAACTGATCGCTAACTCAGAAATCTGCCTGACCATGCAAAAATCTGTCACCAGTTGTTTACTGGGAGCCTTCCCGACCCAGAGTTACCATCCGGCTCTTGTCCTGGAAAGTCAGAGGTTTGTTGGCTGTGAACAGACAGCATGTTCAAGTTTTTTGGCCCGAGGTGCTGTATTAGTGTCTGCACAACTAATCTAATTAGCAGTGTGAAGCAGCGGCAGCTGGATGTGGTAGATCCGTAGGGTCTCTACGCTTCAAAATCATATGGCAGTTCCCTTTGCTAGCTAACTCTCTACTCACAACTGACAGCTACGCTAGGCTTGCCTTAGCCTACACAAGCCTACCATCTGGTTTCTGCCGTTGGCGGCGACCGTTTGGAAAAAAATATTGGGCATAACATGCACATGCATATAGTAAGGCCTCATCAACATGACATCTCTGTGTACCAGTAGTATCTAGGATCTAAGATCAAGTCACATATAATGAACAATGTATTATTTGCTTTTAAAGGCCTAAAAATAGTTTTGTGGGGGTTGAAGAGATTACAAGTTACCAATGATACATGAGGTCTTGCCAAGACACTTAATTAAATAAAAATAAAACACAGTTTTAAATACTTCAAGTGAATGTAGGCAATACAACATTATAATGTACAGTATGAAAAATGAAGATTTAAGATTTACATTTACAGTCTTATTAACTTATTAGTGTGTTTAAAATTTAAGAAAGATGATGGAAAAGGTAATTTAAGGGTAATATATTTAATCAAATGTAACACTAAAGACATTTATAATGTTACAAAAGATTTCTATTTCAAATTTTGATTTATTTATATTCATCAAAGAATTCTAAAAAAAAAAAAAAAAATAGGAATGGTTTCTACAAAACTATTAAGCAGTGCAACTGGTTTCAACATTGATAATAATAAGAAATGCTTCTTGAGCAGCAAATCAGCATATTAGAATGATTTCTGAAGGATCATGTGACACTGCAGACTGGAGTAATGATACTGAAAATTCAGCTTTGCAATTAGAGGAATAATTTGTGTTTTTAAATATATTAAAAGAGAAAACAGTTATTTTAAATTGTAATAATATTTCACAATATTACTGTTTTCACTGTATTTTGATCATATAAATTCAGCCTTGGTGAGCATAAGAGACTATTTAAAAATAAGAGACTATAAAAAATATTTTAAAAATCTTACAAACCTCAAACTTTTGAATGGTAGTGTATATAAACTACATTTGTAAATCCAGTTATCTTGATATAGTGATGAGATGCACTGTGTTTGCATTTCAACACTGGTGTCTGGAGAAAAACTTCTCTTTTTTTGTACCACCTGTCCTCATTTTCCACCAAGGTCCTGTCTTTATGGGTGAGTACTCATGTCAGTGCAATCCTTTCAGTAATACTACTATTTTCTCATTTGAAGGTGCTTTTTGTTCATTTTCTCCCTTTTTAAATTGTGACCATTTTGCTGAAATGATGATAGGGATCTGCTGGTACGCATACAAAGGGGACACTGAAGTTTGAGAGACTAGTTTGAGAGGTTTCATTCTGTTATAGCTGAGAGAAAATAAAGTCTATACAAAACTGTGTTGGCAAATGAGTATGTTGAATATTTCAAGTCACATTTATTGTTAAAAGTTCTACTCCATCTTTTGTCATATGGTACTTGAAAAGCAAGAACTTCTCAACATAACATCAGAGTATACATTGAACCTGACACTTAAGTTGCATAAACTTCAAAATCTAAATATAAACTTATTAGTTAGAATGTACTGTGATCACATGCAGATGTGTTAGCCTGTTTGTGTGCTTGTCAGGTACTGTAAACTGAGAAAGGCAGATGCTGCATCTGCTTCATCTAGAGTGAAGACTTCTGCTGAGGAAAACTGCTCCTAGCTGGATGCTAATAGATTTGGCAGTTCAGTGGCTCAGGATAACCCATGGCACTGTGTCCCAAGTGGAAATCTCACTTGGTTTGTGAATCTCCCTATAGGTTAACTCTGCCTTATATCTATTGTCACTATAGGATCAACTTGTTCGTATTTGAAGATATTTGTAAATAAATTATTCACATTGATTTTTGTATAGACACGGCTGCAAATCATTTAACCAGCATCTGTCAAACATCATTTTGTTACCTTGCAGATGTCATGGTCCCTCGAGTTGGCTGGCAATGAAATTAACCACATGTTCACACTCACTATACTGTCTGCAATGATAAAGTTGTATCCTCTATCTCACATGTCGGGATTGATTTGGAAGTGTCTGTCACTCACAGACAGAACTAATTCCTGATTTCTGGATTGAAGTAAAGAACAATCCACTCATCCATGATGCAGCAGTTTGTAAGTTGTGCTTAGAAAAGGCTTTTGTTGCTTCCAAACCAAGAAAGAAGAAGAAAAAAAAGAGAGAAAACACGTCTTTTTTTACGTCTTTAAGTTTTAGGATTTGTTGTGTTAGGATTTTACTCATTTACTAATTTGTAAATGATTTTTGTCACAATTGTTCCAGCCAGTCTTTAGAAATCACACAGAACAGAATGAAATTACCTGAAATTAATTTATATTTTTAATAATTTAATTAAAAAAAAATTGTCTATGAACCTCAAAGGATTCCAACACGTCCTCCAACCAATACGCCCATATAGGTCGTTTGTTACTTCCCTGAAATACGACCCATAGGAGCGTTTACTAAAGTTGCACCCCTATCGACAACAGGACACTTTCATTTTAATGCATTGTACCCTTTTATCTGCGTCATATTTCGGGTTGCGTGTAACTCAATTGGGTAGAGCATTGCAATATTCTGCAATATACAACAATATGCAATCATGTGATCATGCGATCGTGGGTTCGATCCCAGGGAACGCATGTGCTCATAAAGTGTATATGCACTATAAATCACTAAGGGTAGGTTTAGGGTTGGGGTAGGTGTAGGAAATAGGACAAATGGCGGGTAAGGGACCTTGTAAAAAGTCCACACATTGCATTTAAATGAACACGCATTTTGATTGGTAACGATGGTCATACGTCATTTCATGATGACAGACGTAACACGACACTGTCATTATTTTTACGCCAGCTAGAGGGCGCATGACTTTAAAACGTAAATATAGGTCGTAATAAGGTGCTTGAAAAAACTACCTATAGGGTCATTTTTTGGAGGAGGACAGTCTCAAGGATTCTGTTACATTTGTACTTAATGTTGTATTGATATTGTATGTTTTGTAAAATGCATTTGAACCACACTTTACATTCAAATAATAGTGAGATAACATTAATTTAGCAGCTTGTTCATGTAAAGTATCGTGTGTAGCGCTTTGAAACATTATCACCATTTTATCAGATTCAGAAGTCCCACACAGGCTTATTTAATAATGACACCCTGTTTCATCTGTTCCAATAGGAAATCATTTGAAATGCTACACTCTCACTTCTATTGATCAGATAATAAACAGTTAATAGCCATCTTTGATGGCGTCCTGCGGTCAGTTAATGATTTCAATTTCTTTCTTTTTATCACTTGTTTAAAATGTGCAAGCACAAACACAGCCCATCTTCCACGAAGACGAGCAAAATCAAAGAGAGCTGATTTATTGCAGAATTCTTCACACCCACGTTCACAACTCCTGAGTGTGATTGAACTAACAGGCATTTAATTAATTAGGATTAATTAGTATTTATGAGAGGCTAATATAATTGCTGCAGCATTTAGATGATAAGACCAAACAACTGTATTGAAAGTTAAACATTGTTGAAAAGCATTAAGAATCGACTATGAAAATTGTCTGTTTATGAAGCTAATAAGTGATGTTCTGAATCATTTCTGAAGTTAACCTGCAAATGTTCAAATATGTTTGACTGGCTCGCTGATAGTTTCAGTGTATACCAAGCCTGTGACAAACAAAACAAGTTTGTTGGTTAAATCGCTTTTCCTCATCAAATAGGGACATTTCATCAGCTATCCTTCCCTCTCAACATTGCCAGATTCTCCATTTATCCTTCATTGCTGTAAAAAACACACACAGATGCATTTGGCAGCAGTGAACACTCTGTTTGCCAGCAAAGATTTGACTGACTTTTTTGGGTTTAGGTTGCGGTTGTCCTTTCATGCAGAATTAGTCCTTTCATTCACACATCGTCCGGTTGATTAATTCACTCTTTTTTAATGTGTTTAATTTTTTTTTACTGAATAAATTTCTGCATGAGTATACTTGGGAATTAGCTGTACAATAACTGGCGTTTCCAGTGTGTTCTCTACAGTGAAATCCTTCCATCACCTGAGCTTCCTGAGAGGTACATGGCTGATTAAGTCAGTGATAGATGTGCGAAACCGCAGCTGAGATCATCCTCTGTCAGCCCTCAGCCTGTCGCTGCATTTTACTGTGTCTTATTATCGCTCGCTCATTGTCATTGAATATTCATATTGCTCCTTGCCAACAATAGACCATTAGTTCTGGTTACTGGGAGATGATGGCACACTAAATAGCTCTGAACGCTTTCGGAGAGACTGTCCCGCACGTCAGGGCCGGGCTTTTCAGAGCAGGCAGATATCCAGCCACACGCTGATTACTGCATTCAAAGCCTCATTTTCCAGCTTACATAAACAGCGTGTGTCCCTCTTGCCGTGACAGTGAGACTGTGATTATTTCTCCTGCTTTCTGCCAAACTAGTCCTCTTTCTATCGGTTTCTCTCTTACAAGCACACACACACACACACACACACACACACACAAGTATATGTGTTTTGGTTGTTGTCCCCTCCCCACAATCATTTAAATGGTTTATTTTTAAAGGGTAGATATTGTTACTATACATATAAACAGTAACAACAAATGTACACTGGTGTTCAAAAATTTGGGGTCGGCAAGAATTCTTGAAAGAAGTCTCTTATGCTCACCATGCATTGATTTGATCAAAAAATACAGTAAAACTAGTAATATATTGACTTTATATTATTACAATTTAAAATAAGTTCATTCTAATATACTGATTGGGTACACAATAAATATTTATTATTATTATCAATGTTGAAAGCAGTTGTGCTTAATATTTTTGTAGAAACCATGATACTTTTTTTTCTGGATTCTTTGATTAATAGAAAATTCAAAACAACAGCATTTATTTGAAATAGAAAACATACAAATGTCCTTACTTTCACTTTTGCTCAATTTTTCGTGTCCTTGCTGAATAAAAGTATTACAGTTTCTCTCAATCTCTTTGGCACAATTCTCAAATTAGATTTTTTTTTTTTCTCATAACACAATGAGTTCAGGTCTCTGAACAGTTTGTTTCTAGTTCACATCAGATTTGGATTTTTTATTGATTTAAGCAATTTGCATGTGTTTTGACCTGTGTGCAAAAATGTACAATCTGTCAGTTTGCACAACATCTAAATGCACATGGCTTGTTGATCAAAACTAATGAGTTGATTCTCAGTGAAACTGTCAAACTCATCACAACAATCTTTCATCGTGTGAGCCTCCACATGCAAAATGTTCCATTCAGTTATCAAAATCTGTCAGACATGCATGTATATTCCATAAATGCCTATGACATGGGATATTAGTAATGTCTGGCTTGGATTTCTATGGATGCTTGTGTGCCTCAATGGCCTCATGGTAGAATTTTTTTAAGCGTGTCAGAGAGGTTTGGTTTCTAATCTGCCCTATAGTTTTTATTTACTTATTTATTTATTTATTTATTTATTTATTTATTTTTTATTAAAAGCAAAGGTGTTCATCAGTGATTTATATAAAGAGCATGGACACGTTTGTGTGCATTTTGTTTTGTGATTTCATCAGAATGAATAGATTGTCTCCGCAACTGTCTCAAGCGATAGATTGAAGCGCTCGTCTGTGTGAAGTCTGTGCACAAGTGCCAAGAGATCACTTGCACCACTGACAGCGGCAACAAGCACTCAGCGTGATTTCAAAAACAACACATTCCAGTGCCATCACCTCTTATTTAACACAAACAAATGAATTGCTAATCAAATGGAGATGTTTCTTTTGTATTAGGTACATTAGGTTTTAGGTGCATTAGGTTTTGAAGCATTTAATTAAATGTTTTGGGTGAGTAACTACATTTTGCAGACATGCAATATAGTTCCAGCAAACAGTTGTGACAATTGCACTTAGAGTTTAGAGAATGTTAAGACTGTTTCGAAAAATGTGCTAAAGGATTGAGAAAAACTCTTAATATCTTTTTCTTTAAAAAAAAAAAAAACAAAAAAAAAGAAAACAAACAAAAAAAAAACATACTGACTCCAAACTTTTGAACAGTAGTGAAAAATGTTAGACTTTTTATTTTTGTTTTTTGTAGTTTCAACCAAGTTGGTCTCACAGCATCTTTTCACAAGCTATGAAAAATTCCAACATGTTCTCCAACCAATACGCCCATATAGGTCATTTGTCACTTCCCTGAAATACGACCCATAGGAGCGTTTACTAAAGTTGCGCCCCTATCGACAACAGGACACTTTCATTTTAATGCATTGTACCCTTTTATCTGCGTCATATTTCGGGTGTCGCGTAGCACAATTGGTAGAGCATTGCAATATACAACAATATGCAATCATGTGATTATGCGATCGTGGGTTCGATCCCAGGGAACGCACATGCTCATAAAGTGTATATGCACTATAAATCACTAAGGGTAGGTTTAGGTTTGGGGTAGGTGTAGTCGTTAATAAAGAAATGAGTTTTGCTAAATGGAAATAGGACAAATGATGGGTAAGGGACCGTGTAAAAAGTCCACACATTGCATTTAAATGAACACGCATTTTGATTGGTAACGACGGTCATACGTCATTTCATATCGACAGACGTAACACAACACTGTCATTATTTTTACGCCAGCTAGAGGGCGCATGACTTAAAAAAAACGACCTATAGGGTCGTTTTTTTGGAGTAGGACAGTCTCAAAAATTCAGTGATCTTGAAAAAATGTGATCTTCCCTTAAAACGCTAAAAAATAGTAATGTGCATCCTGTTTATTTATTCTATGTGGGTGTTTTTTGGTGGATAAAATTTTCCAGTTCTCACTATTAACTAACTATTACCACGACTTTTGCCTCAATAAACTCCTAATTACTGCTTATTAATAGTTAGTAAGGTAGTTGTTAATTTTAGGTATTGGGTAGGAATTGGATATGATTAAGGAATGTAGAATATGATCGTGCAGAATAAGGCTTTATAAGTACTAATAAACAGCCAATATCCTAGTAATATGCACGCTAATAAGCAACAAGTTAACAATGAGAATTGGATCCTACAGTAAACTAAAGTGTTATGTATTTATTTATTTAACTCAAGAACCTGTAAGACTTCCAGCACAAACTAAGCTAATTATTTGTAAAGTTTTACTAGGGATTAAAATAGACCCTGTTCACATATTTATTGCTGTTTAAGTTTAATGACTGAATAAAGATATCCAGGAATTTTTATGATCTTATTTGTGAGAAAAGCGTTTTGTATTGCAAATTACTTTTATTGGGTCTCTAAACAGTAATATGCAGCTGTTGAATTTTAATTGCTTGTTGCAGAATTGCCTGTGGACTGGCCACTCCAGTCGTAACAAGGTCGTTTTGTGTGTGTAGAATAAACAGGAAGCCTTTCCCTGGTGTGCGGTAGCTTTAGCTAGTTGGGGTTTGACTGTCAGATCACATTTAAACCTGTAGACTCTTCCCGAGGTGAGCCTTGAGGTTTCCTGCTCACTCAGTCAAGAGAAACCAATTCACCTGCCTGAGATATCATTCCTGAGTAACCTAAGCACAGCCCCATTCACATGTAGCCAAGGTCTGGAGGTTAGGTTATTATCCTGAGAGCCATGTGTTTATCTATGTGAAAAGCGCTGGCCTACTGTCAGATATCTGAGCAAAATCGCCGGGTTCTATTCAAATGGCTACATGAAAAGCCCAGCTTGTCTTCTTGTAACCGAACACCTGTATTAGAGGACCCACTTTGTGTGGAAAATGACTTCTGTGACTTCTGTTCATTAGGCTGGTGAAGAGTGGTAGGACACAGACGAAAATGATCTACATTCGCATTTAGCTTGTGTGAGCTCTGTAGCGAAATAACTCCAAGGGGGAATATTAATAATTATCCATAACTCATTATGATTATTAATTATGGTCAATTATGAATATTTGAATCAGTTAATCAGATTAACTTGATGTAGCTAAAATTACAATCAAGAAATCAGTTCATCCTGTGAACACTCAGTATTGATTATTAATTAATTCTAAGAGAAAGGTATTTTTCATGGCCACAGAAAAATAATTCTTTCTTAGCATTTACAGTGCTTTGTAATAAGCATTTACAGAGCAGGTAATAAGATCTGATCATTTAAGAGGCAATCTATTGCAGACAGAGAGTCAGAACCAAATATTTATTGTGCACAAGTTTTATTAACTAAATCACGAACACATAACTAAACTAACAAACACATAACACAGACGCAGGTCACACACATAAATAGGTAAAAATGAGCAATGATAGAGTTGAACCGGAAGTGGGACAGGAAATGGAGCTATGGGAAAAAGACAAAAACAATCTGGAAAAGACCATCAGTTTTCTCAGTAATAAAGCACCTTTGCTAACAAAGGTGGTTCACAAATTAGTACTAAATCGCTGTTTAATGTTCATATGTACGATACTTGCAAAATGCCTTTACTCTGTTGAGGAGCATCGGGTCTGCAGGCTGAGGAAAAATCCTTGATGGTTTGGTCCGAAGTCGTAATCAATATCTTCTGCGTTGGATGAAGAAATATGAAACAACTTAAGCTGTTAATTTGACTCTTGTAGTAGGAAAGAGTTCTTTCTCCCTTCTAGATGAGCACATGGCTGGGGTTGCAGGCCCACAGGCCTTGACCTGAAGAGGTCGCCCTGCAGGGCGTCAGTCGTTCAAAGCAAGAGAGAGAGGGAGGAGCATTGTGCGCTGGCTTTTAACCTCTGGTCGAAGTCACACCTCTTAGGGTTGACCTGACCAATGAGAAGGTTGAGTTTCGGAACGACAACATTCCTCCTGTGGGGGCTTTTTACGAGCCCTTGCGTTTGTGGCAGGAGATCTGCATGTGAAACTGGCTGAGTTGTTTTGAAGAAACTATTAAAGATTCTTGTAATACTGATATGTTGCACAGGTATCAATATATCATATACACAATCATTTAAATCTTCAAAATACAAACTTGTAGACACCAAACTTGGTATAGGTGAGTTTACGTTAACCATGGGTTCTTATCATAAAATATGCTTACAGTACTGAATACAAAAACAAGAGATAATACACAAACAGTAATAATGGATGCCATGTCCTATGAATATGCATGTTCATTTACGAACAGCCTGTCTATATATTAATGCAGGAAAGTCTGTTTTGAGGGTTTTCTATGTGTCTCTGCTCTTCCACATGGCAACCCACATACTTCAGCGCAATAAAACTTGTAACTGAGGCCCCTTGCACAGGCTGGACTTCTCGGGGGATGGGGGACAGACCCCAGAGTTTTAAACAATTATTTGTTAAATATAACAAATAATTGTGTCTGATTTGTCTCAGTCATTACAGCTCACCCCAAACCAACTTACTGGAGATGTTGCCACACAATCGCCAAAGTAATAACCACTGGCGAGGCTACCATGCTTCAAAACAGCAGGGTCTGCTCTCAAGTGAGATGAAAAGCTGTGTGGGAAGACAGGCTCTGGGTGTAATGGCTCTAATCTTCAATGCGAATAAGTCTTTGTTGTGCCTCTCTGTGCAGCCACTACAAAGAGAAAGACACAAACAGCGGCCATCAACTTGACGATGCCTCATGACATTCTCACTTTTGGCCTGCATGCGTTTAGAGTTTTTTTTTTTTTCTTCCTTTTTTTTTTTTTTTTTTTTTTTTTTACTGATGGCCTTCAAACCATTCTCAGCCACACTTTGTGAAATTATATATAACAGAGGGTAATCAAAACCATTGGTAAATGGTTTCCTAAAAGGAGTTAGATATTGCCATTTTTGTGGGGACATTTTGTGTGTGGCTCAGGGTTTACACACACACAAAATGTCCCCACAAAAATGGCAATATCTAACTCCTTTTAGGAAAACAGCTTATAAATCATACTTTTTTTTTTTTTTTTAAGGTAAAAATGCAGAAAGTTTTTTGTGAAGGGTGGGTTTAGGGGTAGGGTTAGGGTTGGTTCACACAGAATGCGTTTTTGCTTTGAAAAAAGCGAGACTCGGGCTGCGTCTTTTCAAAGTTTAACTTATTTTAACTTTAGTGCCACATTTTTTAGAATGGCGTGTCATGCGCAAGATGCGAGTACAACGGTCAAAAACGTCCGTCTAGCCTGTGTTTACATATAAAAATGATGGAAAAGCAGTGCAGTGTAATGGAAAAAACGTGTTCTGTGTAAATGGCCACTTAGGGTTAAGGGATAAAATGTACAGTTTGTACAGTATAAAAATCACTGTGTCTGTGGAGGGTAGATAAAGACCTTCTGAAGCGAAGCGATGGCTTTTTGTAAAAAACAAAAAAATATATCCATATTTAAAACTTTATAAACTACAATCACTGGCTTCCAGCAAAGGCCATACTCAAAAAATGGAGCTTCACACTCATTTGAAAGTGACCTATAACATCCTATGAAATGAAATTCATCTAAATTTAATTGATCTCATGGATGTGGCTGTTGTGGTTTATGGTCATAGTGGCACCAGCTGGCTGCAGTAAATGTGGCATATTCAAAAGAATTTGACATAGTTCTTTTACATTTACCCGCTTTAAATGCACATTGCCTGCCATAAACACCACTAGGGTGTGGTGGTGCCGGGGCTTGGGCACCTCATCGCTGCTTGCAGCTATATTTTTTTGTATTTTCGTTTTGGGTAACACTTTATAATAACTGCATGCTATGAAGCATTATTTAAGCAATAGTAAATAGTTCATTCATCATTTATAAAGCATTAATAAACATTAATAAGCAGTTTATAAATACAGCTATAAATGCTTCATTCTTGATTTATAAGCATATCTATCATGTTTAATAATTGTATTTTCATACTTTATTAATGATCAATTTATCATTTTTAAATTAAGTATTACATTATTTACAAACCAGTTAATTGGGAGTTGTCAGTGGTTTATAGGATCATTTAGAAAGTGTAAGTAAATGATTAATAAACTATTTACATGTACATTTATACATCTTATTTAGACATATAGTAATAATTAATCAGTGTGTTAATAAATGCTTTATTAACAGGTATTCCTACTGTAATTCATGATTAATTCAGGTAGTTATAAAACATTTAGTAGTTGTCAGTTAACTATTTTTGTGAGCTCATCTAAAGTGTGGACTATTTATGCCCCGTAAAGCTTTTACAAAGGAGATTTAAAATACAATTATTAAACACATTATGGATATGCTTATAAATCAAGAATAAACCATTTATAGCTGTACTTATAAACTGCTTAATGTCTAATGCTTTATAAATTATGAATTAACTATTTACTAATGCTTAACTAATGCTTCATAGCATGCAGTTATTATTGTCTGGTTCTTTTTTTGTTTGTTTGTTTGTTTTTTGTTGTTGTTGTTGTTGTGTTTAAATTTTTCAGAAGTGTCAGTGTATAAAATAAAATGGATAATTTGTTACTCAAGTGACTAACTAAAATCCATAGCAGTCCAATAAGTTTCTACGTTTAAAAAACTGGATCATTACTGTTGCTAATGGCTGATCATTTTTAACAGAGTGTCTATTTACACTAAGTGCAAATAGCGTTCCTTGTTGGCAAACACTATTTACACTAGCTCCGCCCACCAATGTCTCGTTGGGCTACTCAAGTTTTAAAGAAGATGTGTGGAATTCAACGTCTTCAGTCGTGCAGCAGTAGCGAGTAAGGCTCGCAGACCTGGCTTTTAACGTGATCGACGCTGGTTCAAATCCGCCTTTTGCTGAGCTCGCATTTACTTTCAATAAAAATTAAAATAATGTTCTAAAAGTGGAAATAAACTGCGAACGAGTGTTTAATAATATTAAAAGTGTTTATTGGGTAGGGTTAGGGGAAGGTGTAGGGAGGGTTTTTATTCTCCCAATAAGTCAGCATCCATTTAATAATTTTAATAAATATAATCATTTACACTCTATGATATTATTGCATCCTGTTGTAAGGCCCCAATCGGCCCAACGGCGGTTTCCCACAGGACGGGGAAGGTTTCTTGCGCGTTTGGTCTTTTCAGTGTGGCAAATTAGTTTAATTCCAAGTAACTCCATGTTATTATGACCTCGAATTTAGTTTAGAATGTCAATTGATTATTGGTCATTTGTATAATAATTTAGCTGTACATTTGATTATTCTATTTAACTCTTTACTTTACTGTACTCGTTCATTCGGATTCTTATAACGCTTTGAGTCTCGCATCGGCTGGGTATAAGATCTAGACGCCGGGAATACTTTTAGATGCCGCACCATGCTTGCTTATTTCTAAAAGTATGTTATTTAGTCCCCATAGATCTGAACACACTGAATTAAAGCAAGACTATATCTAACCAGAGGTCATGACCATTACCATAGAACCAAGCTGACCAATCTAACTTTTCTAATGGTAACTTTATATAATCATGCCGGGGTTTCCCCCATACACTTAGAATATTACAATAATCAGAGGTTGAGGCTCACCCTATTCAGATTGGTCCGACAACCCTATGTTGTTCTGAACGGAAATGGTTCTGAACCATTACTAGCCTACACAGTCTAAGTATACATAACTAATGCCAATGTCTAAGTCGGAGCTCTAAAATATCAGTTGGTGTGCCCCACTGCTCCACCTAAGCTGTACTTTAGTCCGTTACTAACCTGAGCGTAGATTTGTGGTATTATGGATTTATAATCTACTAGAGTCAATAATTTCAAAGTCAGAATAAAGTCAAATATAACAATTTATTAGTCTGGTAAATGTATCATGCCAATTACATAATCAATTCAAAGATAATCAATACAAAACATCAGATGCTCAGAAACAGAGTAAAAGATGCATACCTGACATTAGAAAAATGCACATTGCTGAGTGTCTGAATTACAGAATCGCGCCCTGAGCCTCCTGCAACATCTCTTTAAATACTCAGACCAAGACAGAAACTTCTTTCAAATGGAAACATGAGTTCACATTGGGAATTTGCATTAATCAGGGTCCTAGACTGAGTAGTTTACACCTTTTGGGGACAGAAGGCTATTTGCATGAAAGACCCTGTGAAGGTGGACACACCCATTACAGAGAGCAAAATATCTCTAAAATCTTAAAACCTTTATTACCTTACTTCTATGGGGATGAGACCTTCGTACGAGTCGCACTGAGACATTTCAAATGATATCAAACATGTATAGTGTTGTATGATAACTGTTCACATTGAACCATATAGATTTTGGGTGAATTTCAGGTCATCTCTGCATGTAGAGAGAAGAGATGGGGGAAGAGGGGGTGAAGGAAAGGAAATGTAGATTAAGGCAATGCTGAGGTGTGATCGACTCGGTGTGATTGCGTCTCGGATGGGGATGCTAATTTTGCAAGAGAGAGTTCAAATGTTAATTTCCTTTGTTTTCTCAAAGAGTAGCCCTCTCTTGGTCTAGACAGTCCAGCATCAGTCTTACACTGTTAATGTACAAAAATACTGAGGTGCAAATAGTATCTGCCAATATAAAGTATAGATAGCATCTAATTACTATTTACTATTATTGCAAAGAACTGATACTTTTACATGGTGTAAATAGAATCTATCGCTATTTTCACCTAGTGTACATAGCATATCGCTAAGAAAAAGCTGCTATTGTCACTTAATGTAAATAGCATCTATCTATCTACATTTTTAATAAATGTATTGAATATTCATACTTCTAAAAATATTAATTAACATAACATGTTAGGAGCAAAGCCTGTTTGATCTGAGTGAATAACTCGTGATGTATTTTAGTTTGTGATTTTAAATGTGTTTTGAGAAGAGCAATAAGTTTCATCTTTGTCTGTCTTTAAAAGTAAGAAAATATTGGCAGAGTGCGTAGATAAAGGCAATTGCTGTCTGTCAGATCTTTAGCATAAGAGGTGCGATTTTGTACGCATATTTTTTTATAAAATTCAATTCCAGATCCATCAGGCCCAGGGGCCTTCCCAATAGGAATGCCAGTGATTGCATCAGGTATCTCTTGAATAGTCATTTCAGATTTCAATGCTTTCTGATCAGCTTTACTCAGTTTTGGAAGGGGAAGCTGATTGAAGGAAGACAGAAATTGCTGCAGGCTGAGTATAGAGCTTGGATTCAAATAGTCCTTCATAAAATTGTCTTAAACAGTCATTGATATTCTTGGGATTTAGTATTTTGCCTTCCTATTTTTTAATTTTATGACTTAATATGCTGGCATCTGTTTTTTTCCCACAGCTCAAAGTGTTTTTGCTTAACTTAATTAGAATAGATCTTATTTTATTTATATTTGAGTGTCATTCTTTTTCTTACTCAGGGCTGATTTATTCCTGTATATTTTCATTACCTACAGGGATACAGCAGCTCACAGCATCCTATGTGATTTTACACTAATTAAGCAAAGGGTAAACAATAATAACAATAAACATAAAACACAAAGCTAGTTCCTCCTGACTAGTTTCTCCAAATGAAGCACAGTCTTTGCAATGCAATGAACTGCCTCAGATACGGCCGTTCTAATGACGGACAAAACACCATGTCCAAAATTATCCTAAATTCGCTGGTCAAAAACCTTGTAACTATCAATAAAAAATATCAATGAAGCTTGATTTTGGTAATATGTTAATAATATAATAACACATGCAAGTGTCTGACTATATATAAAGCCACAATATCAATGCGGTGTTTAGTTATTTAAAAAATTACAGAATTTTTTTTTTTTTTTTTTTTTCCGATTTCTTAAAAAGTAGCATTTCTGGAGATACAAGGTTTCCACCAGGCATCAACTATATCCAAAGTTTTGCACCACTCAGATTGAGGACATGATTTCTATAAAAAAATAAATAAAAATGAAAATGGTCAGAAATGACCGAAAAGCCTTCAGTCATTTCACATTGAATAAAATCTTCAGCCAATTGTAATCCAGCCATCAAATGGTCAGTGCTATTTGGAATCTTATATTTTCAGTGCTAAAACATTACTGTGACCTTCAAACAATGATGTTTCACAACATCACCTGTTTGTTTTACAATCATCCTTGCTAGACAGGAAACTTGACTTTAAAAGACATGTTCAAAGATCTACTACTCCAGTATTTCTATTTCAGATGTGTATTATGACAGTTAAGCCTACCTTTTTGACAGCATTGTATGGGTGTATGTTTTAATTTTTGATTCTTCATGTTTTTTGTCTCCTTTTTAAACCTAGAGAGCATTTTTTCTCTCTGAGGCCTTTTTCCCTCCTGAGTCTTCATTAGGAGAGACCTTGGATCCAGCCTTCAAACTCCATGAGACTATTGCCAAGGTAAGACTATCCTCCTCCTTTCACTACAAAAGTCCAATAGTGATTATTTTGTTTGTTTGTTTGTTGTTGGCTGGCTGGCTGGTTTTTCAGGTACTGCAGTGTTGTATGCCTATAATTGTCATTAGGATTTCGTTTTGAGTGGAAGACTTTCTTGCTCAGCTTTCAAGTGTTAATTGCACAGCTACAAAAATCATAACTCAAGAGACAAATGCAATGAGAAAACAAAACAAATAACTTCAAAAGTCATATTTTCTGGTTATTGGCAGCTTGTTTATGCTAAATCTTTTGCATTTTTCAAGTTTATGCAAATAAACAAACCTTTTTCTTAGTCTCTGCTTTAATTCCTTTAAGATATGAATTTTTAACCTGAACATTCTGTTCTCCAAACTCTATTCTCTCAATAAATGGATGCATTTTGATGCATTTTGATGGCAGGGTTGAAAGTTTGAATTTGTTTAGTCATTTTAAAAGTTTCTGTGTGATATTTTATGAGCACTACATTAAAATAATATAAAGAAAGATGTCACTTATCAATGGTAAAATGTGAATCTATTTTATTTATTTTGGTGTCTGCAATGTTGCTCTCAAAAGCCACTTGTGAAACTACTACTAAACCTTGAAAATACGTAGTCAACATGAATTCTGATTTGCTAACTGTTGAATGAATTTAGGTTTAAATTAGGTTGTCTAAAAATACGGGAATTGATTGGATCACAAAAAATGGGCATTACATACTAGAATGAATCCAGACTGAATTTGTTTTGGCTAATAGCTATTTGGCTAATGATTAATGTTATCCAGTAACTCACGCAGTCTAAGCAACTTAGTAATTTGTTGCACAGAAAGAGGAAGTGAGGATAATGAAGTCAGACATTTTTTATGCACTGATTAATCATTCACATTACGTGAGGAATGTGTATGAAGAAAGTAAACAAAGTCAATTTTGATGTCATGTTGACTTGATGTCCATTTGCAAAGTCTCGCTCATTGGAAAGCTTGTCCAGTCATCATATGGAGAAGTGAGTCTTCCAGACAGGACAATAATATAGTGACCCAGTGTCCAGCGCTCTCCTGGGTCACGTTATGAAACCCCAGCAGTGTTTCAATCCACAGACACTGATTGCATGGCTTCTGACAGCCTGTTCCCCACCCCGGCACTCTGTAGAGGAGCAGCACGCATGCTTGGATTCAACAACAAACCCTGTGAAAATGTTATGAAATATAGATGAAACAGGCTGAAGATTTTATAAACATTTCTCTCTCTCTCTCTCTCTCTCTCTCTCTCTCTCTCTCTGCCAGTTATGGCCACAGCATTAACGGCAGAAAGAAATATGAGCATCATTAAAGTTCCTCATCACAGTCAAGGAGATATTGTTCTGCACCATGAATTATTCAGGCCGCTTGAAGACACACTGGCAATGACACAAAGAGTTGTGGGACAACAGTGCATGCTACAATAGATGAAAGGCTCTCAAAGTGTCCGTTCATTGTCTTGTCTCCACCAACTACACATTCAAAACAATATATACAGGAACATTACTGTAGATACGGCGTCTGCAGAATCTGAGAAGGTAAATATTTAGTGTGGTTTTGAATTCAGTGAGCAGTTTTGGAAGTGTCAAAATATATTTCTCAGAACAATGGGCAGAAAGGTTGGGAAACTTCCCTGAATAACAAAACAAGATAGAAAGGGTAAGATCTCAGGCTGTGAAAAGCATACAAAGACACACACACTCTCACACACTGGTGTCAGATTTGCAAATTCGGGGTGCTGTCCGAGGGAAGGGCTCCAAGCTCGGAATTTGGCCCGAATCCAGAGTTATTTTAGAGTGATGAGCTGGGGTGGTGGAGGGATGCTAGAAAACTGTCGTGGGAAAGGTAGGTCAGCTATAGACATTGATCAGGCATCACATTATGACCACTGACAGGTTGAAGTGAATAACACTGATTATCTCTTCATCACGGCACCTGTTAGTTGGTGGGATATATTAGGCAGCAAGTGAACATTTTGTCCTCAAAGTTGATGTGTTAGAAGCAGGAAAAATAGGCAAGCATAAGGATTTAAGCGAGTTTGACAAGGGCCAAATTGTGATGACTAGACGACTGGGTCAGAGCTTCTCTGAAACTGCAGCTCTTGTGGGGTGTTCCCAGTCTGCTGTGGTCAGTAACTATCAAAAGTAGTCCAAGGAAGGAACAGTGGTGAACCGGCGACAGGGTCATGGGTAGCCAAGGCTGGCCCGTGTGGTCTGATCCAACTTCTGTAGCTCAAATGCTTAAGAAGTTAATGCTGGTTCTGATGGAAAGGTGTCAGAATACACAGTGCATCACAGTTTGTTGCGTATGGGGCTGCATAGCTGCAGACCTGTCAGGATGCCCATGCTGACCCCTGTCCACTGCCGAAAGCGCCAACGGTGGGCACGTGAGCATCAGACCTGGACCACGGAGCAATGGAAGAAGGTGGCCTGGTCTGATGAATCACGTTTTATTTTACATCACGTGGATGGCCGGGTGCGTGTGCCTCACTTACCTGGGGAACACATGGCACTAGGATGCACTATGGGAAGAAGGCAAGCCGGTGGAGGCAGTGTGATGCTTTGGGCAATGTTCTGCTGGGAAACCTTGGGTCCTGCCATCCATGTGGATGTTACTTTGACACGTACCATACCTAAGCATTGTTGCAGACCACGTACACCCTTTCATGGAAACGGTATTCCCTGGTGGCTGTGGCCTCTTTCAGCAGGACAGCACGACGTCAAGACAGAAAGACTAGCATGTTTATTATTTTTTCGGCCCTCCGCAATGAATTCCGTCACATCTGTGATGTTGACCAATAGGAGCACAGAAGCTATTCTGTACACAGCTTTTAAACATGGCAAACAAAAGAGAGATGATGGTATTGGTGCTGCTAGGTGGAATTACACAATGGAGGAAATGTTCATGGAGCTATGGCAACAATACTACTGCCTTGATGATGTTTCCTCGAGGGACTACCATGACAGTGAAAAAAGATAAATGCTTGTGAATGATTGCAGAGGCACTACAGCAACCCATTAAGTACTGGAATTAGCATTAAGCTAACACGCCGCTTTGGTAGCCTGTTTTTTACGTTCTTGTTTCCAGAAGTCAGACGCTAGTTCCGCCTATTCGATGACATTGTGCACTTTGTTAAAGATTGCAAGTGATGATTGGTCTTGAAAGTGGGGGGTTTCAGAGGAACTCTGTAAGTGCGCTGCAAACTGCTACAGCAAACATTGACCAACTATTTAAATGTTAACTATTAAAATCATTGGCTACAGATGCAACAGGAACCAGTCAGCTTGTGCCGTGTAGTTAACAATGTGATTGTCAGCAGGTTGCGTTAAGGACCTGCGGCATTTCGAGTTTAAGGACAGAACTTGGTATCATGTTAGCTATTGTAATAAATGAACTGGGGAATTCCATGTTCAATCCAAGTTAAGCTCAATCAACAGCTCTTGGGGCGTAATGTTTCTTTACTACAAAAATTAAATGTCTCTTTTCCTTAAAACAAGCAGAAATCTACTTTTCATGAATTTAAAATTAGCACTCCATCAACGAGACACATAGCATTTTGAGTCAGTTAATTGATTCTTTGATTAATTCAATGTGATTCTGACAATTTAACTCAGACTGTACATTTAAAAAGTCATTTGTAAACGCATACAGTGATTTGTTGATACAATGAAGTATTTGTGGTGAATACAAAAGGAAGGATACCTGATTGTTAATAATTCATAATTCTGTCATGTATGTTATAGAGCATAAAAAATTAGATTTATTCTGCCAACGTGCAGAACTTTCACACTCACAGTCACCTAATCCTCTAGAGGACGTCTTGTATAAATATGCCCTACTTTCCAAACAGTTCTTAGTCACATTGGCCCTGTAATGATGCCGTAAGGGTTGCCGTTTTCTGCCTGCCATGAGCTCGGCGTGACTCTTAAGCCAATATTAATGAATGCTAATGCCTCTTGAGAGTTTCCTTAATATCACGTGACCTGTAGTCACCTGCTAGCCTTTCCCAAGTTGGCGATCCAGTGAAATAACAGCTACCGACATCGTTAGTTTGGTGATCCAGATTTCATACGAAAACTAAACTCAAGTAGCCCCCCGATGCCAGCTTAAATCGGTGGAGGCAGACGTGAATTGATGGGGTATGAGAGTTGGGTACCGGTGCTGTCTGATAGTCTCCAGCTGCAGTACAAGCACACTTGAAATCCCCAGGTCCCTCTGTAAGGCTAGCGCTGTTGTATCTGTGGTGTCACGCTTCTCTACGCCTCCAGGTCCCGTAGGACCTCGGGCCCGGGCCGAACTCTCTTTTTCTGCAGGCTGAGGAGCCTTGGGAGTTCGTTCCACAAAGCTTATCACATCCTCTGCTCATTTTTCAACCCCACCTTTACAACCACAGCTGGGCTGGGTTGACAGGGAGGACAGAGGGGCCGAGTAGTACTTGAGTCAGTTCCACACAGCCTGGCATGGAAGCCTGGCATCGATCATTTGAGCCACAGGTATGCGTACACTCCATCACCCCCACAGGGCCCACATGCGGCAACTCTCTAGGGCTCAGAGCCTCTGTGCTGACTACCTAGAGCACTGCTTTAAAGATCTACATCTAAAGTCGCTCATTCCCTTAATAGGATAGTTTGCCCTCCTTTTAGAATTGCAGATCCATTTGCAATACTGTAGCGCTGTGATTTTTTTTTGCCTTGGTCCCCTTTTCCCACTTTTTTATGTTATAAACAAGACAATGCCAAGTCTGGCTATGCAAGTTGTAGAAACTCTACACTGTAAAAACAACAGCAAACGTGTGTGTGTGTGTGTGTGTGTGTGTGTGTGTGTATATATATATATATATATATATATATATATATATCTGCAAATCGTGCTGTCGATCGCTTAAAAAAATTAACTCGATTAATCACAATTTTTTTATGTGATTAATCGCAATTAAAAACACTTAAGTTTGTATGTGTTTTTAATATATTTTATAATGTAATAATTTCACAGTTAATCTCCAAATTAAAACAACATAAAGAAACAACATGAAGACAGTATACTTGTTTAATGGCATCTTTTTATGAATGAAGGCCAGTATCACTGATACTAATACTGCTACTGATGTCTCGATGAAATTGATTTTTTCCCCAATTTTAAACATGAATTATAGCCATTCAACATTACAGTGTAATTGAAAGCTATATCATTTTTTTTTTTTTTACATTTATTAGGCTTCAAAAATATAACAACTTTTAATCTAAGTGTTTTTGCTCAACCACAAAAAGTGGCAATTTTAACATGCTATAAAAAATTATTATTATTTTGCCTTATTATTTTGAGCTAAAACTTCACATACACACTCTGGGGACATCAGAGACTTATTTTACATCTTGTAAATGGGGGCATAATAATAAATGACATTCCCAGAAGTTCCTGTATGAAGCATCACATCTGATTATATTTTATTTAAATAGTTTCTTATTTACACTACTGCTAAAAAGTTTGGTGTCAGTAAGTTCCATCACAGGAATAAATTACTTTTTAAAATATATTCAAATAGAGAACTGTTATTTTAAAATGTAATATTACTTCACAGTATCACTATTTATTTATTATTATTTTTTTAATCAAATAAATGCATCTGTGATGAGCATAGGCTTCAATAATATTTTTAAAAGCTTACTGACCCCAAACTTTTGTATGGACATTAGGGTTCAATTTTTCCATTATTATTTATTAAATTATTATGTATATATAAATTATGTTTTTAAATTAATTTTAGTGCAATGTGTATTGCCCTGATGGGGCATTTGTGTTTGCGTGAATGATCATGTCCCTTAGTCTATGTGAGATAACTATATTTCCTGATTGGATGATTAAGTAAAATTAGACTTACCACATGCATACCACATACTTTAACTGATATGCTCATATATGCTTGCAATGCATGATGGGTAACATCTGATTCTTTGACAGTTCACTGTTCATCTCCCCTGGTTAACAATTGTGTTAAATGCAAGTGTCTCAAGTGAAGTTTTCTAGAATAGACCTTTGAGTATGATGCCCAGCAGAGCGTTCACTAATGGAAAGATTGCAGATGTACGTGTAAGAAATGTGCCTCTGTTCTAGGCAGAACTTACAAGAGAGATAGACTTATGCCACCCAGAGATTGTTTCAAAATTAACCTGCCATGCGTCGCTTGCCCTGGGATTCAGCCAACCAGAAACGGCGGAGAGTAGGAAGCATGAGAGAACACGAGCTGCCAGAGAGAGGAAGCTGTGAGGTTGAGAGCAGCTGCTGGTGTGATTGAACGTCCCAGGACAGCCATTGTTATGTGTCAGATGGAAACAGTGGCGGCGGTGAAGACTGAAGGCTTGGTATTGTACTCTGACAGCCTGAGTGACACTAGCCGGGCAGGGGAAGAAGGGTGAACGAAAGATTCTGCCAGCTTTGCTTACATGGCACCTGGAAGGGGCAGGAATCTGCTGATGGACTCCGCAGGGAATGTCTACCTGAGAAGCATCTCAATTTACATTCCCTGCCCTTGAATCAACTCATCTGTTAAAGGGTGTCCAGAGATCCCCATCCAGAGACCTTCAGAAGAACGAATTATGAATGAGTGTGGGTGTTTCATTTGGGAATGACTTATGGATTGCATTGTTCTGAGTCATTCAGCACTAATGCGGTAGCACGGGATCATCAGCTGTCTATTGTCAGAATTCACCCTCATTTCAGTTCCTAATGTTTTAGCCTTTTAATTGCTTAAATGGACCATCTGCTCTGTGCACTTGTAATAAAATGAATTCACCATTTGGAGGATAAAGAATCACAGAAGAATTGCCCGAGAAAGCTCTTTTTTTTCCTAATATAAGGTCTGAAATGATAAGATAGCACTAATTTCCCAGAAATTACTGGCTTTGACGTATCTTATAGAATTAGACTAGCAAAAGATTTTGAATTGAACTTCAATTAAGCCGTACTATTGAGAATTCTGGGGTATTAAAACACTAGATGTATAAATAGGAAAAAGATCTGGAAGGAAAAAGTGGACTTTCTGGTCTTTCACATCATCATTTACTCACTGGGGTCCAAAGTGGTGGATTTGGACCCAACTGACAAACAATATGGACAAAAACAGTTTATCAAAATATCTTCTTTTGTGAGATTTTCATCTTTAAACACCAATAGTGTGAATACAGAGAGAGATGTTATTCTGGTTCTTTAGAAAAGAGCACCATAAGTTAATGAATTACATATGGAAAGGCTGCAGCACAGGACATTTCAAAGCTCATTGGGATGATTTAATCATGAAAGACAATGTGCCAACTCGAGTCCACTGCCCTGAGCCTCAGCTTTGCCGTCCCTGTATAGCTGCACTCACTCCATTTGTAACAGATGTGGCTTTTGTCCACAGGGATGAGAGACAGGGAGTGAGAGACTGAGGGAAGATGAAAAGATGAGGTGATGAGGTAATGGAAAGATCCCAACACTGCATAACATCTCAGTCGGTCGGTATCTTCTGTCCTGCTCTGCTGTTTTGAACTGGGCTTTTATTATTTCAAGGAGACACAAATCACAAATAAGATCTCTTTAATATCGCAATTGAAATTTAAGTAATAATTTGCTGAAAATGGTAGCTTGACAGACTCAGTCGCCATTCTGCAAAATATCTTTAATTTTGCCACATGCCAAAAATAAAGTTGTGGCTTTAATTTATGAGAACTTTTGGTTCTTTGGAGTTTTAGATTTTTTTTTTTTTTTTTTTTTTTTTTTCGTAAGTATTGAAAATTCCCACCATAGTTTTATGTCCACAGATTCATGAAAATGATAATGATGAAAATTGCATTTTTTTTTAAATTAAAACTTTTTTGGTATAAAATGGCAGAATCTTTGTCCCATTAGGGCAGATTTTCAGGCATTTTATATGCGTGCCATTATTTGTCAATTACAGCTTGACTGGAAATTAAGTACAACAATATTCTGCTCACAAGTGACATTTTAAAGGACATTGGGGACAAAATTCCGGTCCCCATGAGGAAAACAACTTATAATGTTTATAAATTAATAAAAAAAAATCAACCTCTGAGTAATACAAGTTTCTTCTGGGTTGCCATTTAGATTCTTGTATGACACAAATATGCAATGTATTAATTTGAAGTTCCCTTCGGGATGTTTAATACTACCTAGTTGCTGTCGCAAACCATCTCAGTAAACATACTGTAGACTACAGCAGTCTCTCGTGTAGACAGGCACAAAGTGAGATATGTCAGTCTTTCACTCAGGTGCTCTGGGTTCTGTTAACATGGGACATCTGCTCTCCTGGACCACTTTTGCTGTCATTAATTGGTTTCTCAGTCAGGGCGACTCTGAATAGTTAGACACACAAAGGAATTTCACACTTGACTGTGCTTTTCCCTCTTTTGTACAAATAAATTGTTGACCTGCAGATGAACTGGATGTGTTAAACATTTCTTTCATAAATATGAATGATTTCTTCTTTGGAAGTATATGAAAGGGCAAATTACTGGACTTTCAAAATTTCCATCTTACAGTATGTTTACCTTTAACTTTTGAATGCATTGAAATGGATTTTTTACAGTATAGCTAATCTAGAGCAATTGGAGAAATCTGCATTTTCACAGTCACTGGTGGATCAAGAAACGGCAGACATTTCCACTTTATCTCCACAATCGAGGCGTGATATTGGTTCCCTCCACCTTCTCTACACCCCAACAACACTTGGCAGCATATCAGGAAGAGTTTATCGCCGCCTAATACATAACATGACGAGATGTCAAGGAGTAATTTTCCCAGACACTCCTGGGTTTAACTCCGTGTTTGGATGGCGCTCTCCCAGAGATACTCCTTTATCACCTGGCTTACACAATTGGCGTCTCATTGTATGAGAGCTGACGCGAGTGTCGTTTGACACGCATTTTAACAGGGGAGTGTAATTTGTCCATAGAGCGAAAGCTGTCCGAGTGTCTCTGCTTCACATTTGCTGGTTCGTCCCAAGCGTGGTGAGGACTCTTAGCTCATCCATCACTGCTGCTGATTAAAAAGCCCTCTGGACTTTTGAGGCCTTTTTGCTGAAACTTTGAAAACTTAAAATCGAGACAGCAAAACATCTGGGAGCCTGCCTGACACTTTCTGAGGACAAATTTGAGCATGTTATTGCCCTGACTGCCCCCATTTCACCTTATTTCCTTTCCAAAAAGTTGGTTTATGGATCTTAAATGCATATTTGTATATATGTATATAGGAATTATATGTATTATATAATAATATTTAATAGATCTATAGATAAATTGATAGATAGATAGATTGATCGATCGATCTCTTCTTTGCAAAAACCTTCAAGATTTGTTAAATTGTGAGGCCATCTCCTGTGCATGGCCCTCTTCAGGTCCCTACATATTTTCTATAGGATTCAAGTCTTTTGTTGATTTAGAGTTTTGTTTTGGATCATTGACATGCTAAAATGTGAGAGTTATCATTTTCAGCTTTCTAGCAGACGGCAGAAGGTTCTGTGCCAAAACTGACTGGTACTTGGAGCTATTCATGATTCCCTTCACCTTCACTAAAGCCCCAGTTCTAGCAGAAGAAAGGTAGCCCCAAAGCATGATGTTGCCACCACCATGCTTCACTGTGGGTGTGGTGTTCTTTTGCTGATGTGCTGTGTTGTTTTTACGCCAAATATACTTTTTTACAATTTTGGCCAAAAGGTTCAACCTTGGTCTCATCAGACCATAACACATTTTCCACATGGTTTTGGGAGATTGGATATATGTTTTTGCAAAGTTTAACCAGATTTGGATGTTTTGGTCAGAAAAGGCTTGCGTCTTCTTGCCACCCTGCCCCATGTCCCAGACAGATGGAGAATATGGGAGATAGTTGTCATATGTAGGGAGCAACCACTGTAGGCCACTTAAATGCCTTCCGCCAGTTTTCTCTTTGTCTTCTCATCAGTTTTGGAGGGACGCTCTGTTCTTGATAATACCATTGTTGTGCAATACTTTCTCCACTTTTGATGGCTGTCTTCACGCCATGGTATATCTAATGCCTTGGGAATATTATTAGGGGCCAAGCACTGAAGGTGCGTAGGCACTTATTCTATCCGTTGGCGTTCTTATTATTATTCTTCTGTTTACGCCCTGGAAGTCTATGGCAGCCCATAGAACCGCTTGCGGAAAACTTGTGAAATTTGACACACAGTTAGAAGCTAGTCTGAACTGTGTCCATAGCAAATTTGGAGTCTCTAACTTAATCCCTCTAGCGCCACCAGCTGTCCAAAGTTTCACTCACGTTTATGCTAATAACTTTTGAACCGTAAGGGCTAGAAACAATTTTTTTTTCCCTCTGATTCCTTGGCTCAAGGCAATTCGATTCCACCCTATGTCATCATCCGTCATGAACATTTTCCCGCCATTTAGATTTTTCTCCTCCTAGGCCGTTGCTCCGATTTTCATGAAAATTTAATCAGATCATCGTCAGAACATGTTGACAAAAAGTTATGGAATTGAAGTCGATTTCTCAAACCATTTTCGAAAAACGCGTGAACGAATTTTACGTAGCGCTTGCAAAAATAGACATAAAGCTGTATTTCCGCAACGCTTTATCGTATTCAGACCAAACTTGGTACGTGTCATCACAAGCATGACCTGGGGCAACATGCAGCGTTTCGGCACAGCGCCACATACTGGTCTGGAGATACAAAAAATGGCTATTTTTGCTTATAACTTCTGAACGGTATGTCCATAAATATGGTCTCGTTAGATTCAGGGTGTCATGCCGAGTCTAATGATATCTAATTTTCCCATATCGGCCATTTTGAATTTTGTGATAAAATGCTGTATTTTATGAACACATTAGCATATTGTTACAAAACTCAGTATGGGTCATCAGCACGGTGCCCTGAGGAAGCCTGAGAAGTTTTGGACCAGCGCCACCTAGTGGAGAAAAAAAAAAATATTTATATGCTTATAACTTTGGATGTGGTTGACTTATTTTCACGGGAGTCATCTACTTAGACTCCTGAATCCTTGCCGAGTCCAACGATACCAAACATGCTATTTCGCGTTGTGGTTTGTGCAACATTGTGATTTAGCGCTTAACAAACTTTTGCGAATATCTTTGAAACCGTTAGTCCGATCGAGACGAAACCAGCGTAGGAAACACAGAACCATAGTTGGTTAACTAAACGCTAATGCCCAAATGTCAAAATTTTGATACGAAGTGGCAAAAAAATCAAATCAAAGTCACCCATGGATCATTTTTTATGTTATAATACATATAATCTGTAACTCCAAAACGAAATATTTTCACCATATTTGACACATGTATGGGCTCACTCTGAGGACACATAACAAATGTGGTGGGATTGTGCCTCTTGGTGGCGCTATAATTGAACAAAACATGAAATTATATGAATGCATTGGTGTACCATTACGAAACTCAGGATGTGCCATCGGCACCATGACTCTGAAGGTGCTCGAAAGGTTTTGAGACAGTGCCTCCTTGTGGTCAAATGTTATAATGAAATTTTTTTAAAATGCTAATTGCTTTATATAAATATCATATCATCTTTAGACCATGCCAGCAAAAAGTTATGGATTTCGTGTTGATAGACAAAACCGTTTTCGTATACCACAGCAACAAAGTAGATGCTTCATATCAAAATGACTCTTGAGGCTGTAGCTCTGCAGTGCTTTGATATATTGACACCAAACTTTGCGAGTGTCATTGCCACCTCACTCTGACCATACCGCATTAATTTGGTCACAGCGCCACCTATTGGTCGAAAGTGATAAACCAGTAAATTTTTATTATTAACTGTATTTATGATTTTTCAGTTATTTTTGGTCTAAATGATCTTAATAGGTCTTTACTTGCTCACCGTTGCAGTTGGTCTGATACTCCTAGACATGTTGGCATGACTTGTTCTGCCTTCTTTGTGCTTGGCCCTGTAATTGCTGCTTGTAGCTATATTTATTTTTTGTAGCCCTCACCTGAGCAATATCTTTCAACAAAGAATGCTTCATGAATGCCATTGATGCTTCATAAGCTCTTTGTGGCCCATGGCTTTTACAGTAGCATGCATATGCATGCATTCATTCATTCATTCATTTAAAGAATATATTATATACTAGTAATATATATATATATATATATATATATATATATTATACTAGTATAAGTGACATTTTATCATAAACAGAAAAAATATAAAAAATTCAAACAATATTGACAGTGCTGGCATACAGTTCTGGCTAGAGGGACCTTAACAATTGTCAGCATAGTAATGTTATTACTGTTGACAAGCAAGTTCAGTTTCAATGCTGTTTACAAGCAGAAACTCAGGAAACCTCACTTGACCTTCATACTGAGTAGTTCTGGTTTGAAATGTCATTTTCAACTTTTTTCGGGGGCTTTTTCAAATGGAACCACATAGCATTGCATCTTGTATTTTGTCAGGTCTACCAATATATTTTTTTCATCCTGTATAAATAATTTCTGAGCAGAGAAGCCCTTTGAAGCAGGATAAACTAGAACTTTTCTGTCTTTTTTCTGCTGTCCTTTTTTACTTTGTTAGTCATTTTGGAAATGGACCCTGTAGTGTATTTTGAAGTCCCACAAAAGCCAATTAAGCGCATATGATATGCATCTATAATGAAGCAAAATGGCACGTAATTTGAAGTTGTTAGAAAACAAATGCAAATCTAAAATGCAGTCATGGGTGTATGCTATCCGTGTACTCCGTAGGGAGAGCGGTTTCTCACTGTCTTTACAGCTTTGAGGCATGCACAATTTCTGAGAACGTCAGTAATTAAAAATTAACACATCACAACACACCAAGACAGCTAATCTGTGCATTTGTAACAGATTATTTTTGGTATCATGCTTACCATTTTACCCTATAGTGAAACAGGCACCATCTGTGTTCTATGCATACTGTCTTATACACATTATAGGCTAATTATATTATATTGAGTAGGGTCACAGCAGTCATAACAGTGAGGGTTGGTTTATGCTTTTACCATAGAACATTCTATATTTGTAACAAAGATTATCATAACTTTTAAAGACCCTTGCCTTAATGCCCCTACCCCCCACCCAAAACCTTTACAAATTATTCCTAAAACCCTGGTTTTGAGAAATAAATAGTACATTAATTTCATCAGCAAACCTCAAAGTGCATTTCATCCTTTTAATTTCAAATTATTTTCATAAGAAGCTGAATAACAGTTCTGGCATTTAAGCACCTGTCTTTTTCTGAGCTGTAAAGAACAATTATCACAAGCATGTCAATAGCATGTCTCTAATGAAGCCATTTTGCTTCATTATAGATGCATATCATATGCGCTTAATTGGCTTTTGTGGGACTTCAGAAAACACTACAGGGTCCATTTCCAAAATGACTAACAAAGTAAAAAAGGACAGCAGAAAAAAACAGAAAAGTTCTAGTTTATCCTGCTTCAAAGGGCTTCTCTGCTCAGAAATTATTTATACAGGATGAAAAAAAATATATAATATAATATAATATAATATAATATAATGTAATATAATTCTCAGAAAGCTATTAACATTACTTTAACATCGCATTCTATTGATGTGTCCTCACAGTGCATCAGTACAAAAGTATTTATTCAGTATTACTGAATTTCTTTGCACAGGGTTCATAATTTCTGATTCATCACATTTTGTGGCTGCTGCAATCAGCACATAACGAAGGAGATACTAAACAAAAATAACAAACTGGAGATCAACCACAAAAACAGAATAGCATAACCACAATGCAACTAAGATGATATCAGACAAATAACTGAATGAACTGAAGGCTTGTGTATATATACAGAACAGGTAACAAGTGTTTAACTAATTAACAACTATGGAAACTATCAATGACAAGGAACTTGGGCAAACAGGAACAGAACCAAATCCAAACTGAAACACAAAGAAACTAAACATAACCCTAACCCAATGGATGCAGTCACAGAAATGTCACATCTGAATGTTTACTTGATTAATTCCAGATATTAGATGTCAGACTAAAATCCTTTTCATCTCCTTATGGTAAAAATGTTATAGAAATAATTTTGATAAATAAATTTAAAGTGAATTTGAATAGGTTATTCAGATTAGCAGTTGACCATTTTAATAGTTTAAAGGCTAATTCTTCTTTGAATTATATATTACAAATTAATCATAGGACACCTTAAAATAAAGTTTAACCAAATATTTATAAATATTTTTATACCAGCATATACTTTTTGTGTGTGGAAACAAAGATTAAAGGTTTAGTTCACCCAAAAATGAAAATGCTGTCATTAATTACTCACCCTTATGTCATTCCACACCCGTAAGACCTTCGTTCATCTTCGGAACACAGTAACGACTTTATTCAACAATTTCTTCTCTTCCCTGTCACTCTCCTATGCTGTTAATGTTGTAAACACAGTGCAGCACTTCCGGGTTCTATGTCAGAACGCACAAAAAAGTATATGCTGGTATATCAATATATATATATATATATATATATATATATATATATATATTTGGCTATACTTTATTTTAAGGTGTCCTAGTTACAGTATAATTATACATGTACTAAGATATATTAAATAACATCATGTACTTACTGTAGGGTTAGGATTAGTGTTAGGGTTTGGTTTAGGTTAGTTGCATATAATTATGCATAATTTACTGCTGTTACTGCAGTAAGTACATGTAACATATGTAACAAGGACACTGTAAAATAAAAAAATATTTATTTTATTTTTATTTGTTTGCTTGTTTGTTTGTTTGTTTGTTTGTTTGTTTCAGTTTGGTTTCAAGCCAGCCAGTATTTCATCTGTTTGGATTATGTCTCTGCTAAATAAATAAAAAGCAAACAATATTTTTTTCAGTTTGAGCAATACATTTATTAAGACATTATTTCTAAGAATGCCTCAGAGATGTATATAACTGTGTATATTGTTCATAAACAAGGGCATTAATATATACAGCACAATTAGTTTACTGATGAACCAGTCCGATCATTTAAGTCTATTCTTATTCTTTGAATTCAAACACAGCTCTCCACTAAACATACAATGCTCTAATTAGCTTTTAATAATCAAAAACACGCTTGCAGAATGGGAAAATTGCGAGCTTGTAAGTTGAAATGAAACTTTGCTAGCAGGAAGCTTAATTGGTTCCAGCATCTGGCAGATGTTTGTCATGAATTAATCTCTCCTCAGTTTACTGTTCAGTAAACACACACACACACACACACACAGACACACACACACACACACACACACACACACACACACACACACATTTGCACATTCCTCCTTTTGCTCAGTGGTTTTCCCAGTTTTTCACTGGTCACTTCTACACTCCTTCAGTCAAGACCTTCATTGTGTGTTTAAATTTTGACTGGCTGAATAAAACATTACTTAAGCTCCTTTTCAGTGCCCTCTAATTATCCATTTACTTATGAAATCACAGAGCTTCAGTTCATAGGTGACAATTTTCATAATCTGTCAGTTCCTAGCCAAACGAAGGCTTAATGGCTGAATTCATGCACATCAACATGGATGAATAACCCGCCAGTACAAAAGGCTCAAAACAAACACACTTCTGTTGTTTACAGCTTTATGATCATTCTGGTCATTGAGAATTTAAGATAATGTAAATCAATTGTCACATACACCCTTAAGACTCATAATACACAATAATGCATGTCACTAAGTCCCTGTTTAATAATTGGTATGTTGTGGCTTTCATAAGCTTATATATTAATGATTATTTAAGATCAGGATCTTGTACCCAAAGTAAGCATATTTTATGTTCACATGAGACTCTTTCTACCTGCATATTGAGATGTTTTTCGTTCACAGTTAACTCTTGACACACAATACCATCTGGAAGCTTAATGACAGAAGCAGAAGGCTGCTTGATGAGAGATTTGTCTTCCGAGACATATTGCAGGAATAAATTTGACTGACACAGGTCATTAAGGCATTGATTCATTAAATGCCATGTGGTCAGCTTTGAGTTTTAGTGCTTCATTGCTGTGCAAATCTTTAAGAGCTGCTTGAATTGTGAGGGTCAGTGAGGCTGTTCATGTTGGCTCTTTGTACAGAGAATCAGAGTGTTCTTATTTTTTATTTATTTATTTTTTTTTGTATATTATTTGTTATTCTCAACTATTGTTCTAGTTTTAATCTGACTAAAATGGTATGTAATTTTAGTTAAAGGTGTTGTATGTATTTATTATTATTTTTATTAGGGCGGCACAATTTATCGCACGATACGAAACATAACATTGAACTTAAATGCAATTATCGCTTAAACACGATTCTTAGAGCGATTATGAAATCGCAAAGGCTGCGATTTTTTTTTTATTTTTTTTTTATGCGCAGCTTGTAAATGAACTATGGCTCCAAATGCTAACCCATCTGAAAGCACTACGAGTTGGAGTCACTTATAATGTGCATTTGAAAAAGCAACATGCATCAAACATCTTTCCAGACATGAGAAGCATTTATTAACATCTTGTCCATCAAAAGACAACATTTAATAACACGTTTTAACTCCAAACTCACTTCATAACGACAGTTGAGCATCCTTCTGTGAGATGATGTGGCTTCTTACACAGAATAAGGCAGTCATGTGCATTTCAATCTTCTGTTTATTCAGCTACAGCGATATGACGTGTGTTATCTTCTTCTGCGGCAGGGCATATTTAGAGTTTCTGTGCAAGAGCGCCCTCTGGCTTTCAGATGGAGAAGCATTTACTACTGATCACGGAGCCGTACAGCTCTGACAAGCTGCGCATAAAATAATCGCAGCCTTTGCCAAATCGCGTGCGGTTTAATCGCGATAAATCGTGCAGCCCTAATTATATATATATATATATATATATATATATAGGAAACATGCTAAGTTCACATACTCGTTTCTCAGAAAAACAATGTCACAGCCAGTTATTTTACTTTGAAATGTGCGTTCCATGTCTGTTTTTGTTTTGGTCTGTGTGAGTCTGCCCATTGCCAATTTACCCAATAGTAAAGCCTAAAAACCTAAAAAGCCTTGGCATCCATCTAAAAATCTCTATGAACGGGAACATATTAAAATGCAGATAAATCAACTCATCAGTTGCGTTCGCTCCTATTGTGTGTCGTCAATATGGCAACCCGCATGAGCGTTGAGTCTGAGGAAGAAGGGGCGGGGGAAACAACTCTCTCCAATATTTTGAATTTGGACTGCAGTACCCATTTCAACCGTTAGCTGTCAATATTGCATACTGCACCTTTAATGAAAACATTTTAATTGACATGAAAGTGCAAAATAAATCAAATATTCAAACATTTTATATAAAGTAATCCACATTTAACAAAAACATGTGCTTCTGAAATATAACATGATGATTTCAATATTGTAGTATAATAAATATGTAGTTCAGTCATGAAACTCTAGATGGCGCAGGCTGATAGGTCCTTTACATGCATTCTGCAAGCAATTACACAATTACCGCATGGCACAAGCTTATTGGCCCGTTAATTCTGCAGCCAATGAGAACCACACAATTTAAATAGTTCAGTATTTGCCGTAGGCTAATCCGAGTTCCTCTGAAATTCTCCACCTGCCTAGATCTGCCTATTCATACTTGTTCTGTGGCAGCAGCAATAATCAACAGCCACAGATAGTCCGGCAAGACCAAATACATTAACATTGCCATATTCGTGTCATGGTTAGGTAGTACAGTATCCACACCGGTGCAGTGATCGACAGCCTACACATACTCCTCAAAATGTTAGATTCAGCCACGCTAAGGCTGGTTTCACAACGCACGTGTCAGCAGAGCGTAAGCAGTGCGTATTTTTTTCGGCGCCCATGTTAACAGATGAGAGCATTCACACCGCACGCAGAGGCTGCGCGGCAGCGCGTAGCAGGAGCAGAGCAGAAGCAGCAGTGCAGCAATCGTTTCGGCGCTGGATCTATTTTTGCTGCGCTGCTAACGCTCAATTAAAGTGAAAGTACACCTTTGATGGACAAAATAAATATGATTTCACACAAAAAGTGCTCAAAATGCACAGAATAAGCATATCTAGTGTGTTTTAACAAGAATTGGAGTATGTCAGGAAAGAAAATTAATATTAAAAAATATTTATAGAAGATTTACTCATTTAAACTTGATTTTAATTATTCAGTTTGGGTTAAAGTATGGTGTATTATAAAAACTAAAGTAAACTAGCCAGAAAATATGATATATAAACATTATTTTAGTTATTACACAGACAGCTATAGGATCTAGCATACCCAAATTAAACCCGAGTTTGCTGGCTTTTTTCGCTGAGTTTGCTGATAATTCCGCAACTAACTGCAATTGCAGGTTTCAAACAGAGATGGTGACAAAGAGTCAATACTTACAGACCTCTGCTTTAATAAAACAGAACAAAGGCAGTATTCCAAACAGAGAAGCAACGTAACAGTGTGCTCAAAACACAAACGCCAAACCATGAACATAAAGAACTGAAGGGATTAAATACGCAAGATAATGAACTGAATGCAAACAGGTGTGATCTAATTAATCATATAGTGAATAATCATGGAAACTAACTAGTGGCGGGAAAATGAGAGCAAAGGAAAACTAACAAGAGAACTAAGGCAGGCAAAACAGGAACAAAACACAGTGAAAATGAAACCAAAACTGAGCATAACTGTTACAATTCAATAACATGCCAAAACTACTCCAAGAGTTGTCATGATTGAATGTGAATTTTTGGAAGATCATCTGTTTAGCTTCAACTCTCACAGCTCAAGCGGGTCAGTCGCTGACAATATTAATTATGACTGGATTATATAGTATAAAACAATTTTTTTTCTTCAAAAACATTAGTGCATTATAAATATCTTGCAGTGTTTTTTTTGTTGTTGTTGTTGTTGTTTTTTTTTTCCTTATATTTTTGTCAAGAGTATGTTTTGATTAAAATAATTTAACTACCATAATGCACATTTTCATCTGGTCTTTATCATTGACAAAATAAAATTAAATAAAATAAAAAAAAAATATCACTAATTTCATTAATTAGTTTAAAACAAATTTCAGCAATGTGTCAATTAAGATGATTTACATGACATGGATTTTTAACGTCATCATTTTAAATTAAATTAAAAAAAGTTGTGTCACCTTAAAGGAATTTGGGACTCGCATTTTTCATTTTTAGACTTTTAAACTTAGTGACTTCCTAACCTTGGGGCATTTTATTTGGAATACTTTGTGAGACCTAATTAATATAATTTCCTGGCTTTATTAGAGTCTGAAGCTATTAAATAACGTGGGTCCTCCAGCATATTATAGACAGGGCTCTACGCTTACATTTCTTCTTAGGAGCACAGTCAAAAAAAAAATAGGAGCACCTTCTAATCAATGACAGAAATTAATCTTGATATTTGAGTATATTTGAGTCCTTAAATTGATTTCCAGGGGCTTTTTGTTTTTGTTTTTTTTTGCAAGGTAATTTCTTGTAGCCTATGCCATCTTTTATGTCAAATTCTTAAATTTATATTTACAAAATTTTTAATTGAAACAATAAATTCAGTTAGAATAGTAAGACACAATCAGACAGAATAAGTTACCAATCAAATGTATCAACAAAATTCATCTTTGCACTGAAGAGGTGGCAAAGAAGGACACAAAAGTGTGTTATGAGATAACTTAATGTTATGAGATTAATGTCTTAGATATAAAGTTTTGAATATAGAAATATTAAATGATTAAAATAACTGAAATTCGTTAAAAAAGGCAGAATCATTCATTAACGAAACCCCGCTTTTGCTCTGAGATGCGCAGCAGCTCAGCTGTGACTTTATTTGGAACTATTTTTGTTGACAAACGAGATCAAAATCAGACAATACTGTGCCTAAAAAGTCAATTAATATTAACTTTGTTTATTAAACTGTTGTATAATATCAACATCACATTTGCAGTCGTGCTGATATTTGGGAAAGACAGCAGTCTTGCTCGTGTGATATTGCTTAACTGTATCATATATTATACATTTTAAAAACAAGAACTCATACAGGGCATTTTTTGTGCCCATATTGTGAATTTTGGTGGCATTTATATTATTTTTTGCCCCACGCCCTTTTAATTTCTGACCTTTTAATTTCTGACCTTTTTTCTGATAATCCGAGATCTAATAATAATATTTACAAGATCGTAAGATTTACAAGTCATTCCTTTTACATATAATTGCAGCAGCATTTAAAAAAAAAAATTTGACATGAAAATTGAAATATTTTCTATGAATCTATTAGTCTGCATTTATATTGCTTAATACACATCTATTTTTGACATATATTATTATATGGGACATATTTTTGTCCTATCCATTGCTATGGTTATCGCTATGTTGATACTGCAATTTCGAGAGTGATTCTCGCATTTATATGTGAATGCCACTTCAGAAACTTTGCAGTGTGTTAGTGACCATTGGTCATCTTAGCAGCACAAAAAACAAAACTTTAATTCAAATCTGAATGAATTATAAATAGCCTAGACAGAGTACAAAGAGCACTCACTTTATAATTTCTACAAAGCTGTGCACTCATCTCAGTTCATCGCAGTCTCACAAAAATCCGTTATAATCAAAGAAGTTGTTTATGCTGCACACTGAACCTCTTATTTACATCTTGTCTACACTTTGTTATGAAAGCACTGGACAAAAACTGCTGCGTTTTGAGTGATGAGTAGATTCTGTCTAACTTAAACACCTCTGATTGGCCATTGCGTTCAAGAAATCAACAGAGATGTCTATGATTGGCTACATTGCTTAACACGGCGAAACACATTGTAAATAGAAACCTTTGATGCTATCCAGAATGCAAATACACACTGAATCAGAATTATTTTATTTCAAAATCAGTGAAGTAGATTTCATTTGGACATTTGTGGACACTTTTACACGCAAAAAAGAAGTGTACATTTTTTGTCCTATATACTGTCATTTCCTCCTGCTATGTCTTTGTCGTTGCAGCGCTGTACATCCACTGTACATTCGTGTGTATTTTCCCCTCAATCAGCTTTCAAATCTTCCTCTAGTCTGTCAAATCTGACAGGCAAATCCCACAGTACATGTGCACTTCCAAATCACGACATGCTTGACCCCATCGTTAATACTCGCCCCGCTAACAGAACAACACGACACAGGAAACAAATACCCTTCAGTCTGGTGTTCAGATCAGACACAGGCCTGTCTCTGTGCTGTGAATCAGTGTTCAGCGATTCATCAGTCTGGCTGAGCTGCTCAAAGGGAGCCCTCTGCTGTCAATAACCCCCTGCCTCCAATGCACCCACCTGTCTCTAATGTACACAAATATATTTCCCTGCAAAGCTCTGCAGTACCAACATGTCCTGGAGCAAAAGGCAAGCCGAAGATTGAAAAACAAGAGTGCACACCCATGCACATATGTGCTCACTCACAAACAAATACACATTGTCAGTCTTTGTAAATGCCACAAAAGATTACAGAGGACAAAAAGAGGTTCTTATGCTAAAAATAACACCTGAATTTAAAGAGGAAAATGCTGCTAAGTCTCATAAATCTGTTGGTTTATGAAAATTGGAGTGTTTATGTGAGATTTTGGAATCGTTAGGATTTTCTTTGGGTTTTGATTTCAACATGTAAACAGATGTTGTATCTGCAGATTTAATAATGCAGAGTTCACACTGCATGATTTTCAAAGTCGTCAGATCACTGTTCTTTTCACACCGCACTATCTGGGGTAGCATTCAGTCGCTGCTGTGTGCACATTGCACGATGGATCGGCGACAGGGGGTTACACATTGCATGACTTTATAATAGAAAAAATCACCAACATCTCTGTATGGTCCGCAAACTATGTTTCACAACCAAACACGCGAGATGTGATAAAGAAAAAAATGCAAGGTCAATGCAAGAGACTAGAATTGTTACTAAAAATGTTAGCCTGCAAGAATCTTGCTATCCAAATGTCTGTGCACTAATATGCAGTGAAAAGGAGAAAAAGAAAAAAAAAAAAAAAGATTATGGAGTAGGAAATGGTTGTCTATAACTCCTCCCCGAACTTCCCGCTGCCCTGTATCTTGCTCCCTTATTGGCTGTAGGTCATCGCCCATGTCATTATTAGTCACAACACATTTCACACAGCAGGATTTTGAAACACAGTCAGGTCCAGATATTTAGCATGCCAAATATCTAACAGGTGTCGGCGATACATCTTCGATTCTCTCAGATTGCGTCTTTCATAATTCACACTGCATGATTGTCACTCGCATAAACAAGCGCCGATTTGCCTCTGATTTTGGGCATTTGTCTGCAATTTCGTAAAATCTGTCGGTGAGTGAAAATTGGGCATAAAATCGTGCAGTGTGAACTCAGCATTAGCTGCCAGAATACCATTCGAGTTGTTTACATGCAGAACAAAATCTGGCAAATGTATGTGGGTGCCGTTCTAGTTTTGCGTAACTGTTTATGGCCTTTTAATTTTTTATTAATTTACTGGGGTTTAATTCATTTTGCAAAGTTTAAAGAAGCAGTTTTCGTTCATCGTTATACACAATGTATATAACAAACGAAGAAAAGAAAAGACTGGTCTCAGTACTGACATTAATATAGATCACTGAGAGCTCACAGCCCAAGCACAAATTTCACTCTTCAGCACAATGGTAACCACAAAATTCAAAAACATAACAGAAACTCCTTTAAATGCCCAATGTAACTGAACATTAAACACTAACATGTCTTTCCCTTTATGGAAAAACAGATAAAATAGTATGTCCCCTGTCCCCTAGCATGGCATCGTCCCTGAAGGCCCTGATGCTGCCCACTAAGCCTCTAAGAACATCTTCAGCGCTAGTGGATAAAGCGTACACAGCAGCATTTCAGGCTGGTGCATGTCTGGACACCATGTCTATTCTGCAGGCATACCAGGCAGACCTGCTGAGGGACCTGGATGAAGGTGAGGGGGTAGGGCCCAATGCTGTTCGAGAGCTGCGTCGACCACAGATTTGTCTCTCCTGGCCGCTAAGGAGACCACCAGAGCTATTGGGCGGTCTATGGCAGCCCTGGTGGCCGCGGAGAGGCATCTCTGACTAAATCTGTCTGAGATTAAGGAGAAAGACAGAGCCTTTCTGCTTGATGCTCCGCTCTCGCCTCCTGGCCTCTTTGGTGACACTATGAACATGGTCATCGAGAGGTTTCAGGAGGCCAAGAAACAGGCAGCAGCATTTAAGCGCTACCTCCCTCATTGTCCCCAGGCCTCTGGGCTGTTGTGCTTGAGCAGCCCCAGCCGTCAAGCACCTCATACAGGGCGCAGCAAAAAGAGAGTGTCGCTTCTCAGCCGAAGCCTCCTATGCAGAAAACAAATCTGAGGACCGTTCTTCTCGCGAAGAAGGCCTCGGCTAAAAAGAAGCCCTGATGGCAGTGGCGTCAAACTTCTGAGGGCAGCCCCCTCTGGGGTTGAACAGCGTACACCTCTTTATACGGTATCCATGCCACTTCGGTGCCCTCAGGAGGCCGTTCTGTCAGCCCCGCCACCCTTGGTGCTTCGGGGAACAGCGCACCCTCTGAGGAGGTTCATAGAGCAGCCAAGTCAGTTGTTTCCTGCCAGTTCGCTTCAGGACGCCATATTGGCTGCTCTGAGTACACCAGAGGCCAACCTCAAGAGGCTGGTTCCTTTAGTAGATCATCTGGCAAAATGGAGGCTTCTGCCAAACTTATCTCAATGGGTCCTGCAGACTGTAGAAAAAGGTTACAGAATCCAGTTTGGCTTTCCCGTTGATGACACGTTTCCTCCGTGGTGCTTTGAGGCTGAGGCCTGCAAGTCGTACCAGAGTTCCAGCTTGGGACCTGGCTATTGTGCTAGAAGAATTATCCTCAGCTCTCTTCGAGCCCATCAAGACTGTTCCAGAAACGTTTCTGACCTTAAAGACAGTGTGTCTTCTAGGCATAACATCTCTTAAAAGAGTGGGAGACCTCCAGGCCCTATCGTGTCCACTACGTGCCTTGAGTTTGCACCAGGGATGGTCAAGGCATTCTTTTACCCAAAGCCGGGCTATGTTCCTCCGATGTACTGCAGCCTATTGTCTTTCAAGCCTCCTGCCCTCCTCCCTTCAGAGATCAGGACCAGGAAAGCTGAATCTTATGTGTCCAGTAAGAGCGCTGGATACTTATGTCCACAGAGCTGCCCTGTAGAGGAAACCTGATCAGCTGTTTATCTGCTTTAGATAGCCTTGGATAGCCTAAGAAGGGGCTCCCTGCGACCAAACAGACAGTCAGCAAGTGGTTAGTTGAGGCTATTTCTCTTGCTTATGAGATTTCTGGCCAGCCTTTACCTTAGCTGTCAGAGCCCATTCTACAAGGAATATTGCTCATTTTAATTAATTAATTAAATTAAAATTAATAAAAAAAAATTTGAGTGTGTGATACTGTAAATTAATAATAAAAAGTTATCAAATTTAATTAATTAAAATAATAATAATTAATCTTAAAATATAAGAAAATGAAAATGTGATTCTTGTTCATGTTTTTTATTGCATGCTAAGACTGTACCTGCTAACAGCACATTTTGAAAGCCTCAGTTTGCTCTCTCTCTCTTGTCACTTAAAGGTGCAGTGTGTAAATTTTAGCGGCATCTAGCAGTGAGGTTGCGAATTGCAATATAGAGAAGCTACGGTGGCCAACACAGGACGAAGTTGTCATCGTCTGAGACAGCAGAGAGTAGCCAGGCAAGCAAACACGCTCTGTAGAGCAGTTTGTTCGTTTAGGGCTACTGTAGAAACATTATGAAACAGTTCATTATGTGAGGTCTTTATACACCACTGAAAACATAGTTATGTATATTATATTGCAATTCTGTCAATAGATCCTCCTAAAATTTACACATTGCACCTTTAAAGACACTGGCAGCAAACATACTTCTTAACGTGCATCTGTTCAGCACCTTACAGTGTCGAAAGATAACAATTGATGTTGTAGATGATGAAATTCTGGAGTGAAACAACATTAATTAGAACAACTATAGAATGTACTGTAGATGTGTTATATACAAAATATGTATGTTTCATCTGTTGGAATCAGCTGAATATGTGATAATCCTCTTGCCTCCGTGGACTTTTTCATGTTAGATATTAGTTTCTGCCACCCAATAGAAAGAGAGAGCAAAAGAACTAAAGAGCAACTCCAGAAATAAGGCTATAAATAAAAATTCAGCTTTTGTGTTCAGGCACATTCTGCAGTGCTGATTAATGCTCTCTCTGCTGAAATCAATGCTGGAATCTCTCAGTCTCTGATTGATTCCACATCACTCCAACTTACACTTTAGGCTTTAATAAGAAACCAAAAAATATGTTTAGAAAAAAAAAATAAAAGAACAAGAAAACATAAGATTTTGATGTATTGCAGTTATGGAAGGTGTTTCAGCATCAAGAGTTTGGCTTTAACATTGGTGGGAACACTTTTAAATCAGTCAAAATTGCACTATGCATTGTGCTCTTAATATAAGATAAATTCGTAAAAATAATGATAAAATTCCGATCCTTGCTCTCGTTCATCCGTCCATGGTGTTCATGTAGGAGATGTGAGTTCGAGCCTGGCTCTCGATGTCTCAATGTTCCCCGTTTTTAAAAATGCTGTCTGTGAAGCAGCTTTCTGTGCGCACACACCCGGAATGTTATTTTATTACTCAAAAAGTCTTAAATGACCTTAGAGTTGAGAAAAAAAAAATAATGTGTGTCAGATCTGCGTGTGATCCAGGTCTTAAAGGTCTGTCATTTATTTTTATCAAAGAACAACAACAAAAAAAGAAAATTACTCACTGCTCTTGACTGAATACATTTTGTAGCTTTAATAAAAATTAATCTATATTTAATTTATACAATGAAGACTATGCCATGCTATTTTACTTTTGATTACTTCATTCAATTTCTGTATTATTTCTTTACCTGAATACTACTGTTAGACCTACCCGATCTACCCTATTCAGTTATGTTCTGTTTTGGCTATGTTTCATTGGCTGCGTTCACACTGCAGGTAAATGTGACCGAAATCAGATTTTTTTTGCCCATATGTGTCTCGTATCTGTTTTCCCCATGACAGTTTGAACAGTACAAACCACATGGAATCTGATCTTTTCAATTCCCGATTTGTGCCACCTCCATATGTGGTACTAAATCTGATACAGTTCAGATGTTTTGTAATGCGACCGCAGTGTGAACAGTCATATCAGAATTCATGCGATTTTTACGTCACTCGAGATCAATATTCGTCACGATTCTGAGCTCATGGTAGTCTATTCAAAGATTTTACATATATATAGCATCTATATGTTGTTTCTACATTCATTTGGAGATTCACTGTGAAACTGTATCTATGTGGGTGTTCAGTTTTTTCTGTCATTTGGCCAAAATCTCATGCTATTAAAGAAGAAGTGCAGTATTGACTATGACTCGACAACAAATGCTAGACTAAGACACTCTTCTACGCTCCTCAAATACATAAAACATGAGCTTCTAGTGATTTTATAGAGTAAAAAAATGCTTTACTTATTCAAAGTACCTGTTCTTTATTTATCCTTGCATTGCAAACAAGCAGAGATGGTCCAAACTGCGTGTGGCACTTCATTCATGATAGAGGTGGGTGGAGTTATGAGGTTTTACAGACAGTTTGAGGATCCAATAGAGTTATGCGGTTTAGTCACAAGCTCTTTTTAATATTGGTTAAATATTTGCAAAACCCACAGACAGACGTAAAGGATGACCAAAAGTAATGATTTATGGAGAAAAAAAAAAAAAATGAAATATAAAACAAAATATCGAGATGCAAGGTTTCTGCCCGACAGCGACAATTTAGTATTATACGAGAGCTGACCTGTGTTAGTTGTATATTTTATCACTGCATGAGATCCTGATCTCGTGGGAGGCCAGCAAACTCCTGCCCTGGGGCTGATTCGTTTAGGCAGGGTCAGTGGTCAGACACTGAATGCTCCTTTTGAGGTGTGTGTAACGGTGAACTTTTACAGGTCAAGATTTAGTCCGTCCCGAGAGGAAGATTACCCCCATACTGCCAGCCAGCAAACTATAGTTTTCACAAAGGTCAGGAGAGGTCAGGCAGAAGAGACACCATATGATAAAAGCACAGTTGATACGCGTTCATGCTGTGCAGTTTCCCAGCCCATGTGTTAACCTCATGCAGAACATGAAGGGACATCAGGCGAATCTATAATGTTTGATCCGTGGCCACTGTGGATGCAGGAAAAGCTCAGTACGGATCTTCCCATCTGCACAATTACAATCACCCATCAGATGCCAATGTGGAGTGTCTGGGGCAGAAAGCAACGGAATCCAACAAGGGAGTGAAAATCAATGGAAAGGCATCAGAAAGATAAGACGGAATGCAACCAATAATTATAGTTCAGCACTGAAGGACTGGCAAATGCTCCTGTTATCTGAGCCTATTAGAAAGAAGCATTGGGAGCATTCATGGACAATTTCAACACTTAAAACATGACGTTTGCTGTAATACAATCCAATGCTATTATTTTATTCAATGAACAAGAATCCAAACTGACTTAGAATGTTGATGGACCTTTTTGTCTTTTGCTAATTTAGATTACAGCTGAGACCATCCTGCGACTTGCTACGGATCCCGTTCTTCCATTTTATCCTTTGGATATCGCTCTGGATGTTCAGAACAAACTTAAAGGTAAGAATGCACCTTTCATAAGTTATTTCAATATTAAAATGGTGTTCCGCATCACCTTATAGCTGGCAAGACTTTTCTGGAAGTTTGTTTGCAGATGTAACTCAGCGTTACAGGCTGGGTCAGCTTTGTGTCACCATTCACTCCTCCCATTAAGATGATTTATGGAGAGATCATCTGTTTGGGTGGACATATCGATCTTTCTATCACAGTTTACATGGGTGTTGGAATAATGACCTTGATTTCTGCATTTGTTAAATACAAATTGGTGTGAATAATTTCTCAGCTTGACCCGGTGCTCAGCTCAAATGGGATTATAAGCTTCAGACTTGATTGGCCATCAGTCTGGCACATTTTTCTACAAAAAGGTGTGAACTGGAATAAAAAGGGAGAACACTTTATACTTTCTACTTCATTAGAGCAAAAGAAACCCAGGGGTAGTAATGAGCATTTGACAGGCTTTAATTTCCAAATGTACATGTTCAAAGACTTGCAGAACTGTAGTTCAGATATTCAAATAACATTAAATTATTATACAGTGGCTCGCAGGTATGCCTATTTTTCACTACTGCAGAGAGACATTCAAAGCATCCCCTCTGAATCTGTTCTCTTCCGCCTTTGTGTTTAAATATTCATGAACGCACAGAAGAGGACAGGTGAGAAATGTAATTGCCACATAATCTTGCCACATGAAGACAGACTGCAAAGCCCTTAATGCTGTGCAGTATTGGTATTTCATCAGACACGCACCAAACACTCATGTCCGATCTTTTGTTTTACTGTCTTGGCTGCAGCGGCATTGCATGCCTGAGAAAATCCCACATCATCCACAGATGCTTCGTGAAGTCATTTTCACTGTCACTCTTCTGAAAGGATAACATCCCAGATATTCTCATTATTTCACGTACTGGTGATTGGCACTCCCAGCTGTTTCCTGACAGATATAACTGTTCTGTTCAGTCTGTTTTGTGTAATTTGGAGTTTGAAGGAATGAAGTCAACTCCAAATGTCACTGTTACGGTAAAATGTCATTGTACTCGCTTTCTTTGTCAGGTAAATGCAGTGTTTATGCAGTAGATGCTGATCTATAAAGCTGTGATTGTTCAAGGGCACCGATTCAATCAAGAAGCATAACTGGAATTCCCTGACCATAATAAATATTAAACTCTGCCGTTCAAAAGTTTGGAGTCAGTATATGTTTTTTTTTTTGTTTTTTTTTTCAATAAAAGTATCAAGAAATTGATACTTTTATTTAGCAGGAATGCATTAAAATTATTATGTGACAGTAGAGACATGATAATATTACATAAGTTTTTTTTAATATTTTAAATAAATGCTGTTCTTTTGAACTTTCTATTCATCAAAGATTCATGAGAAAACAGTCATAATTTCTACAAATATATTAGCACAATTTTTTTCAACATTGATAATAATAAAAAAAAAAAGGTTTTCGAACCAAATCAGCATATTAGATAATGGATAATGGATAATGTGACTGAATTCAGCTTTGCCATCACGGTAATAAATTACTTTTTTAAAATAAAAACAGTTATTATAAATTGTAATAATATTTCACAAAATTACTGTTTTTACTGTATTTTTTTATAAAAATAAATGCAGCCTTGGTGAGCATAAGAGACATTACAACAAAACATTTAAAAGATTAAAGTCTTATATTTGAGCTTCTTCCATGTCTGGACAGTTGATTAAATATTATTATTAAATGATGATGATGATGATGATGATGATGTTTCCCTAAATAATTTGAAGCATGTAAGCATTTAGATCAAGGTCTTGAAGATCAAAAGAAACAAATTCGGTATAGAATGTGTCCAAACTTTTGATTTGTAGTGTACACTAGTGTATAGAGACTGGGGCAAGTAAATGAAGGATGCTTTGTGGTCGGGACATTCTTTCTCTCTCCTCATGCTGTATTATGGTAGGAGTTTCAGAGGAACATGAAAATGCAGTATTCGTGAGGAATAATGAATCGAGTGAGATCAAAGAGTCATGGCTAATTGAAACCTTTGAGATCTTTTGTTCCCTTCAGATTCCGACAGCTCATTGATGTTCAGATTATTTTAGAGTGACTCAGCAGAGTGAAGAATGAAGACTGCCAGACATCTGAAATCATATAAGTTACTTGCTCGCTGCAAGATAAAGTTGATAAGGCTGTTATTGGTGAAGGGAGGCTACTTTAAAATGTAGTTGCCACTACAAAGTTAAGCTATTCTCTTTTGAAAAGGTAGTTCACTACAAAACAAGCTACAAAACAAGCACAAAAAGTGGAAAGGCTCATGAGGGAAGGGCGATTATGACCTGACAGGAAGCGCTTGTCCAGCCTGCCAGGATTGACTTCCCGTTTCTTACCCATCCAAGCCAGATCCAATCCAATTGTGGCGCGGGCCATGACGTCCAACAGTTCTCCGTATGCAGGACCGGCAGGCTGAGAGTACATACATCTTCGGCCTCTTAAACCACATCCGCCTCTTCCTGGCTGGATGGCTAAAGACAGCACATCCTGATCCAGAAGATGGCTCAAGCCCGCGACTGAGAGCCATACCTCTCTCAAACGCCTCAGCCAGCTCAACCTGTGATCCCCACGACTTGAGCCTCCATCGTGCCTCGGCAACAGCAAGGCCCGAGCTGTGAGGCACAGATGCCTCTACTGCATCCCTTGAGAATAAGGACACAGAACGGAGCTTTGACATTGTGAACTTCTCACAATGGGCGCATTCAGCTCCTCACCTAGGCATTGAATGCACAGGTTGTGTGTGTCCTCAAGTGTCAGAAACCTGGGACACGGAGGCACACACTTCCTGAAATGCTTGCTAGGATTCTTCACTATGCGCTAGCTAAACAAACGACTCCTGAAGATAAAAAAGCTGATGACTTGTATCACAGGCGCCCTCTTATACTTCTGTGTACTCCTCTAATGACGTCACGGACTGTTGCCAGCCAATGAAATTGGAGTGTGTTCACACATGCTTCAGACACTGGCTACGCTGATGGTGTCTCCATAGCGTCGATCCAAGACGCAGTGTTGAGTTCCACTTCGAAAGGGTATTATTAAACACCTTAGTGTGATCAGTAAGATTTAAGTATTTTTTAATATTTTAAGGTTTAAGATGAACATTTTTAGAGATGTTGCTTCAATTTCCTTTCTGAAAAAGAATTCATCTCCTGTAAAACACTGCTTTTGCAGCCACACAAGGCCAAACAGATGTTTTTGGGGTATTGCATCAAGTCTCACATTGTTTTTTAAGCTTTTGCCACAAGCATTGCATTTTTTAAAACAGCATGTCAATACATAGCCCATCTTTTTAAAAAGATCTTGAGACCCCTGCAATCAGATGGATTCCTTTGAGCTCTGTCAAGCTGTTTGTAAATGCCACCATAGAAACGTATGCACACACGCACACACACACACACACACAGACACACACACACACGTACAGTACTGTGAAAAATTTTTAGGCACGTTAGTATTTTCACAGATACACACACAAAAAAAGGTTTTAAGGCAGTCTTTTGCTATAGTGTGTCAGTAGGAAATATCAGTTTACATTTCCAAACATTCATTTTGCCATTAATTGTAATTATCCGAGAATCCAAGAACAACATAAGTGTGACTCCCAAATGAGGAGCACTAGCATAATGATTTTACAATAAAAAAATTGGCTTTATTAAAAAAAAAAACTGCTCTTTTTAAATGTACTGAAGTGTGTTAAGAAACATTCATGAAAGTGTACCAAGTGGTCTTTTTATTTCATTGATATTACATTATCTGCAAGTATATTTTTTAATAAACTTTTAATATTTGAAGTACACTACAAGTGCACAGTCAATACAATTCTTTTTTAAAAACGGTATGCTTATTAGAGTATCACACGTTTAGCTTGGCACATACAAATGTGAAACTCTTACCTCAAAAGTCTCAAGCACTATTTTTGTGGTGAGCTGTCTATGTTTAAGTAGAATGGCTTCCCATAAATAAATACATTTTTGTAACCAGCAAAATTCAGATTTTATTGAAAGTCTCTTCTGTGTGAAACAATCTTAAACTTAGCGACACAGTGAACTAGCCTGTTTAAATGCACGCCCACCTGTCACAGCCCTGGCATTATCTTCGAGAGGATGTAGAGTTCTTAACAGCTCCAGCTCAACACATGATTAATGCATGCTTGAGTAAGCAAGTTGAAAGACCGAGCAGAAGCATGTCAGAATGTTTTGATGTATTCTTTTAAATTCAACCTCCTTAAACTGAGGATTAGTTTAACCTACAATAGAGTTAGAAGTCATGCTATACTGACAGTAAACTATATATTTGCCATCACATCACATTTTAACACATACCTGGTGAAATGAATGAATATGCATGGCTTTGACTTATTTGTTAGCATTTGATTCCGGAGAGATGGAGGTATGGTAGAAGTGCATCTTTATTTAGCCCAAAGATTTGCTGTTAAATACTATACTGTTTCATTTTGAGGGTCAGTGCTCAGCTGGAGTTTTAAGGGTTGCACTTAAGCTGTCAAAACAGTTGCTGCTAACAACAAGTGAAATCAAGTACAAAGCCGAGGGGTGTGTCTGAGACGATTAGGTTTATGAGGATGAAGTGAAATTGGATAAAAGCTGCTTTGAGTGATGGGTAGGTGTGGTTAACAGCTGCAATGCATTAAGCCCGATTTGGCCGTCCATGTTATTGTACCTTAAAATGACTAAAATTATGATGTTCAATGCCTGGAGCAATTGTGTCAAACTTTTATGAATGCATCAAATTCTTCCAAAGTTACAAAGACTTTTACATTGTTCCAAAATTTCTAATAAATGCTGCTCTTTTGAGCTTTCATCAAAAAATTCATGACACAAAAATTGTATGGAATTAAGTAAATTACATTTTAAAATAAATTTAAATAGAAAAGAGATATTTTAAATTGTAATAATATTTCACAGTATTACTGATATCAAAAGTTTTAACTAGTAATTTTCTTATTGTGCAACTGAATGCACAAAATATATTTAATGGGGGAAAAAAATGGGAAAAAATTCAAACAGAGAGAGCTGATATTGACAGAGACAAAAAACATCACTATACTATATACACTATATACAATACACTATATTAAAGGCACAGCTAAATGACATTTATTATAATAAGTTTATGTTAAGATTGTTTTAAAAAGCACAATATGTAAGATTTTTGGATTAAAATATCCAAAAACCACGAAATGTTATATATTTTGTTGACTCGTGTACTTACATTATTCCAAATATTTCCAACAATGTTTAAATCTACATAAATCAGCTATTTTAACCAGTGTAATGTCCAGTGTCATTGGAGGAGCGAATGTACAACCACACCCTAAAGCCCAGAACACACTAAGCCGACGACGACGAACTAGTGGCGATGAAAGCAAACTGCGGGGTTGGCTCACGTTGGCAGCGTCTAGGTCCAAAGTTGCCCTGACACACCAAACCGACGCTTGACACCCGACGGCCAAGTAGCACGTCCATTCTGCGCCTGCGTAAGAAGAAATGCCTTTGCGTACCAGCAGGTGGCAGTAGCTGAACAGTCAATCAGAATGATCAGATGGCCCGACTGACCGACGAGCTCCGACGCCAATTCAACATGTCGAGTCAGCCGAAAAAAACTGACGAGGACCAACTTCAGCCGACGATGCGGAACACACTGAGAAAACTTAGTCGGCCAACGAACAAAAACTGCCCGATGGCCGATCATCGGCTTGGTGTGTTCCGGGCTTAACCCTACCCTAACCCTACCCACAACTCTATCTCTCCACTCCATTCGAAATCCAGAAAGGTGGAGAGCTCTATCCATCCACCCCACTGGACGTCCAGAGAGGTGAAACTGGCCGTCATAGACACTGCAGTGAGTACCACTTGTGCAAATTCCCGAAGGACTGGATGAAGCTGTTCTCTGCGGGTACATGAGCGCTGAACGGTCGCTGACGGCCTGGAGCTCATATCTCAGAAAGCGTCTAAACAAATTTTCAAATAAGGCTATGTTTACATATAAATCACATATCTGAGGTCTAAACAACTATATTCTCGCCTAAAAAAGTATTAAAACTACATTCCATTACAAAATAACAGTAGTATCTATAAAAATATGGTGGGTTTGCTCATCCCCCATGACACTCACTGTGAGAATGCTGCAAGCGGAGTGACTCAAACTGTGAAACGGTTCCCGTGGCGTTACTGGTAGAATATTGCATGGCTGGAAAGGCCAATCAGTGTGTGTGTGTGTGTGTGTGTGTGTAAATGTATATATATATATATATCATTTATATGTCTTATATTTTTAGATGACCCACTGAGACGGCCAGACCTGCTGAACGTGGCTACATCTTTGAGGGAAAACTCAACCTTCTTCCAATCTGAGGTCATGCGTCCTGCCAATGACCCCAAGGAAAGAGATCCAGCCCATGTACGCATGCTCAATGACGTCCTCCGAGATCTGGAAAAAAGCTTCCTTATCCCGAACCCTTTACCAGGCTTTTACAGGTAACTGTTTTACACCTGTGGCTTACAAGATCACAAACGTGTAAAACAGCGCTGTTGCTAAAAGTTTAATGAATCCATACATTTTTACAACATTTCATGCAAACCATAATATATTCATACACACAGCCCTTAAGTTTCAAAGGAAGTGAAAAGTGGTGAAACATTTGGAGGAACCTTTGATATACCTGAAAACAGAGAGCTATCAATTATTGAGTGTTTGGGGTGAATGAAAGCTGAATAAAGTTTCTTGGTAAAATAGATAAAAAAAAAAAAAAAACGGTACGTGCTAAACCTGCCAATTAAGTGTCACATTACTTTAAGAAAAGAAAGCATCAAATATTGCACAAATACCTTTTTTCAGAGGACTGACTATCCAACTTTTTCCCCAGACAGGTTTACCAAAAAAGTTTGTCATTACAAACTTTGAGTTTGTTGATCATTATTTAAAGGCATCTTTTAGAATGCAAAACATAATATAAAGTTTAACAGGAGTCCCCCCCCCCATCTTCAAAAGCCAAATGCATATGCATAAGCAGATGTCAAGTGCTTTGCCTTGAGAAGTTGTTTGCATTCAGAGGAGGAACCAAAAATGAGCTGTTACACTGGACAATACCACTTCTCATAGTGGACCAGCAATCTATGCAATCAAAGGCAGATGTCACGTCTGTGCTCTTTGTTGCTGATGAAATGGAATGCATTTATGGATAGGTATAGTGATGAATTAATAGTATTCTAATTAATCAATATTCTAATAATCTAGTATTCTAATTACTATTCCCTCAGAATCTGCCATTTTACAAGACGACATACATGATACATGATATGATATGATTTAGAACAAATTGGCCTGGTTGTTGGCTAAGGCTCTAAGCCAATGAGTGCTAAGCTACGTTGTCAGCTTGAGTACGGTAGGGATGTGGCAGAAGCCGAATACCTTATTCAGAAAGGCACGGATAATGGCTTCAAAACGAATATCAATTTCAGTCACTCCTCATGTTTGGTGGATAACAAGCAAGCCAGTGGTGAGCACAGTATTATACATAAACATCTAAAACCACTACCCAATAATGAGGGTGTGAAGTGAATGAGTGTAAAATTATGTCTTTAAAAAGAGCTTGGCTAGTGTAATATCAACTAAAATACTACATCATACACATTTTCTACTATTTGAAATGTCTATTTAAATTATTTAAAACTTGTTTGATATGATACACAAATTAATGAAATAAGCACAGCACGACTGCAAATCAAATAGCCATGATGCCATCTCTGCGCATCTCCAGCTCTCTGTCAAGAGTAACATCAACTAAGTTACTGAATAATACACATTTTCTACTACTTGATATGTCTATTTAAATGTTTTATACCTTGTACAATATGATAGGCTACCTATTTCTCTCTCTCTCTCTCTCTCTCTCTCTCTCTCTCTTTCTGAAACATCAAGCATTTAGGCTATAGATTCTTTATAATTTGTTCAGATTTGTGTCTGTATGCATAGTAAAGTTGTTTTAGCAATTTTAACCACTGAATATTTTCTTTCGACTTCCATGTTCTCTAATCAACTATTTATGGAGTTCGACTCCTTTTATTTGAAGTTGTGGATGATTGTCCTGACATAACTCTGTCCACAAAGTTCCTCTGGAAAATAAAGTTCGACGAACTTCTGGTTAAAGCCCGCCCACTTCTGGTTTTATCCAAATATAGATACAGGTATGAATAATTTTGAGATTGATACAGATACGGATACAAATATTGGCTCCGCTGCACACCCCTAGAGTACAGCAACTTCAGCACCTTGCTTTGAAAACTGTGGCCATACTGATGTATTTTGGGATGTTGGACTGCATTTCTAATCAGCATTCACCTGGCAGTGTGGTAGACTGTTTATCTAAAATGCACCTAATGACTAATGTTTTTTGGGGGTGAGCTATTCCAAAAGGAACATGCTTATGCTTGAGTGAATGATGACATTACGTTCCCATAGTCTACTGGGACAGATGTTACTGAGAGACATGCTAATTTCCATCTCTGTCAAATTTTGTTATCCCAGACACAAGTGCCAAGAAGACTGCCACATCCTGAAAATGAAACTTAAAAAATACATAAATAAATAAATAAATAAACAAACAAACAAGGAATGAAAAAGAAAATCGTCTCCTTCCTCTCAGAGTTGCATTATTCAGTATAGAAATGCTCATTTCTTAGTATGACTATTGTATTGCATTTAGAAAAGGCTGCATTGGCTCTTTATGGTGTATTTGTATTTATATACTTTATAAATATTGTATTTATATAGTTTCTACATATATAGTTTATAAATAATTTGCCTTCAGGTTCATAAAAAATGAATGATCATAAAGATCATTGGTTGTTCATAGTGAAAGATCATAATTATCATAATTAGATTATAGTAGGAGTCTATAGGAATTTATTAGCCTATAGTCCCATGATTCCCCTAAGGGGGATTCATGGGTCGATGGACTGAAGTAACCATCATTTAGCCATTGTGCTGATGTCATCAGCTTTTGCCATCTCAGAGAACAGCACTTGGCTTCCATGATTCAACAATGCAGGTCAATACATAGTGAAGCCAAAGTTAAGAGTATTTATATGTACAAAAGCATCGAAGGTCAGCAAATTAAAGGAACAAACAACTTCTTTCTTTAAATCAAATGTTCCTGGTAGTTTCTCCTGACAATGGCCATGATTAGGGGCAAGAAAATGCAAAGAAGAGCGAAAAAAGGTCAAGCACAATATTAAGAAGTGCAGGCCTGTATTACTGAGTTAATGGTTTTTTATGACCTTCTCAGTAGAGGAGATCTAGATCTCAAAACTGCAGGACTTTGGCCAGAATTATGTGCTAAAACACTATTGCAGGTACACCACATCATCATCATCTTGCAGGGAATAGAAGTAAATCCCTCAGTCGACTGTGATTCAGTCCTCAGCTCAACAGAATAAAGTACTGATCTTCAGCCAGTGTCCTCACACACTCCAAAAACCGCAGGGATTTACAGATGTGTGTCTGATGGGAATTGTGTTGCAACTGGATCCATAATGGAATGGCCGGCAAAACAGCATGCAATCGAAATGGTCGCTCTGATTATTTCTCCTCTTTGTGTTTAGGTGAATGCTAGTTTGGTCTTCCATCAATCTTCAAGGTCTACGACACACCCTGGGTGCTGCATTTCTGCTTTGATTTTTCTCTTGACGCTGCTGTTGACGCTTGTTGGTTTTGCTAATCTGGATTGAAAGAGGCCCCTGTTATTATCAAAGCATCATGTAATTGTAATCAGTGACAATCAGCATGTCCTGGAGTGGTTTTTATTAAATTAACAGAAGAGGAAGCAAACGGATGAAGTGCGAGAGACTCGTCAGGGTACCTGCTCATTATCTCTCTTTGGGTTCTGGCCTGAGAATTAACACCCTCTCACTGATCTTCACTGTTTCACCCCCTGTTTTAAACACTTGCCTCTCTGTTTATTAATCAGTTTTAACCTACGTATTGAAATGGTGCAATTGAAAATGGACTGGAAAAAGAATTTTTTCACTCTGTACGAAATAGGCACTCACAGAAGCAACTTGTAAAGTGTCGGATGAGCCATTATAGGAACCCAAGTTCATCCCAAAATTACAATTTTGATATCATTTACGCACCCTCATGTCACTGCAACTCTGTATGACATTCAGCAGAACATTCATGCTGTTTTATGTTTGTTTGTTTTTCATTTTCCATACAGTGACAATAGGTATGTTTCCATCCACCTATTTTTATGTGCATTTTGGGATACTGCATAAGAAAAACGCTGGATGGAAACGCCAATATGTGCATGTAATTTTTTTATGTGATTCAAAAACATGCGCATAAACTAGGATGGAAACACTTTTACCGAATAAATTCCTTGATGAACATCAAAAAAGACGTGACTTTGCGATGGGATGGCATCGATCTCATTGCACAGCTTCTAAAATGCTGTTTTGGTCATTCTGTAGTTTTGTCTGCGTGCTCTGGGGTGCAAGTAATTTATTATATACGAAAATTGTTATATACAGTGGCTTCTACTGCAGCAACTTCTATTTTTCTTCCATTTTTCTATTTTGAGCCATTTAATCAGGAAGTGACGATTTTGTTGTCTTCAACTCACTGGATGGAAACAGTGCTTTATTTGCAAATGTTTTATGCGATATTCCAAATTTGCGCACGTTAAATTTGTAATTTTGGATTGAAACATAGCTAATGAATGGTAACCAAGGGCTGTCTAACTTCAAAAATAATTACAGCTGCAAGCAGTGATGAAAGGGCCCTCGCACCCGGGGCCACTGCCACCCGGTGGCCTTAGGAAACCGTGAATAGTGGGTGACATGCATGTAAGCGAGTAAAAACAGGAGAAATATGGCAGTCATTTCGACATGCGACACTTCCTGCTGCCAACAGGTGGCGCTTTGACTATAAATGAATATTGCTATGTAGATGTCTTCAGCCCAGGACTATTATCAAGCATGTGAAGTTTGGAGCAGATTGGACATTGTATGCCTGAGTTACAGCAACTTCCTGTTTCGTGGCGTTAATCGCATACTTTAGCACTTAGCCAAGTGTTGCATGATTTAACGTGTTTCAAACATGTTTGGTACTTCATGGCATATTTAAATGTGTTTCTGTGAGTGAATTACAGTGTATTGCATGCCATTTCCTGTTGCCAGCAGGTGGCGCTATGACTAACTGAATATTGGCATATAGATGTCTTCAGGCCAGGTCTCTTATCACACATGTGAAGTTTGGGGCAGATTGGATATTGTATGCCTGAGTTACAACAGCTTCCTCTTTCATGGTGAAACATCAGGCCGCCACGGACACGCCCTTCAACGAAAACTCAAGATCTTCGCAATTTAACATCGCCTTAAGATTAGACTGACAACATATGATGTTGATCTGGTTAAATCTCAATGAGGAGTTATTCACAGTGTAAAACATGTAATTTCCTATTGCCCACAGGTGGCGCCATGACTGTAACTGAATATTGCCATGTACGTAGATGTCTTTAGACCAGGACTCTAATAAAACATGTGAAGTTTGGGGCAGATTGGACATTGTATGCCCGAGTTACAACAACTTGAAATGGATATGTGCTAATTGAAATTATGTAGGTGGCGCTATCGAGCCATTTTGCCACACCTAATACTGAAACCCATATCAGATGTAAATTTTCACCACTTCTGACACATGTTCTGATGCATGTTTCATGAGTTTTCGAGCATGTTTGGCCCTCAAAAATGCGATTCATTTCGGAGAAGAAGAAGAATTGACTTAGCAATTACAATAGGGTCCTCATACCATCGGTGCTCGGGCCCTAATTAAAAACACCATAAAAAGTGGCCCATATGACTATATTCCAAAGTAATTTGATAAAAAATTACATAACAGATCAAAATTTAATTCATTATTCACTAAAACAAACCTTCCCCTCCACTGTGTCACGCAGTGGTTGACGAGGAACAAAGGAAACAGAACAGAAAACCGTGCAAAACCAACTCAAAGTCAAACTTAAACACAGATCAAATGTAACACTGTAAAGGTGCTGTCACTTTTACTACTGTTCTACGAATTTTCGTGGGTGAAATCCAGTAATTTCAATAGCAATCCATGTGATCTGGAATTTTACATGACGGCGAAACATTTCCCCACACAGATTTCACAGTGGGTTCAAGTTGGTCATGCAGATTCATTGACCAAGAGAAGCTGCTTGGTTTGAAAGTGACTTCTGTGTGAGCTGAGCTTCATACTGTACATCGCTACACTATTTACAAAAGACAGTGGACCTTTTCGCCGAAATTTCGCTAATGTGATCGCACCTTAACTCTCAAGTCTCCTTTACATTTGTGTATATTCAAAGATATTGCCTCAATATGTGTCATGCCATGTACTTTTCACATCATTTATGCCAAATGCCATTGGCTCTCGTGTGTTTCATAACCAATCATGACATGAAATTGGAATATGCACATATTCAAATTATATATGAGAGCTATGGCCAAATTATATTTGACAGCTAAAGTTTTAGTTGTTTCCTCAGGATACTTGGGCCCCTTTCATACACCTGGCGCAATGCGGTGCCAGGCGCGATGCAAGTGTTTTTTGCTAGTTTCAGCCCGACGCAGTTATCATTTTATCATTGTCCTGCGCATTGTTTAAATAGCAAATGCATTTGCACCCATTTGTGCGCCAAAGGGCAAGCTGGTCTGAAAACGAGGTGTGTTTAGGCGCATTGTTAGCGCACTGCTATTTTGAGGCAACTGAAATAGACTTGAAATATGTATTTATTTATTTTTTATTTATTTTTTATTGTTTTGTTTTTTAAAGAGCGCATTAGTAATATGAGCCTATAGGCGGGTGCACAACGCGCCTATACAACACCCATTACTCATTAAGAGAATAGGGACAACCCTTTTAGACTACGTCGACCTCAGGTGGATTCGTACACATCCTAAGTGCACTTGCACCGTGTGCTTGTGCCGTGTGCCGTGTCCCTTGGAGTCTAGCACACAAAATGTATGGGCTGTTGTTATTGTATTTTTTGGTGCTTTTTAGAACTGCATGGATGTCCTCTTTATGACATCAATGCTAACAATAAAATCTTATGGGTTTAAAATGTCATAAGAGTAAGTAAATCTTACAAAATTTTCATTTTGTCAACTTTTTGTTGTGCCATTATTGAACGTGCTTGTCAAACGTAACTGTTCCTCAAGCAGTCAGGCATCAAGTAAGAGTTTGGCTGCATTGGCTGAAAGAGGAAGAATAGAGCTCACAAACACTCTGGAGAGTTTGTTCCTGCAGATAAAACAAACGCCAATATTCAGTAGACATGGAACAGATGATATCTGGACCCATGCGGGGGACTCTGCTGCGTACGCTAAACTCGATTTGTTGCTGCTGAGAAGGAGAACTCTTTCTCCATTAAAAACAAAGTATGTGGTGTTACTAGGGAGCCCAGATCAATATCAAAGATTTCGTGGAGAGTTTTATAAAAAGAATTCAAGCAACAGTTGGTGTAAAGAGGATATGACTGAAATCATAAAAAGGGACAAGACTTGGAAAGTGAACTTGATTTAACAGCCTGCACTACTTAATAGTGTGGATCAGTAGTTTAACAAGTCTTTTGCTGCATCTAAAGGTCAGGATTGTGGAAGTCGTGCTTTTGGTGAAAGTGTTTTAACTTCATGAACACTGTGTTCATTGTGGTCCAGTTTGAAATATTAACTAAAAACACAAGGATTTTTCAGATTTTCCATCACATCATTCTCTCAATTTTTACGATTCTTTGCAGCCTTTAGCCACTGCCTTCAGCGTGCTGGATCCTTTACAGGAAACTGAAAATAACTCACTCCTGCTAAGCATTTAATCTTTTGAATTCTTACACCTGGGAACAATACAAGTCGACACCATAATGACTAAAAGTTTGCTAAGAAGTATTTCCTACTGAAGCAAGGCGGTATATGACTCCAGTCAAGTGCATCTGTAGCAGACTGGGAGTGGCTTTGGACAGCAAAATGCATAGTGCATTGTGGTTGTTAAAGTTCTCTCACCTATTTGGCCAAGGGAAGACAACAGCCCCTTTTCTCTGTTTTCTGTAGGCAGGTAGCACTGAAAAAAAAATCGCCTTTCTACTGCATAGGCAGCCAAATTTTTTTGAAAGCCCATTTTGCCAGTGGTGAAGAACCCCTTTAAGTAGGACATCTCTTAATGTTCAAGGCACGTAAATTCCATAACACGATGAATGATGGGATGAGCTTAGTTTCAAATACCGTTCTGAAGCTGTATTAGCGATAGTGTGGATTTAGTGTGCATCACTAAGCTTTGTTTTTTTTTTCAGATCTGGGACAATCTTGCGCACTTTCAGTTGTGTGCAAGTGCTCTCAACCGGCCAAGACCGCAAGTTTGGGTATTGGGACAGAATGTGCTTTAAAGAAGGCAGGCAGGCAGGCAAAATGTCATTTGGTAATCAACTTTCAACAAATGCTGTCAGTTGAGCTTAACTTGTATTGAACTCAGAACGTTCCTTTAAGAAGGATGGAGAGCCACTTTCTGAGTGATATGACTCACAGGCCAAACAAAAAAAGGGATAACCATTTCCTTTGGGAAGAAAGAGAAAGTGCTTGAGATTTGGACATTTCATTCTTTCACTTTAAATAAATCATACCGGTAAAAGGCTCCAAGGCCTTTCACAGTTCTGTCTTTTTAAAGCTTCATAATTCTATTAAAATGATAACAAACAGTAATCTAACACATTTACTGCAGCTATAAATTTATCACTTGGTGAAAGAGAGAACAAGCTCTGTTCTCATGTGATTTCTACCTTTCACTTAGCAAGATATAGTTCATGATAAGGTTTTCATATAAGCTTTGGTCTCTGAAGGTCATAGGCTCATTCTCAACTTTAGACCTGTTTACAGATAAAGAATTGCTTCAGTTATTAAGGTTAGATGTGTGAAGCTGGTTAAAACACCAAAAACAGAAATCAATGTGTGACCCTGAACCATGAAGAAAATGGACCAGAGCCTGTTGATATTGTCATGCAGGAGTTCAGGTGATTTCTCTGCAGATTACAATTGAAAACATGTGCAGTTGCTCCAATGTTTTCCAAGGTTGTTTAAAGACACATTGGTATTGATTTTGTGATGTATTTATGCTCTCTGTTATATCTGAATGTGTTCTCATAGGTACAGTAGATGACATATAAATGCATTATACATTCCCCCCCTTACTGTAGTAGCTTACCTCTCATCCTCAGAAGAGCATCCTAAAGCAGCATTTCTCAAACTGGGGTTCACAGACCCCCAGAGATCTGTTGCAAATAGCAAGCAGCGCTGTTAAAAATAGCTGATATACAAAAATAAAAACATTCAGAAAACCATGGTAAGCGATATAGGGCCAAATCAGCAATGATAATACACAAAAATGGTTGACTTAACACCATTTACTGTTAGTAGGGGGCAGTTGTGGCCTAATGGTTAGAGAGTTGGACTTGTAAACCGAAGGTCACGGGTTTGAGTCTCAGTACTGGCAGGAAATGTAGGTGGGTGGAGTGAATGAAAAGCGCTCTGTTCCACTCTCATTGCCCACAACTGAGGTGCCCTTGAGCAAGGCACCTAACCCCCAATCACTCAAAATGTCTGCCCACTGCTCCGGGTGTGTTTATGCACTACTCACTACTGTGTTTGTGCACTTGGATGGGTGAAAGGCAGAGCACATGGGATACACAACAGTATGCGAGTGTACTGCTACATGACACGTCATGTTATAAATGTACAAAATACCATTAAGTAATTTTGATTAATCATGAAAACTGATTTAAACATTTTTAACATGCACATTGTGAAGCACAAATAATTTTTGCTTTATTTCAATTAAATTAATTGTGTTATTGCTATTATTTTTGTTTTTTTATTTATTAATTTTCTATATTAATTATTTGTTATTTATTATTTTTATTAATATTATTATTATTAATTTATTTTTGTACTATTAGTATTTTTACTAATATACTATTAATTTTATTTATTATTAATATTATTTGAATTTATTTAATTTTGTATTATTACTGTTATTATTTTTGTTTTATTTGAATTTGTTGGGCTTTGTATTATTGCTATATTTTTTATTTATTTGTTTATTATAATTTGTTTATTTTTATTTATTAATTTATACTTACGTTATTAACAATGATATTATTTTAATTTATTTGCATCACGCACACTGCATCCGGACACTCAAGTAAAAACAGTATACTTAGGGCTTAAGAGACAAGTCTTTTGTCTGCTGTATAAATTCTAGGGCTGGGACAATACATTGAATCTTAATTCGCGATACAAAGAATCTGGAGCGATTCTGATATTTTCCGATGTATCGCGATCGAATCGATTCTGATATTAGTTTTTTAAACAGCAGATGGCACTACTATACGTACTTTAGAAACACTCGTACACTGCCTGCTTCCAGTTCCTTTACACACACCACTTAAACCTAAAATAATCATTTATAAAGTTCGAAAAGGTTGAAGCGAATTACAAATCTCGCATCATAAAAGCATTCTGAGCCGAGGTGCAAGTATATTTAACCACTTACATGACTCAGCCGAATGCACGATCACGATCACTGTCCAGCAGTCTTCTTCGTCAGCATTTGAGCGTGCGGTTAAAAACTAGCCTAGTGCGCCATCTGCTTTTAAAACTAAGCTCAGAATCGATTCAAGAGAGAAAATATCAGGATCGATCCAGATTCAATCGAGAATCTATGTATTGTCCCAGTCCTAATAAATGCCTTTAACCAAGAACCATCCATTCACATTAGGAGAAATAAGTCTGTGAACCATTTGTGGATCGATCCAGATTAGATCGAGAATCGATGTATTGTCCCAGCCCTAATAAATGCCTTTAACCAAGAACCATCCATTCACATTAGGAGAAATAGGTCTGTGAACCATTTGTGGATGTTAAAGTGTTCTTTAAACACTTTTAAAAACCCTGTCTTAACCCTGCTCTCTCTCTCTCTCTCTCTCTCTCTCTCTCTCTCTCTCTCTCACAGGAACATTCTCTATTGCTTGAGCAGACAAACTCCACACTTCTCTATCCTGAAGGATGCCCTGGAGGTCCCCTGGCACAACAGCATCAACCAGTCCCTTACTCTGGTGTCCAGGGCCATCAGTTCAGCTGAGAAACTCATACAAAGTGGACTCGACCTTTTTGAGAATGAAAATGACATCCCACAATGACATCTGGAAAGAGACCACATTTTGTCAGAATATGACGCAAACCCTGAGATCTTCTGGTCGACACAGACGTTTCAGAGGGATCTAAAGAAACTTTGAGAACTAGATGATATCATTATGAAGTGCACTATTAACCTAATGTTCACCAGAAGAATTTCTTCAGGCCAATACTAAGTTATTGTTTTTGTTCCTCTAATGACGTTCAAAGGTTCAGCCTTTGTGGTTTCTAACATCAGGCTAGAAAGATTAATGAGAAATGAGTCAGGAAGCTAAACTCTATAACTTGCAGGGTCGAGGCTTTTTGTTCTGAGAAAAAAAAACACCAGCAGGTTTATCACCAACATTTCCAGTCACATAAACCCTAGAGGACGACTGGAAGTCAGGACTCAAAACAGGTTTTTTTATTGAAACAACTTGATGTTTGAAACATGTTTCAAAATATTTTAGAATATATTTTTTTGTTTGTTTGCTAATCTAGCCCACCATTTTACAGATGGCAAGCAATCACCTTTGGAAAAGGGGAAATGCTGTGACTCGCAATCAACATGAAGTCAGACTTTATAATGCAAAACTTTCTGAAAGTAAAAATAAAAAGCTGAAAGGAAGCACCAGTGCTACTGTGACAGTCTCTCAGGGGCGTTTGTTTCAGAATCTGTAGAAAAATAGTAACAGAACAAAATCTTTTTTTTTTTTTTTTTTTTCTTTAACAGGTAAACCAATTAAAGTTGAACTAAGACAGGTCAAGTTGATGAAACAAGAATTCAGGGTAATTATTAACTGAAACTCTGGCAATACAGTAGTGATATAATTAGAAAAGTACTAATAGTTTTGTGAATGAAATTCATAGTCATAGATATGGGTTAGAATTTTAGTTTATAGTCCATAAATCCAAGGCAAACAGAGATAAGTCTTCAAGAGGTGTGAAATGCGTCTGCATCTCATTGGGTGATAATTGACCAATGAGGAGCCAGGATGTTGAATATATAAGCTAGACAAACAGTGCATGTGTATGATGTTATAATGGAGTGTGTGGGGTCATGGTAATATCATGTTAATATCTTTTTGATTTTGGCGGCCAGTGTATTTGTTCTCAGCATTTGCACTAATGTTGTTTCTCTAGTAACGATTTGGGGGGAAATAAGAGATTTGAGAGCAACTAATAACTTTCATTTTACTTCACTTGCCCTTTAATGTACGAAAAACAGCTCACCTAGAAATACAAAATTCAGGGAATCTAGTTTGACCCAGCTTTAATTTATTTACGTGCCTTCAAATGAGTCATACATGCTTTTAGAGCAGCATTTTGCACTCAGAGATTTTAAAACCAAACATTTACCAAAATATTTTGTACTGTGGTTGTGCTTATTTATATTTTTTAGTTGTTGAGATATTATTTGAAAGGTTTGTAGAGTTAAAATGATTTTCTTTCTGCTTTTTTATTGTTTCTAATCTGTTTAGTAAGCCCCTGGAACATATTTTTAGAGAGCAGCCATTTAAAGCTGTGCATCATTTCTGCATTTAACAGAGTCAGCATTTTACTTAGTTATTATGACAAACCTTTTAAACAGATACTGCATTTGCACATGCTGTGGACCCCTCAACTGCTGGATTACTACTCTAAACAACCTAGAAGAGTCCAGCTCATTTGCATTGCACTAAAATGAACTGTTAAACTGTCAACCTGCCTGTGTGTTTGTTTGCGTGCTATTGTATTTATTTATTTTTATTTTCTAAATATATGTAAATACTGAAAATTTAATCTGGCTCATATTCTGTTGGCCCAAGAGAATTTTCAGGTTCAGTTATGTCTTGAATTGCAATCGTTTGTATTGTGGAGCATTTGTACAAATTTTATATCATGTGAAATCTTCAAACTGCAGCTGCAAGTTGCATGAAATGTTTTATTTAGATGGAGGATGAATAGGATGAAGAAGTTAGACTTATTTAGATATAGAATAGCAGGCTAATCATTCTTATGGTCTGAATAATGGGTCGGACACTGAAATTGCACATACAGTTGTTTCTCAGTGTAATATCTCACAACAGAATCACTAACTACATACAAGCACACATATACAGGGGCAATGTAAAATCAGCCAGCTGTTATCACTAAATAAACCCTGATAGGGTGATCAGGACCCCTATGTGGAGCAGAAGGGTTTTGTTTTGCGAAAACGACTAGCTGACTATACATTGTTTACCATATTATTTGGCTACTAGCCAAATAAATAAATAAATAGATGTTAGTTCATTATTAATAGTATTTAAGACATCTGATGTAATTTTCACTACAACTAAAAACTAAGGGTACGTTTACACGACAATGATGTACTAAAAATGGAAACGTTTTTTCTTTGTACAGATGACAACGTTATCAAAACTATCCCCGTTCACACGGATCTACACAAATGACTTACAAACGCTGTATTACACATGCCAGACAAGTAGCCTGTGCACATAAGCATTCAGAGCACTCGCATGCCTATCCACCTTATTTTTATAGTTTACTGGACTTTGATTTCCTTCTCATTATTTCCCTATAGTGGCTAATAAATCGGAAGTCTCGCACATTCACAGAAATATCTTAATTTCGTGTTGACAAATAAGGTGGATAGACTAAACACGTAATACGCATGTGCATGCCGTCACCATTTTCACAGATTCATGTTTTTGCAGTTTACATGATGACAACGGTATGGTTTTCAAAAACTTGCACCTTGAAACCCTTTTTCAAAAGTTTGCATTTTTTTCCAGGCCACCAAAATGCCGTTGTCATGTAAATGAACTGCTAAAATGCATAAAAAGTTTTCCGTTTTTAGTTGAAAACGGTGTCGTGTAAACAGCCCCCCAGACACAAGATGGCGCAAGTTTACGTGAAACAATAAAGTGGCACTGGTTTAAGTTAAGTTGCGGTCACTTTTACCATTGTTCACCAATTTCTGAAATCCATTAATTTCAATAGGAATCCATGCGATTTGTGAATTTTGCGTGAGGTTGAAAGATTTACCCACCCAGATTTCGCAGGAGGTTAAAGTTGGTCACGTGAATTTGACACAAACTATTTTGTCCGAATTACAGGTATGGTCAAATTAGTGAAATTTCACAGAGAAAAAAGAAGAACTCATCTATTGTCAATAGAGTAGATGTATGAAGCACCACTAACACATAAATCACTTTCAAACCAGACAGCTTTCTGTTGATTAATGCGACAAATTCGTGTAACTGAACCTGTTGCGAAATTTGCTTGGAGAATTCTTTGTCTTTACAAAAAAATCCAGATTGCATGGATTCCATCACTATCTCACAACCAATTCGTACGTATTTTATGAGGTGGCTAATTCGTACGACCTCATTTGTACGAATTCATATGATTTGTCTAAACCCCAGTGACTGGTAGGTTTAAGGGTGGGGTTAGAGGTAGGTAATTCGTACAAATTCATACGAATTTGGCAACTCGTAAAATACGTACGATTTAGCAAAAAACATACTAATTCGTACAACTGAGGTCATACAAATTTGTACGAACTAGCCACCTTGTAAAATACGTACGAATTGCCGTGAGATCGGGTTGTGGATTCCTATTGAAATGACTGGATTTTGCACATGGAAATTTGCCGAGCGACGTTAAAGGGTGGTTAAAACACCTTTACTTTGCTATAGCCGAAAGGAAATATCTGACCGCTGATGCCAATCAGATTCAAGTATTCCAGAGAGCCGTTTAATAAATACACGTTGTAGCGTAGATCTGTAAACAGTTTTTCCCAGTGTTTTTCCATGTTCTGGCATCACCTTATACTGAAATGAGTACTACTGTAAATGCAGTGCATGTAAAATCATTCTAGTATATGGGATGTCAAAAGCTTGAGAACACTCATTTTGGAGAACAACACTTTTGAACATAATTCATGTGAGTGTGTTTGGTGACACGTACTAAATGACATTTTAGTGCATTCAGTGTCCTACACTAAATGACATTTATGTTTTGTCTCAATCAACTACAGAGGTTGAATGCAGACTTTTTGTACCCATTGGGGCATTAAATATAATTGTGTTGTCTTTAGTTTGATGTCTTGTGGATCCGCATGGGTCAGAAAGCACCTAATGAATGGACAATGTGAACACGCTGTCGCTGTTTAAATGGGTGGAAGGTTTCATTTAATTCACGGTATGTTGGAGAAAAGAATATTTAAAATGGAGGATATAATGTGATATGCAAAATGCACTTAACTGTAATAAGGGTAGAGAGGATTTCAAATGCATGTTGTTGTTTTTTTCTCTGCTTAATTTGTATGCCACTGAACATAAATTGATCCTAAGGCAATAAATACCAGTGCTGGAATAACATCTGTTTGATCCTCAATCTCTTTTCATTTCTCACTGAAAGACCGTTTCACTACCTTTAGAATGATAATCTGCCTTTTTCTGTCAAGTATAGATGTATTGGGTGAAGGACGAGAGAGGACCAGGCCTGGACTTTTCGTTATGTTTTATGTTTGTGTGGGCCATTTTACTTTCGTTTTGTATTTGTTTATTTTTGGTATATTAAAGTTTGTGAACGTTCGCCGGTTCCCGCCTCTTTCCCGTATCTACTAACCTTGCTACAATGCCATTTAAGTGGAGTATTGAGAAAGAAGATCACCCATAGAGAGAGCCTGCTGACAATGTCGATTGTCCTCCATTTGTTTTTTCTTTTCAAGTCACGTTTGATCTCGCGAGTCCCTGTGAGACCTCGTCTCACTGTGAAATCGTTCCTGCTGTCAACAGGTGTGTTGGTCTCACAGTCTGGTCAAATCGGTTGAAACTGTCATTATGTCTGTTGTCTCCCACAGTTTTAAAATCGGTTAAGATTTGAAAATTGTCTAGTTTGTCCCAGGCCTTACTTCCTGCACAAACCTACGTAGATTTGTAAAAAAAAAAATTGCATAACTCCAGCCTGTATGCCTGTGAACAATGTCTACTTTGACCTGCCCTTAAACACTAGTTGTAGCGGTGGCCTGGGAAAGTTTGGTTTGTGCTGTCGACATGTCGAGAAGATGCTGTTTTCTGTGCTGCGAAAGCAACTCCACTTCCAATGGTGGTTCAGGTTGATCAGCTACTTTCACTGTTTAATTATCGGACTCAGGCTTGAATTGATCAGGTAAAACCGATGCCATCGTAACTGTTTATATCACTAGCCGCGTTTCCACTGTCGGGCCAAAAGCGAGCGTGCTAGTGCATGCCAGGGCCAGTCGCAATCCCACTGTCACTTCTGGGGCTTGATCGGGGCTTCCTCGGGGCCAACGGCCAGGGTTTTTTTGGCCCGCTGAATACCTTGGTCCAAAGAGGGCCAACTGGGGCTTGAGGAGTGGTCATGAACAGAGGCGGAGTTTACCTGAATCAGGAGACGTTCAACACCGCTGCTTATTTCCCATGTTATTATATCAGGCTAACTTCAACATTTAAGACATTAAACAATTTTCAGCTCAAAACTCACTTTCAGACACCAGGGAGTGTTAGAAATAACTTCCTTGCGATCCGATGGGTATTCTGATCACCGTACGAGGCGGAAATATACTTATATGCGATGCTATGATATTCGACACTGGTCAAATATCAATGCTGGAATCTTAAGTTCACATCTATCATGTTCATTTTGCGATCTAACGTTAGCTAGTTTTTGGTCAGGTGGTGAAATGGTGAGGTTGTGTGACGTTGTTCTGTGGAGGCATGTTAAGGGCAGGTTTTAGGAAAGTGCTGCGGGGCTACTGGCCCGACAGTGGAAATGCAACTTGATTTTATCCTCGGTGCTTGAGGTCCGAGGCTATTGGCCCAGCACAGCACTTTGTTAGCCCTGGCTTGCACTGGCCCGACAGTGGAAAAGCGGCTACTGTGTATACAAGTGCTAAGGAAGCTTCCTGAGCTGAAATTCAGATATGGTAATGGGCGTTTCGACGGTCATGGGCAATTCCAACATGTGCTGTAAGCCGTAGACTGATCACAACAGACTGGGCCATCTGACCAATCAGAGCAGATTAAGCTCTCAGAAAGGAGGGGTTTAGAGAGATTGGATCCATGATTGAGCCGTTTCAGACGTTGTGAGAAAAGAGGTGATGCAGCAAAATATATTATGAGAAAACGAAAGTGTTATTTGACCTTGAATGTAAACATATTGTAGGAGACAAAATTAGGAAACTTTGAAATAGTATAATAGGGGCACTTAAGAATAACAATAATGACCACGGCAACTGGCACTTGGGTTCTAGTGCACTCGCACACATGTGCTGTCTTCATAAGTGTTTAGGCTAAAGTAATCTCCATAATTATCCTCAAGAGTTCATTTGTTTCCTCTTAGGAAGAAGTTTTTGAACGAAAATTGCCATAATAAGCTTCTGACACCCTCTTAATGATAAAGTCTGTCTTGTAATATCTGTTGACATGCTGGCTTCGAGCCATTTAAGTATAATTCTTTAGATAAAGTTTTACTTATTTCCATGCAGCTGCCCTGTCATTCCATTATATTTGTTTCATGCACATATAATAATAATCACTTGTTATTTGATAATCCTGGAGAGAGTTATTCTAATCTCTTTTATTATAATTGTCTTTAATCATTGCAGTCATAAACAGAAAAGGGAAAAGGTCACCGCCTTCCCTAAAAACTCTTCGGGGAGAGTATTAAAACACTAAAGCTGACTTGTAAAGCTCTTTGATATAACATCCAATTGCTCTAATAAAAGGGTAAAATTTATTATCAAGAGAAATCAAGGGAATAAAGATGAAAGCATGCTCGTGGATTATAGATGTAGCTCATGTACACAAAAGTTTTTCAAAACTTTATGATAATTTTCAGGAATGTCACACAATCACTACAAAACTCTCTTAAAGTAGATTTTTTTTTTTTTTTTTTTATGAATTCTGTTAATAAATGTAAATAGGCATTTATTTTGGGAATAAATTTAAATGTCAAATACACATATTGGAATATCTGTAGTAAATCATGATATACAGTAACACACCATTTCTGTTTTCTAATGTGCATACACATATTGTATATGTTTTAAATGAATGATTATTTTTATTAACTATTTTGAATATGAATTAAGTTATTCCACAGCAACTGCATTTAGCAATGTTTCAAAACAATTGCATTTAAAAGATTTCATTTTATTTTAGTTTCACTTTTCTGTTATTCTTATTTTTCCATTTCCATTCCATTACGTTACAGTATCAACAGCAGCAGACACTACAACGTGCACACTTTGCAACTCGACGCGCACGCGCAGCATCACGCGCTTCCAGGAATGCAAGGGAGAGATGGAATATATAAATGCAGTGATGGCGACAGCTGCAGAGGAGATCTCAGAAAACACTGAGACACCAGTGTCTTTCAAAAGCGCAAGGAAAAACCATGATAGACCCTGGAAACTGAGTCTAATTTATCTGCAGTGCTGTGAGTATAAGGGGAGAGATCGATGTGTGATAGCAACGCAGAGGTCTAAAATATCCACCCCGCACTATATCGTTAGATTGAACGTTTAACACAATTTTACATCATGGACAGATCACGTTATATCTTTACAGCTCTCCTGATTTGCCTTCTTCAGGTCCAGATCAGAGATACAGTACCATGACGTCATTCTCCTCCGCTGAATGCTCCGTTCACGTGCACATCACACACACATTGCATGGGAGAAGCATGTTTTCTAGTTGTTTAATTGGAGAAGAGTTATGATCTTCTCCAGTGTTATTTCAATGCATTTGTGTTTGTTGTCACAGTGCAAGTTAAATGAATCGTTGTTTTCTGAAGCTCGTCATGTTGTTCATAAATTGCATAAATGTTAAATAGCATTTCTGTTAAATCCAGTCATTGAGCCATTTAAAAGAGTACTTCCAAAATGGCATTTCTGTCATCTTTCACTCACCCTCGTGTTGTTCCAAATCCGTGTGACTTGTTCCTTCCATAAAAAAAGAAAATGAGAAACCGCGAATGGATCAGTGAGTTGAACTCAAGAACCGGATCAGTCCTGTTCGTGAACGAATTCAGATCGGTTTTGTGAACTGTCTCGTCCGAGTTAATTGAAAAGAATCGACTCAAAAGAATAAATCATTCACTGTAAAATACAATAAAATAAAATAAAAAAAACTCTAAATAAAACAAAGATTATTGTGCTATGTTTTACAAGAAAATAGGCTACTATTTCAGTATTTCTAATTCAAAATTACACATTTAATTCTTTCTGTTCAATGCTTCAATGTTTATTTGTATTGTGAAATGTATAGGGCTGTCACTAACGATTATTTTGGTAATCAAATAATTGGGCGATTATTTTGATGATTAATTGAGTCATTTGATTTTTTGTTGCAATTAAAATTGACATAAGTGAACAATATAGCTATTAAAATGACTTAAAACACATAATAATAAGACAATCAATGAGGCAATAATAATTGGTGAAAATAAAGTATCAAAAGCAAGTAATCATATTGTGTTATTGAACACTGTTAAAATAGCTACATAATGTAATATACATATAAAAACATAATCAACTTATGTACATTATTATAATAAATGTCTGCAGAGGGTGCCAACGGCCTGGTGATTGTTGTTGTTACACTTTTGATTGTCACCCTCAGTTGATACTGTTATAATATCATATTGGCGAAACAGATTTGGCAAAAGGTGCTTTCATGCCATGTTGTTATTACCATATTTACATTTTAAAAAGCATTCACTTCCTTGTCACTCATAATTACAGCTTGTAAGATGGGAAATTTCTGAGAGCTCCTACTTGTACCACGTGACCGCTGTACCACCTGGGGCACGTTCAAGCTCAAACCGGTGCGCAATGTTTTGCTACGGTTTCCGGGTTGAACGACATGTTTCCTGGAAACGGTGTGCAACGGTGTGCAACAAGGCTGCGTTCAGCCCCGACAAAACGTTGCAAAACGTTTTTTAAACGGAAACGGTGGTGCGTTGAACACCATGTTCTGATGACGCAAGAGTTGCAACTATGGCAGCTGAGAAGGCCATTCTTTGTGTTCTTTTTGAAGAATTTTCAGAGCCTGATGAAATCGGTATAAATCGTTTGAAATCGTATGAAATCGTTTTGCAACGTTTTGTCGGGGCTGAACGCAGCCCTGGCCACTGCAGATTCATTTAGGCGTTGATAGTGTTGCCAGTACGAGGACATGAAAATCTCCGAATTGAACATCATGTGTTGTCATCTTGAGATTACAGTAATTACGACATGGCGTGAACGCATCTAAATGCTCCAGTGTGTTTTTGTGTTTGTGCTCTGGGTTAGAGAGAACGTCAAATGTTCCTATTTACAACATGTTTTTCCAGTGGCGAAATGTAGCCAATCACAGAGGCCAATTTAGTCACTCACAATCAACTCGAGTGATCACCGCTCAAAACGCCAGAGTTTTTGTTCAGTGCTGAGTTTTGCACGCTCGTGAATCCTCTCATTAAGAAACAAAGACACAATGTAATGTAAGAGATTGATTATGCAGTGTAGACACTTTACTGATTTCAATGGAACTTTGTGTGATCTCGAACTGAGTTGAGTGACGGTTTTTAGTGATTGTAAAGGGAGCGGCCTTTGCATGCTGAGGCTATGGCCTATATAATCCATTGAATAAAAGTTTTGTTTTTTATGCTGCTAAGAGGACCGACGGCAAATTACACGCTGCAAAATTTCGGCAGTGACAGTCATATAAATGCATGATTCACTCTTGAAATTGAAATCGACAGTGATAACTAGCATGGGACAAAAAATAGGCCTATGACATCAAAATAGATACACGCAGTGTAAATGCAGACTAGATAAATCGCATCCAATATAAAAATATATAAAAATATTCCTATCAAAATTAAAATGTGAAGTTTTAGTAAACTTTAAAGTTCAAGTATTTGTTTAATTGTCCATCTGACAGTAATATTTAAATGTGAACTTTTAATGAACTTGAAGCTAAAGTTCAGGTAAATGTTTAATTGTCCATCTGACTAGTAAAATTAAAATGCATTTATGATGCATAAATTTCAATTTTAACAATAAAAAGTAATATACAGACAATGATGCATTTGCAACAACAATAACTTGCATAATTCTAATCTACTGTCTTAAAATAATATAAATATCATAATATGGTTGGTTTCTATTAATATCGAAGGCTTTGTGCTTAATATGTAGCTCTGTTTGATATATTTTGTATCGGGGATCCAAGCTCCATGTCTCTATCGCGAGGCATCGGCATCAACGCTTGACGGAGACAGACGCAATGAACGCAATTCTGCTCTAGGGTATTTGCATAAGGCGATCTGATTGCTGATGCCTGCTTTGGTGCTTCAAAAGTTGAGAAATTTTCAACGTCTGCTGCGAGTGAAGCAACACGACGGAACCCACAATTCAGTTTGGCAATGCGTGACGTCACCCGTTCAAAGTAAAAGAGAAGCGTCGGCGTCAGCGCTTGACGGAGGGTGTGTCTGAAGCTTGCAGTGACGTGACTGTCATAGTACAACAGCCAATCACATTACTTTCCGGTGTTGCATGAACGCAATTGGCTAACATCTGTGATCTGATTGGCTGACGCCTGCGTTGGCGCTTGAAAAGTTGAGAAATCTTCAACTTCTGCCGCGAGTGAAGCGACGCGACGGAACCCACAATTGAGTTCGGCAACGCATGACGTCACCCATTCAAAGTAAAAGAGAAGCGTTAACGCCGACGCGCCGTGTGAATGCAGCATTAAGGGTCGTTCACATATCGTGTCTTTTCCGCGCACAGGTCAGTTATTTCAAATGTAGCCGCGCGGCAGAAATCAATTTATCCTTTGATGAAACTTCCTACTCCTCGTGGAGAGCGCAGTTCATGGTTGCATTGCAACGACAGACGCCACGGGAGCGCAAGCGCTTTGGAAAGAAGGAGAAAGCGGTGCGGCCGCACTTTCCACGCGTTTTTAGACGCGATATGTGAACGGCCTCTTAGGCTTGTTCGCCTAGGTCAGGCACTGCAGTTGCTCAAAATCGGCTGCGAAAGCCTTGATTGACGACACACTTTATTCTCATTGATCAGATTCTGTAATGACAAGGATGACGTGTGTTGCGTGTTTTTTCTTAGACAAGTTCCTGTATTTAACCAATCTTGATATTGAATATCTGATATTTCATGGGAATTCCAATCGCATCCACTTCTTCAGCTACAGTCGACGCAAAAATCGCATGGTCTGCCATGAATGACATTGGTTCAGCACACTATGGAAAGCACGAAGTGTCTGACCTAACTCCCATCTCTGTACTCCTCCCCTGCATGCAACCGGCAGATCTTGCCAGCCGGTGGCAGGCTAGTGTAGGTCATCTCGAACAAGCCTTGTGTCTGAATTTGGCTCTGATGCGACCGTTGTAGTGACAAAAGCTAATCACATTACTTTCCGGTGTCGCATGAACGCAGTTGGCTAGCGTCTGTGATCTGATTGGCTGAAAAGTTGAGAAATCTTCAACTTCTGCCACAAGTGAAGCGACGCGATGGAACCCACAATCCAGTTCAGACGTCACCCATTCAAAGTAAATGAGAAGTGTTAACGCCTACGCCCGTGTGAATGCAGCGTAAGGGGTCCTTGCTCTGAAAGTGTTTAAAATTTAGTTAAAATTAGAAAGTTCAATAATAAATTCTGAACCGAAGTAATATATTCTAGACTTAGGTTGCATGGGACACGCATGCATGGACATATACATTATTTCTCATGAACAAAATATGAATAGATAAATGTGAAACATAAACTCAGGGTGTACTCACACTAGGCACTCTGAATCGTGCCTGAGCGCGTTTGACCCCCAAAGCCCGGTTCGTTTGACAAGTCTGATCGCTCCGTTCCGTGCTCGGGCGCGGTTCGTTTAGCCGGCCCTGGCCCGCTTGGAAGAGGTGGGCCAGAGCACATTTCAGTTGGGCTCGGGCGCGGTACGCATGCAGTGTGAGCGCTAACCGTGCTGGAGCACGGAACAGCTACTACTTTTGTGTGCGCTACTGTCATCGTTAGGACGGCAAACATCTTTATTACTGCTTTGATAGTACACTTATCAATTCATGTAATTAACTCGAGTGTATTTAGGTTTATTACGGGTCTGGATCTCACCTTATTGATGAACAAGAATTGTAGTTTGCGAGTAAAGCTGCAAATTCCTCCATTAACGTCAGCTGCTTTTGTAATAATACTCTGATACGTGCAAGTGAAAATCATTGCGTGGCATAAATTATAAATAGCCTATATTAGGCAGTATCTTAGCGAAAGTGCATTTCTTCCTATTTTCTTCCATTCAGAAAGTTGCATCGTATATGACGTAATCGAGCTCCGGCCCAGAGCGGTAAGTGCAATATGAGTGCAGGCCAGCGGGGGAGTGGGGAGGTGGGACAATCTCGCTCGGGCTCAGTTCAAGGCAACCGTGCCTAGTGTGAGTACACCCTAAATCGACAGGGGCCTGAGGCAATAAACTGTAGAGGGAGAATATATTAAATATATATTTAAGTATATGGTGCTTATATGGTTCTTGATTGTAATTTGCAGAGCTTGACAGCACCTGGTATCTGTTTACTTTTATTGTGAGAAAAAGAAGCGTTAATATCCGTTACATTTTCTCTTGGGATCATCACAAGAAAGAAAATCATAGAGGTTTATTTTGGGGTTTATTTTAGTTTTGAGCTATTCTTTTAAATGGCAATAGAAAGTAGGCCTAACCCTGCTTTATGTTTCTGGTTACAGCTGCACGTGCTGTTGTGTTGTTTTAGTAGAAAGCCTGCAGATGTTGTTATTGGCAATGTAGCAGCATTATGTGACAGCTGCATAAACCTCTTAGGCCTATTTTATGTGTAAACTGCTTGAATTTGTAGCTTGATCCGGCCATCAAGCAGAAGCATGCATATACTGACAGCTCCTGTTGTTTGTACAGCATCAGGCATAATTTTCATTGTGTCTTCAATTTTTCTCCTGTTTTATATCCCTAAGTGGATTTTAGCAAGCTGATAACACAATTAATGTCTGCATTGTGATTTCCAGAAATGAGGTTTATAGTGCAAGTACATAAAACTTCAACAACCATCCATTAATCAGACCTAATATAAGAGACCTGAAGGAAAGTGCGTTCTCCAGCAAAACTAGTGTGATATCTAGATTAAACGTCTGTGTAAGAATGTTACTTGACTTGGCCAGTTGCCAGAGCGGCTGATATCAGTGTCATTAAAATGCCATCATAGTTACTTTGCTACTTCTGTACTTACTTCTTGTCATCCATCATCTTGACTGTGAGTGTGGGCGTAATTTAAATCTGCAAATAGCTGCCCCATAATTCTGCCTGCAAAGATTGTATACAGTATTTCAGGCATTTTGTCAATTAATCAAATTTGTCCATTTATGAGCTTTACCGAAACGAGGAGGACTTGTTCTTTCTGTTATTTGCTAGCTTACGGCATTGATGAACCTCTTTCATCTCTCAAATTTCATTTCCTGGCGTGTCATATTATTATACAACAAACTCATATCTCAAGCTGAAAGTTCATTCAGGGGCCTGATGATATGGGCCATGGTGCTTTACAGATAATATTTTTTCGTGGTATTTTTAGACTCGAAATGCTAATATCACTCCTCGCCGACGAGAATACCTGGTTTGTTGTACTTCGAGGCAGATAAAAAGCCTTCAAGGATCATTTTTCCATTTTAACAATAAGTGTTTATTCCCCGATGATATTCATGCATCTGTAACTAATCCTGCCCAAACATTTACACTGTAATTGGAAAATCAAATGCTATCTGTAGTGTCAGCAAAGTCAATTTGAACTTTTCAGTTTGGCTTCTCATTCGTGACTGCCGCTGTTATTTCTCTGTGAGAGGCTAATCAGAAGCATCTTATTAATATGCATCAAAGAGCCGTGGCGTAATTTTTGTAATTAGGCCAGAGGAGGCGTGTTTATGCTTGGGGTTTTTGCTCGTCTACGCTGCACAGTTCTTCCAGCAATACCTGTGGTGAGATTCTCTCTCATTACACCGTATAAGTGCACACTTGTAAATTGTGACTGCCACTTCAGGTTATAGCCGAAAGAGTTGAGCTGTTATAAGGCAAGGTAACATTGTGATGGTTTGATATTACATTAAAGTTTTTATAGTTATACTTATTTTATACTTTATAAGTTTAACTTGACCTCATACAATGCACCAGTTATGTAGGTTTTCACATGTGGCACCAAATATGTTTTGCGTTTTGGTCACACGTCACCTAAGGTGTGTGTCAGAGTGTCAGATGACTCTTTCCTCCTCTGATTGTGGGGCACCAGCTAGGAATTTAACCATATAGAAAAATCAAAAAAAAGTTGAACATAGTTGTCAAAAGTACCGATTTTGGTACCAATCGGTACTGAAATTTTAAAAATGTGATGCTTTGAGCGCTGTTGAGCGGATTCATAAACACCTCTGATTGGCCATTGTGCTGTCACGCTCATCGGATATGTCTGTGATTGGCTACAATGATCAATGCACGGGAGTGTTTGAAAGCACATGGAAGTGTTTGAATTTGAAAGCGTTTTGAAAGCGGGAGCGGGAGAGTTTGAAAGCAGGCGTCTATCAGCAGACTGGTCCGCGATAGACGCCTGCTTTCAAACGCTCCCGTGTGTATCTGTGTAATTGCTTGGTGAAGAGCATCATTAATGACTATTTACAGCACTTTTGAAGTGTTGATCAATGAAGCCAATCACAGACATATCTGATGAGTGCGTCAACACAATGGCCAATCAGAGGCGTTTACGAATCAACAGCGCTTAAAGCGTCGCATTTTTAAAATTTCAGCACCGACGTGGTACAGAAGTCGGTACTTTTGACAACTCCAGTTGAACAAATAAAAATTGTGCAAATTGAAGGGAGTTTGTCATATGACCAATATGAAGGATTTGTGAGATATCGGCTAATTTTGTAGAGCCTCTTACTGTTATCAGCACAAGGAAGACACAAGTGTAAGAAAATGAATTTTATTAACAAAAAGATAAAGAATAATAATCAACAACTGCTAAATAAATACCATGAATGATAAAGGAATAAAGTGCATTTGATGCATAAAATACAAGTGATTAAGTTGGGTGTTGCTATGGGAGAGTTGGGTTATCTTATCTGTTGTTTGGGAACCAAAAAAGTATAGTAGAAATTCCCCTACACACCTGACTTAAAGGGTTAGTTCACCCAAAAATGAAATTCCTGTCATTAATTGCTCACCCTCATGTCGTTCCACACCTGTAAGACCTTCGTTCATCTTCGGAACACAAATAAAGATATTTTTGATGAAATCCGAGGGTTTCTGAACCACACATAGGCAGCAATGTCATTGCACCTTTCAAGGCCCAGAAAGGTAGTAAAAAACATCGTTAAAATAGCCAAAATGACTACAGTGGTTAAACCTTAATGTTATGAAGTGACGAGAATACTTTTTGTGCGCAAAAACAAAACAAAAATAACGACTTTATTCAACAATTTCTTCTCTCCCCTGTCAGTCTCCTACGCTGTTGATGTAGTAAACGCAGTGCAGCATTTCCAGGTTCTACGTTCATTATTGGACAGCTCCTGGCTCAGCATCACAAGCATGCGTCATGTTGCTCACGTGTACATCGTCTGCCAATACTGAGTCGGCGTTAGTCTCCTAATTGACACCCCTAAACATCTCCTGATCAGCACTTACAAATTCAGAGAACCTGCCCAAGCAATCGTTACCGACTTGGGATTAAGATCTCTAGTGTTCCATAACACTAAAATTGGGCCCTGGAATGTGCTATTCACTACATTATTGGACCCATGCAGAATGTGTGCACACAAGTTTTATAAATATCCCTCTCTCTTCTCTCTTCGCATGTGTTTTTGACTAATTTGATCATGCGTCCAGATGCCAATAAGAGTGGACTGTTCTTGGCTTAATTGACCTTATTTTGCCATGTTTAGATCGATCAAGATAGAGTGACCAGATGCCCTGGCTCAATCTGCCTTCAGAAATGTTCATTCATTCATTCATTCATTTATTTATTTATTTATTTTTTTTATTTTTTATTTTTTTTTTGTGTGCATTCAAAATAGAACCCAAACTGAAATAATACTTGTATGCTGAAAATATATAACTGAAATAATACTACTAAGATCTGAACTGAAATAACACCACCGTTCAAAGGTTTGGGGTCAGTAAGAATTATTTTAATTAATTATGCATTAAATTGATAAAACGTGATAGTAAAATCATTTATAATGTTACAGAAGATTTATATTTCAAATAACTGCTGTTCTTTTGACCTTTCTATTAGAATCCTGAAAAAATGTATTTCCACAAAAATATTAAGCAGCACAGCTGTTTTTAACATTGATAATAAGAAATGTTTCTTGAGCACAAAATCAGCATATTAGAATGATTTCTGAAGGATCACGTGACACTGAAGACTGTTCAACTGTCAAATAAAACAATTTTATCTGACAGTATGTTTTACCATAGTTTATCACAGCACTACATTTACCATAGGCAACAAACACAAAACCAAAAAGAAAATATAGATTAGATAATCATAGGAAAATTCTGTGATTTATTTAATAAAGTTCTCATTTTAGATATATCGTCACCTTAGATCAAGAAGAGGGATCATTTCTGTTAATATGTTAATTTGTTCACAACGCACAAACCAGCTTCTCTTTTATCCATAGGTGATGTGTGTTATAAGTACATACATTCATTTTGTTTTCTTATATTCAACATAAATAATACATGTTATCTCTCCACAGATTTTTTAACGATAGCTACAATACTGGGGACCGGGATCCTGGGTATGTTAAAGCTCAGTGTGCAATTAAAAATATAACAATTGGCAATATGCTGAAATCTCACTGAGTCGTTATTTTTTGCACAGCACATAAGACAGATGTTCACCGACATCCTCTGATCCACAGCAGTTCAAAAAAAAAAAAAAAAAAGAAAGACTGCTGAAGATTTTATTTTCTTTAATTAACTATTGGAATGGGAGAGGAAGGAATAAAATCCATGCATGAGACCATTAGCAAGCAAAATGAAGTTAAACATAATTTTTATTTCAGCAAGACTATATTCTGTTTTGTTAATGATATACCCAGGCTTTATGGTCTGAACAGTAGCAGATATATATATTTATAAGACACCGCAATTACATGGTGCATTGAATTTAACTGTTCTGTTTTCAGTGAGATTTAATAGTTGTTAAAAAAGACATTTTTCTTTTCATTTCCTCCTATCTGAGTTAAATCATTTTAAAGTGTTCTTCTAGCCATAATAAAATTACCACCATCAAATAATTCAGTCTAGAGTTAATATCTGATATGAGTGGCTGAATATGTTTGCTTTAATATAAGGCCTTGCAGATAAATTTAGAATACAGCAGATTCTGCCATGACAAACTCATCAGATAATGTGTTTTTTTGCAGGATTGCCGGTAACGATTGCTCGGGCAGGTCTGGTGCCTTTCCTGATTTCCTTTCTTATAGGCTTTCTAGTGCAGGTAAGAAGTTTGTTTGTTTTGTTTTTTTCCCCTTGTTGTATTTGTTTATTCTGATATTGTTTGGCAGTTTTGCATTCTTAGCTTAATTTCACACTAGTTTAACATTTCAAAAGTGACATGGCTCTTCAAAACAGCTCTGTTTCTTTTGGAAATTATAAGGTGACTCCTTTTTCTATTCATATTTTTATCCTCTTTTATTGAACCGCTTTCTGACATTTGATAAAGTTGATTTTGACTGCACAGTATCTAGTTCTAAAGCAGATCTTTCGTTTTGATAATAACATGACATTGCGACTGACATTTGTCTTGTTTGACATTTAAGAGAGACTTATTGTAAAATATGTCTGAATCAAAACGCTTGCTGCTTTGAAAAACTTCCTTACGCTGCTGTCTTTGATTCTTTTCAAAATGCAGTTCCTCTTTTAGAATTTTTGTTCTGTTTTAACACAAATTGTTTGGTGGCAGGTTTATTGTAGCAACAAATTATGCTTTGACGTCAAACCGGTTCACTCTGACTCCAAATCAATGGCCACGGAACTCCAAAGAATATGTTCAATAGATTTCAACAGATTTGGAATGACAACTATTCATAAGGACCACACAAATATCTATACATTTAAATTAATCAGCCAGCCTTTAAGAGCACATTGGCAAATGAATGGCTTCAAAACCAACAGACATTTTTTGAACTAACAATTTTTTTTCCAGATTTTCTCACAAAATTAGATTGCATTGTGTCTGTAATGAGTGATTCACAATACATGTTGATTCATTCTCTTTTAGGCTCTGCTCATATACCTGTTTGTAGATTTGCTGCAGCGATGCCGTTTAGCCCAACTTGAGGCACTGAAGGTAAAAATGACAGTCAGTCTTTATAAATGTACACTACTGTTCAAAGGTTTGGGTACAGTAAGATTTTCTTTTTCTTTTAAAGAAATTAATACTTTTATTCAGCAAGGATGCATTAAATTGATCAAATGTGACAGTAAAGACATTTATAGTGTTTCTACTTCAAATAAATGCTGTTCTTTTGAACTTTCTATTCATCAAAGAATCCTGAAAAAATGTATCATAGATTCCACAAAGATAATAAAAAATAAAATATAAACTGTTTTCAACATATATACTTTCAACATCAACTTATGATGATAATAAGAAATGTTTCTTGAGCACCAAATCAGCATATTAGAATGATTTCTGTTTCTGAAAGTTGATGTAAAATAAATTATATTTTTAAATACATTTAAAAGAAAAGTTATTTTAAATGTTAATAATATTTTAAAATCTTACTGATCAAATAAATGCTGTTCTTTTGAACTTTCTATTCATCAAAGAATCCTTAAAAAAATGTATCATAGATTCCACAAAGATAATAAAAAATAAAATATAAACTGTTTTCAACATATATACTTTCAACATCAACTTATGATGATAATAAGAAATGTTTCTTGAGCACCAAATCAGCATATTAGAATGATTTCTGTTTCTGAAAGATGATGTAAAATAAATTATATTTTTAAATACATTTAAAAGAAAAGTTATTTTAAATGTTAATAATATTTTAAAATCTTACTGATCAAATAAATGCTGTTCTTTTGAACTTTCTATTCATCAAAGAATCCTGAAAAAAATGTATCATAGATTCCACAAAGATAATAAAAAATAAAATATAAACTGTTTTCAACATATATACTTTCAACATCAACTTATGATGATAATAAGAAATGTTTCTTGAGCACCAAATCAGCATATTAGAATGATTTCTGTTTCTGAAAGATGATGTAAAATAAATTATATTTTTAAATACATTTAAAAGAAAAGTTATTTTAAATGTTAATAATATTTTAAAATCTTACTGATCAAATAAATGCAGCCTTGGTGAGCAAAAGATACTTTTTAAAACATTAAAGAATTTTACCAGCCCCAAACTTTTGAATGGTAATGTATATGGATTATAGCTTTGTAAATACATGTTTGATTTATGTCTTATATCGAAAGGTGAAAAATCTAATTGCAATCACAAATGAGGCAAATGCATAATGGCTAGGTTACTAGTAGAATGATAATGTCAAATGAGTTAAATGTGTTGATGAAGATAATAAGGTACTCTGGTGTTCTGTGATAGACTGCAGAGACGGAGAGGATTTTAATGGAGGAAGTGGGTTCTGAAGAACCTCCGACACTTAATGCAGAAGAGGAAGAGGATGGGGAGGAAGTGGAAGAGGCAGGTATGTCAGATAAAAAGTTAATTCATAGTAGTATAGACATGGTTGCACTGTTGATACTATATAAATATTAGGAGCAGTGCAGCAACAGGTAAGTGAAAAAAAGTGTAAAGAATTTTTGCTTCAAAATGATGTGAAAATCATCCTGCCCACTCATTGACATAAAACAAATATATTGATTTAAAATTTGTAAGACATGTTTTGTGTAAGAAGGCTGTATGCGGGGATGCATGAATGAAATAATGCCATGTCAATTAACTTTGTATCATAAATGTACTTTACACCTGGGAAGAAAAAGACCCCTCCCTTAATGGTCCTATCAGCTGAATGGGACTAGAAGAAAGTATGTGTGGAGATTAAAATAATGGCTTTTTGATTATTTGTATTTTCTTTACAACATAACATAATCCAAATATACATTACGAAGGACAAAAAGGCACATTATTGAGCACACTGCTCTAAACACAGAGACTTGAACAGTCACACACCTATGGATTATCATATGTTTACTTCAAATGTTTTCATATTTTTTTTACCCAAAATAGGGTGGTGTGAGGTTTTACCCAAAATAGGGTGGTTTCATTCATACTGGAAGACCGAGGGTGCCCTCACGCAGAAAGTCTAAATATGCCTCACAGAAGTAATATAATGACGTTCCAGGAAATCCCTAATATGGACAGCGGCATCCAGCCAGCTATCGCTGTAGTTAAATAAGAAGAAGATAGAAACTTATTAAATATGAAGACAATAAACACAAGACTGCGACAATATATGGTTTATCTGTGTTCTTCAAGCCATCTCGGGTATTTTCATTAAAGTATTTTTATGATGCAATACTAATCAACATAGCATTAATTATATATAGAATACTTCAAAATAATATACTGTCTGCCTCATTCTGTGATAAGAAGCCACTTCAGATCCCAAATGGAAGTTATTTCAGACACTCGACTGACATTATGAAGTGAGTTTGGAGTAAAAACCCAGACAAGGCTTAAGCTAGTCTTAGACTAAAATGCATGTTTGAGCTGTTTTAACTGAAAGCAACTTGTACTGACATATCTTAAAAAAAAGTCAGTGCCATTGTTTTTTCTTAAGATGCACATCAGTAATGTTTTTTTCTACAGTACGTTTATAAAAGCTACCTAAATACCCTAATTGAACTAAGGCCTAATCTTGGCTTAGTCTAAGCCCTGTCTGTGAAACCGGCCTGTAACGTTTGGCGCGTTTTGCTTTTCAAATGCACATCATAAGTGACTCAAACTCACAACACTTGCAGAGAACATTTACTGAACTGATCAAGCCGCTCCTCACTATGAAACACAACATTAGACTGAGACGGCAGAAAGTGCACCAAAAGCACAAAGTTTTGTTGTTATTGTGAGTGTACACAAATAAAATAAATACTGGCTCCTCTACAAATACCACAAATAAATTACAAATACCACTGCATTTTGTAATCAAGGTAAGTACCGTAAAACTCACAATTCACCTCGACCCCCACAGGTCAAACAGATTAAATAATATTGTGGAGTGGAATTTGCCTTATCAGATATGTTCAACAGAACCAACTGGACAAACTATTTTGTTATGACATAGCTGAGTCCACATCCAATGACCTTTCTGGATACATTTTGGAAGGGGTTCTACCAATAGGAGGCTGGGATAGTACAAAAATAGAGCGGTCTACCAGGTGATCTACATCAGCGACATCCTCATTTAACAATACTGCACCCACCCCAGTTTTGTTCACCTCCCCCTGAAAAAGGTAGAATGAAGTTGGGAGTAGCAAGTACAAAATTACTAGCTTCAGTACTTGCAAACTGTAAGCAGATGGCAGGCCTATCTCAGAAAACTGCACAGAAGCCATTTGGTCCCTCTCAGCCATTATAGGCTTCTGCTCTATTTGAAGTGCAGCAGTAATTATAGGAGTGTCTAACTGGGTTTTAGTCAAGATTTTACACTCAGAAGACTCAAACAATGGAATAAATGAGTCTAAAAGGTCACCAGTGTCCACCAATTTCTTGGCTTGAGAGCAAGCAACAACATTGGCAGGTGTTGTAATGGGGAACCTGGTGACTAAACTTGCTGAACCACACAAGACAGGCTTACCCACCATGGTAGGAGAAGAGAACACCTTGCCACCTGCCAGGACGTTCCCTAAAATTACCCTGACACCCTTCACAGGCAGTTTAGAGCACACACCTATCTTGACAGGCCTTGAAGCTAGCTCAGTTAACCATAAAGAGTGTAAAGGTACATTCACACAGCCTTGTCCAACACCTTGAATGAAGACACTTGTACCTGTATAGGGTTCTTCTGAAAACAGGAGTAGACTGTCGAGAATCAACAACTGGGCAGATCCTGTGTCTCTTAACATCAAAATACTGTGAGGGGGAGAATAAGGAGAGAGTATCTACGGTTCGAAGATGAACAACTTGTAACTCGTATTCTTGCTTTTGAGCGCAAGGTCTAACTCTTTAAATCTAATGGCGAGTACAGGGTCAGCTTCTTCTGCAGTCCCAATATCCTCCAAAACCTTCTGTTCTCTGTGGCTTGTCAGTGTACTCCGTTTCTTTTGTTTAAATAAATTTTACTGCTGCGATTAAATCCAGCCTTTTATTTGGTCTTGTTTGCAACCAACAGTGACAAAAGGAAGAGAACTGTCTCAGTTACGTAAGTGACCCAGTTCCATGAGAGGGGGAATGAGACACTGCATCATGGAGTTGACGTTATATGGGAACTCTCCGCATGAGCCTGCGTCTGAAGCTCTTGTGTTAAATGTGTCTAAAGGTGCGGTCACGCTGTACTTTTCGTTCCATTGACTTCCATTCAAACGCATGCGAATGCGTCAGACCGGAAACGAAAGCTTGTGCGAAAAAATTTCGCATTTCGCTGCATTCCAAAGTTCAAGTTTGGTGAACTCTGACCTGCGAATTCGCATCACGTGAAGACGTGCGACCACTACTTCCTTCTGGCTGTCTTTGGAGTAATTTACCGTTTCTTTTTGGAGTATGTCTTTTTCACGTTTTTCTTTTTTCTTGGATTACTCTCTCCGGAGGACATTAAAGGCAGTCGGACTCACGTAGGATGCTGCTCCCGAAGTATATATCACCAGCTGGTGAGACTGATTCGAACTTTGCAGATATTACACAACGAACTGAGAGACATTTTACACACACACACACACACACACACACATATATATATATACACGCGCTGTGTTGGAGATATTAATTTCTGTCAGGACCACTATCGTCAAGTATTTGATTGATAATTGCATAGAGTCTGTATTGGCGGTATGGTTCTGTTCTGGGCAAGAACTCCCTGCACATCCATGCAGCCTAGCATGGATAAGAGCAGGGAGAGCAGCAATACCCCCACCCTTAATAATTTAACACATATTTCAAGAATTAGTCTGATTTAGGGGAATCAGAAGGTCAAAACCTGACTGACAAGAGGAGGACCTGGGGATGGAGGAGGGTAATTAGCTCCTGAGAAATGTGATAGCTGCTGATAATACTGAGGAGCTTATATATGGGCGTTGTATTCCTATAGGTAGACGTGATTCACCTGGGAGTCAGCTGATGCGAGCTTGACTGACGTGACCTGCCGGAACTGATGCTACACTTGATGATTGATTATTGTTGTGTGGTGCACACATTATTTGAGAGTAAATACACTTGGGTTATTTTCTGAACGTTCAGTTGGTATTCTGTTATTTCCTTCCCGTGTTTCAGTGTTTGAAACGGGACAGTTTTCCTTTTACAGTGTAACCATTGCTGAGTAATTTAGCAGCGTGTTACAAGCTGTAGCCAAAAAAATTGCCATACAGTCTACTCCAAGGGAGCAAGTGTTCAGTATCCCCATCCTAAGGACTGGGAAAGGGCTCAGGAGTGAACCCTGTTCTCTCAACTGCCTGCTCTAGCTAAGGAATGTTCTTCAGGGCGTCTGGCAAGAGAGCATCGGGAGTGAAGCGCCACATCAGCTCTATATCCTCATGTTCTCTATACCTGATCATCAAAGGGGTGTGACTGCCCAACCTCTTCTGAGGCCGAAAAATCACTGAACCTCTAAGGAAGTCTGACTATTACCTCCAGTATGAAACTGAGAGGGTACTGGGATAGTGGCACACCATATCACTCTAATACTACTCCCTACCAAGTAGCCCTTATCAACCCATTCCTACAGTTCTAGGGAACAACAGAAAGTGGGTTGATAACTGCGACTACATCCACCTTTATGCTCTGTCCCTATTTATGAACCGTTAGGAAGTGTGTTAACATAACCTCCCACTATGCACTATGTCCACACTATCACCTCCAGGTGAAGGCGGAAAGCTCATTCTCCTTGCTGTACTGCCCATCCATATAAGGAAACAGATTAATGCAGCCTCCAATTAGGAGAGGGCTTCAAATAACTGTGCTCTCCCTTCCAAAGGGAAGTGTCAAAATGCCATTTCCAATTTGAATGTGATTCAACAAGAAGCATATTGATATTTCTCCAAGCCCCATTCCATAGAAGGTGACAGAAGAGGAAGTGGGACGCTAATGTGGTATTTCCCACTCTTCCTGTCCTGTCTAGCCTATTTGACATGTGATCAGACAGTGCACATATCTAACACCTATGCACTTCTGGTACCAGAGTGGGAAGGGTGATCAATAAGGATGTGGGATGCAAGTTGCAGTATTGCCCATCATATACTTTTATCACAGCCCAACTGTTATATAAGGAGCATATTGCTACTACTTCTGATTTCATTTTTCTGTCCATATGAAATATGAAGGTTATTGAAACTGCCTAGTTCGGGCCAATAACATGCTCTCTGCCAGATCAGAAGAAGCCGCAGAGTGGGCTTCCGGGTCTGGCCTGAGAGCTGGAGAGTTAGCGAGTGATGCCTGAGAAAAGAATAGGCAGCGGTGGGACCTGATCCATGGGTTGCAGATGCCTGACTCCCATCCCCCTTAAAAAGAGCCAGGCAGGAGGGCTGACCGAGCGTGCTCCTCTCCTAAACAAATAGTGCAAAACTCATGAGGCGTTATAAATCTCTGACATGGCGTGATACACTTTCTAAATGGCCTAGACATGGTTTCTTTCTCCTTACCAAACACACACACAGAGACAAATGGCTTCCTGAAAACAAAAAAACCTGATGACATCTTCTCTAGGTGCCCTTTTATACCCTACCGGCATGCCTGTGATTGCGGTAGCCAAACGAGATTGCTGTGTAACACACGTGCTTCAGGCACCGGCTCACGCGGAGCATTCCCATATAACGTCAACTCCATGATGTGGTGTTGAGTTCCACTTCGAAAGGGAACTCTTTTTGTTTTATCGTGTTTTTTTTAAAAAATTAATGTCTTTGAACCGGTAACTATCAGCTAACTGATTATTTTGAGTAGAGAACTAAACTCTTCTTGACATCAGAAGTAAACGTGACAAAAATCAGCAACAGTGTAAATTAAACTTGTAAACAGTCAAACAAGGCAACTATAATTATGGGAAAATGGGACTGAACCACAGAACCATGCTTGTTCAATAGTAAGTAAATCTAATATTGTTTTATTGGCTACATGATTCAATTTTTAGAATTATTTACTTGGTCTAATATTTTTATAGCCTTAAAGTTTTTAATAACTTAATTTTGGATTTATGTATCCTTTAAATTTTCTATTTCCGTTTGTATTACTTTACTATTGTTGTTTAGAGGCCAAGGCTCAGTGGTAAATGTGGCACTGGCACTAATTTAAAGTAAACATATTTGTATTTGTGTTGTATTTGCCTTCACTCTTGCTGTTTTCCCCGCTGTTTAACTGGTTAGGCAGGAGGTGGTGGGCCACGTAAAACAGTAGGAAGTATAGCAGGAAACAGATGGCAGCTGTATTGTTTCTTTGCTAAAAGGACTACAGGGACTGTTAATGGAGCCAGATCAGAGAGGAACACAGAGGATACGCTGAAATGCGTCAGTATTAGCGCTAACTAATCAGGGCTCGTCTTGGCCCACACAACAGAGACATTAAGTATTTTTGACATGAGATGGAGGAAATAGACAGCTAATGAAGATGAATGAGGCAAAGAGTGGGGGGCGTCCTGTCAGAAGGGATGATGGGCGAGAAAAGAGGCCTTCCTGTGAACGTCAGTGAGAATCACAGACATCTGACACAGACACACTAATTGAAGGCCCATCTCCAAGTGACTAACCCACATGGTACTACTGTAAAAAGCTGACAAACTTACTGTAAATATCCTGAACTTGGTTTAAAAAAAAATGTAATGCAAGACATCAGAAAGAGGAAACAAAACACCTTCAGATGGGTAGCTGATTGATATGAACGTATAAGGGAATGTATTTTAGGTCCATTTTCACTTTTTTAAACCACCTTTTTGCCTTCACTACTTCATTTTAAATATAGTTCTGCAGTGACAAATCAATTACATGTGTACAATTATTCCATGTGTGTAATTAGTATGAAGTCATAAACACTGCATTCATAATAATTAGGGTAAGTGATAAGCCCACATATCATTGTTTTATTTTGAAATATAATAAAAATAAAATTATACAAAGCATGATAACTTTTTTTCCCAAAATATTTAAATGATTCAAATTAAATTATTTTTTATTTTGGATCCAATGCGTGTTTATTTATTGTTATTCTGGAATTATACCGTAACATGTTGTTATTATCTGGATATCACTGTAGAAGTTGCATCATAAGCCATTTTTTTCTAGAGTTTGCTGATAAAACTTGCAGTGGTTTTGATCATAATTTTAAAATTAAGAGATTATTAAATTAAAATCAACCTGCTATGATTTATTTTCTTTGCATTTAAAGCAGTAATTTGTATATGAAAAGATACATTTTATTACTGCCTGAGTAATGCTCACAAAGATAAATGCAGTAGAACAATCAAAAATAAAAATAAAAACTGTTGAAAATCATATTAAATGAAGACATTTTAGAAGCTTCTTGAAAAAAAAAAAAAAAAAAAAAAAAGTTCTGTCTGCAATGTATAAATATAAAATTTTCTCAAATGGACTTATAAGGGCTATTGACCCCTATTGTTACTTATAAGTCTGTTAAGCTAAGAACCCATTTAATCTCATATATACAGTATCTCACAGAAGTGAGTACACCCCTCACATTTTTGTAAATATTTTATTATATCTTTTCATGTGACAACACTGAAGAAATGACACTTTGCTACAATGTAAAGTAGTGAGTGTACAGCTTGTATAACAGTGTAAATTTGCTGTCCCCTCAAAATAACTCAACACACAGCCATTAATGTCTAAACCGCTGGCCACAAAATGAGTACACCCCTAAGTGAAAATGGGCCAAATTGGGCCCAAATTGTCAATATTTTGTGTGGCCACCATTATTTTCCAGCACTGCCTTAACCCTCTTGGGCATGGAGTTCACCAGAGCTTCACAGGTTGCCACTGGAGTCCTCTTCCACTCCTCCATGACGACATCACGGAGCTGGTGGATGTTAGAGACCTTGCGCTCCTCCACCTTCCGTTTGAAGATGCCCCACAGATGCTCAATAGGGTTTAGGTATCCTCAGCTTCTTTAGCAAGGCAGTGGTCGTCTTGGAGGTGTGTTTGGGGTCGTTATCATGTTGGAATACTGCCCTGTGGCCCAGTCTCCGAAGGGAGGGGATCATGCTCTGCTTCAGTATGTCACAGTACATGTTGGCATTCATGGTTCCCTCAATGAACTGTAGCTCCCCAGTGCCGGCAGCACTCATGCAGCCCCAGACCATGACACTCCCACCACCATGCTTGACTGTAGGCAAGACACACTTGTCTTTGTACTCCTCACCTGGTTGCCGCCACACACGCTTGACACCATCTGAACCAAATAAGTTTATCTTGGTCTCATCAGACCACAGGACATGGTTCCAGTAATCCATGTCCTTAGTCTGCTTGTCTTCAGCAAACTGTTTGCGGGCTTTCTTGTGCATCATCTTTAGAAGAGGCTTCCTTCTGGGACGACAGCCATGCAGACCAATTTGATGCAGTGTGCGGCGTATGGTCTGAGCACTGACAGGCTGACCCCCCACCCCTTCAACCTCTGCAGCAATGCTGGCAGCACTCATACATCTATTTCCCAAACACAACCTCTGGATATGATGCTGAGCACGTGCACTCAACTTCTTTGGTCGACCATGTTCTGAGTGGAACCTGTCCTGTTAAACCGCTGTATGGTCTTGGCCACCGTGCTGCAGCTCAGTTTCAGGGTCTTGGCAATCTTCTTATAGCCTACGCCATCTTTATGTAGAGAAACAATTCTTTTTTTCAGATCCTCAGAGAGTTCTTTGCCATGAGGTGCCATGTTGAACTTCCAGTGACCAGTATGAGAGAATGAGAGCGATAACACCAAATTTAACATACCTGCTCCCCATTCACACCTGAGACCTTGTAACACTGACGAGTCACATGACACCGGGGAGAGAAAATGGCTAATTGGGCCCAATTTGGACATTTTCACTTAGGGGTGTACTCACTTTTGTGGCCAGTGGTTTAGACATTAATGGTTGTGTGTTGAGTTATCTTGAGGGGACAGCAAATTTACACTGTTATACAAGCTGTACACTCACTACTTTACATTGTCGCAAAGTGTCAAACTTCTGTGAGATACTGTATAAAGCATTAACTGAATTGATTGTACTCAGAACACATCCTTTTAATTGATGAAATTTACCCCCTCAGCTTTGTGTATAGGCTATTTGACCGTGTACGCGTGGATCCGAAGTCCACAGTATAGGCTACTTTGCTTATGCGCATTCCGTCCCGTCTCGGAGCGTGTGCACAGAAAGCCGCCTAGGGAACAGTATTTCTTTCGCAGCTTAATTCGCTTTTAATAACACTGTTTAATATCAGTTTAGAAATCTGAGCCGCTCAGCTCAATTATGCCGTTGCATGGCCAATTGTCCCTACTTTACCTGTCAACCACCCATAATATAGGCTTATTTTTCTTTCTTTTTTTTTTTCATTTTGTTTTCTGTGATTTCCGACACTTTATGTCAGCTATTAGCTTTCATCATTCAGTCTCTAATAAATTATGCAGGAAAACAGCATCACCGTGCTTCTATATCAATATGAAATATATATGTCCTCCTCAATGAATTGCTCTGACAGCTTGATAGCCTATGGCCTCATTCTCTGACTGGCAGTTCATATTTAAGTATGACTATGTGCGGACAAGCACTCAATAAATATGACTCTCATCAACCCTCCTTACAATGCCATGTGAGAACATTTTAACATTAAAAAAACAAAACAAAGGAGATTGAATAAAGCCATTCTTACATAAATTGTTGCATAACAGAGAAATTTGTTCACTTGTGTTTTATAAATGTGGCCCATGGCCAGTAAAGTTGAAACACACAAGCATTGGAATTGCTTAAAACTGGAGAATGTATATTTTTTTCCAATGTTATATAGAAATAATGGCTTTTACTGCACACTCCTAGTTCATTTGCACACCTGCCCAAGACGTCAATGTATTATCTGTGGGAAAAGTTTAACTTTTCATACTGCACAGATTCCTTTCCATCTTTTTGCACTCTGTTAACTCGTAATTAATTGCTTTGTCTGTGATGTCACCCAAACATCCGCTTGCTTGGAGGTGATGGAAGTTCCCATTAGACTTGTTGTGGTTTTCTTTGAAGAGAAGTAGACCTCGATTATAGTGCTTCATTTTTTTGTTGTGAACCGCTTTCAAATCAGCAGTTAAAGAGTTTGAGGCAACGTTCTGAGGGAGTCCGGCAAGGCCGAATGCCCAATGGTCACTGCCGGCATCGAGGGAGGAAGGAGCGCAGGAGTCAGGGTGATGGGTCGAGGAGGAGTGGAGCATGCAGAGGTACAAGCCGGAACCACAGGCTTCCCACATCCAGGAAGAGATGGTTCCCAGCTGGCCTGAGGTGTTGACTCGCCACTGAGAGGAGGCATTGAGGTACTGATGGGAGGTAGCGATGACTGGGTGGCTGGAGTAGCTGGAGACTGGAGAGGAGCTTGGAGGGCAGTACAAAATCCAACAAAAAATAAAGGAAGCTGCCGGCTCACACGCCTGGTCAGGAACGAGGTTTTTAGGCTCTGTGGCGATGTTCAGCTTGGTCGCTCTTGTTAGCTCTGACTCGCTCGTCATGGCAGAGTCTGTCTCGTTGCATACGGTGGGCCTGGGCTCCCGATCCCCGCAGTCTGGGTGTTGTTGGCTGGGCTCTTGGGGAGCTGATGTCATCGTCAATGGGTACGACAGTAAGCAATGGTTTGCAGCGATTTGGAATAAATCCACACACAGAGAATAGCAGTCCAACAAAACACAACCAGAGATGAGACCTGACCGTAATGAACAGAAACAAAGGCATTTAAGTACATCAGCAAACAAGGACAATTAATGACACACCTGAATAAGTGGAACAAAATAAGTGGAAAAAACATATTGTTCAAGATGTCAAAGACAAATATCAAAGATCAAATATATATAAAACACTATAAATGCAGGGGCTATTGGTATATACAGTCATGGTCAAAAGTTTACATACACCTTGCAGAATCTGAAAAATGTTAATTATTTTAACAAAATTAGAGGGATCATACAAAATGCATATTTTTTTTTAGTTCTGTCTTGAATAAGGTATTTTACATAAAAGATATTCCACAAGACATAGTCCACAAGACAAAATAAAAGATCATTATACTCAATACACAAGATTGAGGTCACATTCCTCATACATTTGGTGTTGCATTGTCAGATTCTGAGGTCTGGTGAGAGTTTTTGTTTTTTGTTTTTTGGAGAGAAAGAGAGAGTCGCTCATATCCCGGCAAATCCGCCATAGGCCCACATTGAGCCCAGCGGTATATTTTTACTACACGATCAAGGTGCCTTTCATGGCCATCTATGCTATTATACTCATAAAATGCTTGGAATTAATAACCTATCTGTGTTAATGCAGTTTTAAATAAAGCATTAATGCTAAAAATTTGCTTTATTACTGCAGGCTGGGTGTGTAGAGCACTATTTTCTCTTAGAGCCCTGCTTAATTTATATGCCAGGTTGACAGTGTCATCAGATAGGTTTTGCAATGCCCTAGCATTCTATGATTCAATTAGGCTTTCATGCCTGGGCTGCACGGTTGGCTCGCTGGCGTTTGATAAGAAGCCCATTAAAAAGATAGATGTCTCTGAGTATAGAAATGCACTGTAAATGATTCCACACCGCTATCTGCTTAGTGCTGAATATGAGACACTGTGTTCCAGAAAACACGATAGAGAGCCGATATGCATTCATCATGGAGGAAATTTAACCGTAACATTTCAGACAATTTTCTGCATGCCCTGCCAGACATGCAGGGTTAGTTTGGTGTGATCAGCTGTGTGACTGAATTTCATTTTTGCCAATTTGATTGATCTTTCAGTAGCTTTAATGAGTTCAGATTTTCAAGGCAAAAGAGAAAGAATAGCTGCTAGTCTGTATTTAGTGCTCGTATGCAGTACATGTGAGTAATTACAGATCTTAATATCAAACATTTACATTGAGAAAATTAAAAATATATATTTGTATTAATTGTGTAGCATGAAATTGCATGAAGCATGAAATGTTACTTTAATACAAACTTTTTTTTAATCTTTAAGAGCAAATATTTTGTGATTTGTTAATAGGAAAAAGAAAAGATCTGTTATTTGTTCACACAATCTGTTTTACTGGTTTGTATGAGTGCTTTTCAGTATATACATGACTGTGAACTATGATTTGGGTAATCTCATTTTTAAATACTTCTCACTTTTTTCTAATGACTTTTGGTTTGACAAAGAGTGGCACACCACCGCTAAGGTCTTATTCTCATTGGCTTCTTCTTGAGCATTGCTTTTTGTCATATAAACAATCTACAAAAGAATTTTTGCCTTTTTACCTTCACATGAATGTGTACAAGTGTTTGTTTCTTTATCACAGTGTTGCTTGGTTACATTTGATGAAACTTTGGCCATCATTTTTGTCATAAAGTGGTTTTATGATTGCATTGACCTTGCCATGTATCACTAAATGGCTCAACAACTGTTATAGATTCTAAGCAATAGTAAACTATAGCTGGTTTGAGAAAGACAGTTGAGCTCAGGAAAGACTCTGAAAGCAGACTGTGTCCAAATGTAAAATGCAGTGACAATGTGCCATTTGCTTTAGCACTCCCACTGGACACTTTATTGGCCACTCATTTTCATCCACATATCAGCTAGTATGCATTAGAGCTTGGCGATATAGTTAATATTCACAGCAATTTTTGCTGCTGATATAAAATATCACACTAATTTCAAAGTTCTATTACGTTTTTGCAATCCCTCATTGTCTTGTGGCTTGTGTCATGACATATCCTTCAGTATCATTTCTGGCTTCTATATCACTAGTACAAGTTTAAACTTGGGTTTATTTATTTACTTTTAAAACATTTTATATTTTGTTTATATAATTTTAAACAATACAGCTTGATACATTTATACATATGGTTTTTTTTTTTTTTTATGTATATGTTTTATGTATAGGTGAATTTTATTTTTACATTGCAGCATTAGTGCATCAGCAGTCACTTGCTGAATTTTGATAACCATATTTCTATGTCCATTTCAATTGTCACAATTCTGCTTTAAATGCATCTTACAGGAAGTTTATTCCACAGGAAGTTTAGTTTATTTCACAATTCTATTTATGGTCATATGATCCTGACCATTGGACTTCTAGAAAAGCACCTTCTAAGAATCTCTTTTCACGGAAACCTTGAAAGAAAGCCACCTAGACAAGAAGAGCTTTGCTGATGATCTGGAAGGTTTGTCACACGGTGTTATATTCCACAAGAAGCATCAACAACTCTGATATGGAGTATATATCAAGTTACAAAGCTCTTTTTTTTTTTTTTTTTTTTAGCTAGACAAACTTTTCTTTCTCTCTCTTACTCTTTCTCTCGCTCTTCCTATCACAGTCTCTCCCTCAAGACTTGCTGTCATCCTACATTTTCAGGGATAGACGTGATGACAACTGTTTTGAAATATTCATGTTTCTTTTTGGTGTGACTTGCATGCTGCTGTTTCTATCTTGTACAAGGTTTTTGAGAAGGGAAGTAATGTTAAGTCTTGCTCCAAGTTTACAGCAGGACATTGGTTTAGTTTTATAGGGGGTATTTTGGAATAATTTGTGTGAAGAACCTGCATTTTTTTTTTTTTTTTTTTTTTAGCTGAAAATTGCATTCCAGATTTTATTCATTGATGGACAGTAAATGGACATTAGGAGCAATGTTTGGATGCTGGATCCCTCAGCAAGCTTTGAAATGGTTTGATAAATGAAATTTCCTTTTCTGTGTTGACATATTTCCAATTGAAATAGGACATTGAAGCATATCAAAGATTTTGTTCTTGTCTTTAAATAGCCAAAAGCCTAGTTTACATCATTGCGCAGTTCACTCATGCTGGTAGATGTCTGCACCATCTGGACACAAAAGACTCATTTCTCCTCTGACAGACATTCAAAAGTAGCCTTGTATTCTGGCAAATAGCATTTCTGTAGGGGGAAAAAAAAGTGTAAAATGAACTTAAGTTTTCCCCTCTCTGCTGCCTTTCATGTCACAGGTCAGGAAAGTCGCTAGTGAAGGATTTGAGACTGATTTTGGTCCATATTCTCAAATGATAAAAACTGCAAATATGGACCATTCTTGGGTTCTCAGAAACGGAAGTCAAAGTTGGGTAATGTGGTGAACAGAAACTACAACAAAATAATATTTGCTTTTCCATTTGCCCAATAACAAAAGATAAAAATCCATAATAGCATTTCTGTGACTTCACAAAAGAGGAAAAAAAAAAAGATTGTAGAGAGAGAATGTAATTTAATGCCAATGTAGTGAAACACAAGTACAGTGTTATAAATTAATTAAAGGTCACCTATTATGCCCCTTTTCACAAGATGTAATATAAGTCTCTGGTGTCCCCAGAATGTGTCTGAAGTTTCAGCTCAAAATACCCCACAAATTATTTATTATTGCTTGTCAAATTTTCCCTTATTTAGGTGTGAGCAAAAACACGCCGTTTTGTGTGTGTCCCTTTAAATGCAAATGAGCTGCTGCTTCCGGCCCCCTTTCCAGAAGAGGGCAGAGCTTTAACAGCTCATGCTTCGGTTGCTCAACAACAACGAAGCTGGAGAATCTTACGCAGCCAAAATGACGATTGCCAGTAACAGTGTTCAGCCTTACATTGTTCAAACCAGAGTCGGACACTGATGGAGAGACTCAGGAAGAAATTACAACTTTTAGAATAACTGGACATTTCTGAAGTTAGTGGATAAATGTGCTGGCCTTTGCAAATAAACATAGCGTTACAGAAAACATACACAGTTTTTCAAGACAGTCTCCTTTTACACTGTTCTTTACAAATGTGTGGTTATACAGTAACAAGGTTTAAAATAGACAATAGACATCTGGCCTCTTTAACCGCATTTATTGTGGAACTGGTTAACAGGCACATCGACTGAAATGGCGATTTGCTTAAAAATCATAAAAAATAGTGTGACACTTACTTCTTCTGGAGGTGAAGGTGGATCATGAACAGTTGGTACAGATCCATCCTTGAGTACACACTTTTTAGAAAAGCCTGCCTTGTATTGCCCCCTATTCACAGTCTGGAGTGAAATGATTTGCGCAGACATAAATGATTGTAGGTAGATTTTGGGTTGCATTACCTTCAAAAACAATACTAATCCACTGCAGCCTCAGTGGCTCTGATGTTGAAAATGAGTCTTCTGTTCAGTCTTACATCAAAAACCGAACACCAGGATTGCTTATGAGACATTGTTGATGCTACAGCTGCTCGAGCGCGGAGAAAATGGCGGACAGTGTACAACTCTCTGAGAGCGGAGACTATGGTAATGCTGGACTGTCAGTCAGCGGCCATGGGCGGGGCCTGAGCAGTGTGATGTCACACTGCTCAGAGAATCAAAACGGAATGTCTAATGAGACTGCTTTGGTTTAATGGGAATAAAAAAAGGAGTGGTTAGATTTTTATCATTGTGAGTGGTTGTGTTCACACACTGCCAATACACATTTATGTCCAAACTTTTTGCATAATAGGTGCCATTTAAATTCAACAAATTAATAACATCATACCTCATTGGTGCTTTGGTGTATGGCATTAAACTACTTGGACGCATAAGAAAAAATCACCTAAAAAAGAAAATCACACAAGTGTGGAATGACATGAGGGGGAGTAAATTATAATTTTTGGGTGAACTACCCCTTTAAAGCCGGGTGCACACTGTGCGATTTATAATAGTCCTTTACGATGGTTGCTTGTCAGACTGTACGAACATGATCCTCATGTCACACTGTGGGATCTCAGCTGTCATTTATGTCAGACTGTACGACAGTCAAGACGTGTTAAAAATGGACGCGTGCGTGAAAACTTATCCGGAGTTTTACATCATCAACCCATACACATTCGATGAATATGAGCTGCATTACACGCGGGACTGAAATGGTGGCTAACAAAGGCATCTCTATCGTTAATTTTGATCACGGCTTGTCTTGAAAAATGAAGACAATTTGACGTTTGTCGTAGGAGAAGTCACACTGGAGGATTGTGCTCCAAATCTTCTGACACTGCCAGAATTTCGTCGGAGGTAAAATTTGATCGCAACGGTCATTAACCGGCTGTCGGTGAACATGTCAAACTAGCAATCAAAGACTACAGATTTTAGGCTAGGATTATAGGAATCTTTTAGGATTTGCAAAATTTGTCTCAGACGACCAAATCGTGGCCACAATCGCACAGTGTGAACCAGCCTTAAGTGTGTCTAAACTGTTCAAATACTCTTTGGGGCATCTGCATCTGTTAAAGTTGGCATGACACATAAGTTGCAATAATCTTTGTGACGTATATCCGAGTGAAATGGCTTCTCAAACAAGAAAAAAACTGTAGGCTGGGACATAATTGTGTCCATCAGGAATTGATTGGAAAGATGTGGTTTGCTATTGCTGTGATCTCATGTGAGTGACAGGTTTCCCGCCTTCGTGCCATTGAACACATCATCAGAGAAGAGATGTTGCTGCAAGAGGGAGGGGAAGTTATTTTAATTGAAAATTATGATGACATATGAATAAAAAAGTATAATGATGTGCACAGATAAATCATTTATAATAAATACTGCAGCTGAAAGCCACTAAACTCCAACTTTTTATTTTATGGTACGCAGTTGCTTTGAGAAATGGCATATTAAGGTGTGTGTGTGCGGGTTAACTGAGCCCTGCGCTTCTCTAATCATTGTCTAACAATAGGTGGATGTCTGACCACGCTGGCAGTATTGGAGACTGTTGTCATGATGCAGATTCACCCTCATAAATTCACCTCTGGTATAATGATGTTTCTGTGCTGATCTCTCTCTCTCTCTCTCAGAGCTGCAACGTATCCATGACAGGTGTTGAGCTCTAGCAGCTCTCGATCCTAATTACTTGGCCGTCCCTTTCTGCAAGCAGATGGGTCCCTCTCAGAAATTAATGTTCTAGCCGGCTACTCTCCATAGCCCATTCCCTTGTCATTTGTGCCGTACAGGTACAGTAGTCTTAACTTAATGTAAAAAATCCAATCAGATTGCGTGCCAAAGCATCATTAAGGAGACTGGTGGCTGACTGACATAAACGATTTGGAAAGTGATTCGTCATCCTAATGAAAAGTAGAAACTCTGCGATACTTTTGAGCGCTCTGTGTTTTTGAGATGGAGTTAGAAACTCATCCAGATGAATGTTTTCTGCACCATATATTTCTAATTCACATCTATTTCTGACTAAATATAATCATATTGATGGTGCTTGTGTCAACAGAATTATATGTAACATCTGTTATGGGTCTGTGTTTATTTTTCCCTCGGGAGATCAGCTCAGACAGGTGAATGTAATACTGAGTGCAACACCATTTATTACTTTCAGAAAAACGACTTGTGTTTTTCTTGTTATCTTTCCATCAGCCTCCTCTTAAGTGGAAATTTTGGAGTTTTATTTATATATATATATATATATATATATATATGTGTGTGTGTGTGTGTGTGTGTGTGTGTGTGCACTTTAAAAAACACTGGATTAAAATAACCCAAGGGCTGGTTAACTATGAGACAGAACACATGTTGGGTTAATTTTACCCAGCAAATTGGGTTGTTTATTTAACCCAGCATAATGGCTTGATTCATTTTTACTATAATACTAGCTTTTTTTTTTTTCCATACATGAATTAATGTTTATGGATTAACTTAAATCCTCTAAACTTTTTTCAAATACTCCACACAACCACTGGTTTGCATGATAATTACTTTCTATAAAATCATATTTTATAGTATAGCATATTAGCTATATTTAAGCTCGTTTAACAAATATTAGAAGTAAAAATTAAGTGTACTCGACCTCTGTTGTCCTGTTTCCACCGCAACGATGCTGGATCACGTGCCGGAGATGGCTTGCGTTCAGCGGGGAACTGCTAACTTCAGACCGCCGCCCTGCATTTCACTCGTAGCCGAAAAATGCTGTGACTTATGACTCCATAACCTGTCCATAAATAATCAGTGTACAGTTTTGTATCTTTTTGAATAAAATCATAAAATTTTATGCATGGCTTCAGGCATTTGCATCACGCGAAAAGACTGATGCGACACTCGCTTAGGTGACTCACATCGCGCCCCTGTATGTTGCTTTGCATAAAATTAAATGATATACAGAACAATAACGAATTTTTAGGTAAAATAAAACGTACACAAACCTGTGTTTTACCGAAGACATGCACCAATTTGACAGAGCTTCACTGCTCTCCTGAAGAGGTCGCAAAAAGCCTGCAATGATAATTCAACTCCTGGGTTGTTATGTCTGTCCCAGGATCTGGGTAACACAAAAACTACCCAAACACTGGAAAAATAACCCCCCAAAAGGCTCAACCCAGGACTTGGGTAGAAAAAAATAACCCAAGATTTTTTAGAGTGTGTAGTAAAAACTGTGACAACTAGCCTCAGTCTCCCCTCCCTGTCTCTCTTCACCTCTCTGTTTTCCAGTTGTACTTGACGTAAGCTACTCTTGTTATTCTATACAGCATTTAGACTCTCTTGATTACCAGTGAACAGAGCAGAGCTGCCTTACGAGGAGAGTCATATATGTTAACCTGGGTGTGTGCAGCATAATGAGAGTGTGAGTGTTGCTGAAGGGTTTGCCTCTGTCTGCTCCTGCTGTATTGAGTTCTGAAGGGGGTTGCAGTAGTATGAATTATACCTGCTGTTCCGATTTGATTCTACACTGCTGCACACGTCTCTTATCTCTGTCCATATTCATTCACTTCTGTTTTCCCTCCATTTCTCAGACTTATCTCTCCAAAGATTCATTATTTAGTGTGTGAAAGTCATACAGTGGAGCATTATATGGTGTGGCGTTGTAGCAGAACTTCACATTGGGAGTGATGTGTGGCACCTCAGAGGGGTTGAAGGATGGTTCTGCTCATCTGTTGCAGACACGGGGGCTTGTCAGGCCCATCCGTTCTGGCCACTGGGCAGCAAATGCTGTCAACTAATAAATGTTTCCTTTGGGAAACAAACTGGCTTTCCTTAAAGGATTAGTTCACTTTCATATAAAATTTTCCTGATAATTTACTCACCCCCATGTCATCCAAGATGTCCACGTCTTTCTTTCTTCAGTCGAAAAGAAATTAAGGTTTTTGATGAAAACATCCCAGGATTATTCTCCTTATAATGGACTTCAATGGCCTCCAAACGGTTGAAGGTCAAAATTATAGTTTCAGTGCAGCTTCAAAGGGCTTTAAACAATACCAGACGAGGAATAAGGGTCTTATCTAGCGAAACGATTGGCCATTTTCCGAAAAAATAAGTGTAAATGTATATTCTTTATATAAACAAATGATCGCCTTCCAAGTGCCGTACTTTTGTATTCTTCAAAAAGCTTACGCTGTATGTCCTACACCTTCCCTATTCAACTTACGGAACGAACGCAGCGCCAGTTACATTCTTTCCGTAAGTTGAATAGGGAAGGCGTAGGACATACAGCGTAAGCTTTTTGAAGAATACGAAAGTACGGTTTTGGCGGAAACACTTGGAAGGCGATCATTTGTTTATATAAAGCATATACATTTACATTTTTTTTCGAAAATGACCGATCGTTTCGCTAGATAAATCCCTTATTCCTCGTCTGGTATCATTTAAAGCCCTTTGAAGCTGCACTGAAACTATAATTTTGACCTTCAACCGTTTGGAGGCCATTGAAGTCCATTATAAGGAGAATAATCCTGGGATGTTTTCATCAAAAACCTTAATTTCTTTTCGACTGAAGAAAGATAGACATGAACATCTTGGATGACATGGGGGTGAGTAAATTATCAGGAAAATTTTATATGAAAGTGAACTAATCCTTTAAGGGACGCTTATGCATGTCCTAATTTTGCAGAGTTAGACGCGTTCCTGGGTCAATATATTTTGTTGATCCTGGAACAACATTCCTGTCTGGAAAATTAATGCTAGCAATATCCCTACCCCTAAACCTAACCCTACCTATAACTTATCCCTAAAATCAGAGGGAAATGATAGGTGAATAACACTGATGTAGAAGAACCTAACCCTGGTTGTAAGCCTACTTGACATTAACTGTAAACTTGTATGTTGGAATGTTGATCCAGGATCAGCAAAGATGTTGATGCAGGAACATGTGCACTTGGTGAAATCAGGTGAAATCAATCTTATACTGTACTGGATTGAAATCTTAAGTTAGTATTTGTCAAACATTTGTGCATCAAAATAGTGTTTCTTTGAATCTACTTAAGATTGAGATACTTAAGACTTAAGAATCTACTGAAGATTGTCCCCTGAGATGCAAATGGGAATCAACACCTACCCTTCTTGCTAGAAAATTATATAAAATGCTCTATCCTGTAATCTGAAATGACTGTGATTGGTCAAAAGTTTGGGTTCAGTACTTTTTTTTTTATTTTTTTTTTTAAAGAAATTATTACTTTTATTCAGCAAGGATGCCTTAAAGACTATTATAATGTTCCAAACAATTTCTATAAAAAAAAAACAAACAAACAAAAAAACTTTTCATTCATCAAAGAATGATTAAAAGATTACGGTTTTCACAAACATATCAAGCAGCATAATTGTTTATTATCATTGATAATAATAAGAAATGTTTCTTGAGCACCAAATCAGCATATCAGAATGATTTCTGAAGGATCATGTGACACTGAATTCAGCTTTTCCATCAAAGGAATAAATTATATTTTAAAATATATTCAAGTAGAAAACAGTTATTCGAAATCATATTAATATTTCACCATATTACTATTATCTGAGATGGATGGTGATAAAACGTCTCCCTGTGTGGTATTCTCTGCAGATGCAGGTCTTCTGCAGAGGGGCGTCACAGCACGGAGGCAAGATGAGGACCTCCAGCCAAATCTGCACGTGCTGGGAGTTCTCTTCCTGGGCAAGCACACCAGCCGTGCCTTCAACTTTGTTCTGCTCTTTCAGTTGTGAGTCTCTTTCATTCATATCCATTTATGAGGGCTAAAAAGCATAGCTAACCACCAGCACATGTTGTCATTTTGGATGCTAGTCTCATGCTACTGTTAAGGCTGCTTAAAGGGTTAGTTCATCCAAAAATGAAAATTCTGTCATTAATTACCCACCCTCATGTCGTTCCAAACCCGTAAGACTTACGTTAATCTGCAAATTAAAAACTTTTTGATGAAATCTGAGAGCTTTCTGTTCCTCCATAGACAGCCTACACAACTGAAATTTTTGACAAAAAGTTCATAAAGAGATCGGAAAACTAATCCATATGAATCGAGCAGTTTAGTCCACATTTTCTGAAGAGACTCGCTTTTTATGATGAACAGATTTAATTTAGGCTTTTACTCACATATAAACATTGATCAGTGAACCTAAACAGAAGTTTAACACAATCTGAATGATGCGCAAGAACAAACCTCGGTAACACTTTATTTTACAGTGCCGTAGTTACACGTTACTACATGTGCTTACTATAGTAATAACAGTAAATTATGCATAATTACAAGTAACTAACCCTAAACCAAACCCTAACCCTAACTGTAACTCTATAGTAAGTACATGTAGTTAATTAATAGTACTCAGTACTTATTTGAGTAATTACAATGTAACTATGGCACTGTAAAATTGCTTTTAGTAAAAAGTGTAACCCAAACCTCTTCCGGAAGCTCAAACCTGCTGCATAACACACGAGAATGAACCTCATTGGTTACGCAGCACGTTTGAGCTTCTGCAAGAGGTTTGTTCTTGTGCATCGTTCAGGTTTGGTTGAGCTTTTCATTTTTGGGTGAACTAACCCTTTAACAAGTTTCACCAGAAAGACAATGGTTGAAGAACTGCTTAACTACACTGTAAGAAATGGTAACCTGCATTTGTTACCTTAAGGCCCCCATATACTTCAAGCAAAATCGAGAAAATGAACTGGTATGACGTCATTTCGAACAAAATCAGGCAAAAAAAAAAGTTTGTTTCAGTAGTTTGAAGCAGCTTGCCAAAGCGAACTTTCCAGAAAATTTTGCTCCAGTTTGTAAACATTTTTGAACTTCAAACATTTATCATTGGTCCATGGCAATTATGTAATAGGTAGGTGTGGCTCTTAGGCTCCGCCTTCTTTGATGTGGAAATCTTTCTTCTATTCAGTCTGTTGAGGTCAGATGCAAAGGAAAACATGAACACACTGCTTTATAGTAGAAATTAAAATTGTAATTCTAATCGAAAACTGATGCTTTTCAATATATATATATATATATATATATATATATATTAAACCAGTTAATTTAGATGTCCACCAGCTAGAGCATAACCAAACTATCATAAACCAACCTGGTGCAAGCTACCTTTTACCCCTTGCTCCATATTTTGCATCCTAGATAGTAAACTAAAATACCCTTTTCATTGTGTGTTATACAGTTTCTGTCCTTTGCCAATTTGGGTATAACCTCTAGCCACTCTCATTCAATTATTCACCTTTTAGTATTATTCCAGGTGATGCAATGATGAATCATTCATTGTTGGCTGCCATCGGGCTGTATAGAGGTCCAGTGTATTGACATCACACAACTTACACTGTAGCCTTTGAAACACTGGACACTGACAGCATTCATAAATTTCACATTTCAGCTTTGATACTATGGGTTGTAATTTGCCATGAACTGTAAACTTATTATACTTTTGTTGGGCTCTTAAATTGTGTTCTAACATGATGTTGGCCTCGTGAGCTCACGTTAATGGTGAACTGGCTCCGAGTCAAAAGCTGTTTTTGTATAAGAGTGCCCTGAGGTAAACAGACAAGATCATTAACTCATAGAGATGCTGCTTGAGGGAAAGAAGCAGCTTGTATTTTCCCTGTTTATTTTCTGTGCTCTTTATTAGTAAAAGGAAAAGAGCTTTGTTTAAGTGTTATAAATATTTATGCATATTATATAAGGTGTTCTATGATATAATCATATAAATAAAAAGTACAGTTAAAAAAAATAAAAATTCGTACGTCATCAACTGCGAACGTGAAACGGAGAGTTCAGTGCTTATATACTCCAGCTGTAAAGTAGTGATTGGGCAGACCTATTAGTATGAATGACGTGGCATTAGAGTCTTCCTGGTAGAACTTGCGCTAAAGCTCTCATTGCTTTATAAAATGCAAAATGCTTGTTTATTAATTCAGTCACAGAGGACTTGTCTTACTAAAATAGCATCAAAATTGTTTGTACTGTACACTCATGTTATTAGAAGGCTTTGAACTTCATCAGTCTGTCTTTCTCATTGCCTTCCTGTTTTTCTGTCTATTATCATTTTTTTTTTTTTTACCAGAGGCAATAATAGATGTTCCCATAAAGAGCTTGCAAACAACAACAGAAAGCGTAATAAAGCCCAATTACGTTACAATTTTAGAGTCTTTCCCTAGAAAAAGGGAAAAAAATCTACCAGCCGATGCCACATGACCTTGGTCATTCTCAGATATTTGTGTTCATTTCAGGGTTCGGTATAATTCTGTGAAGATTCTGTGAAGAACACAAACGCGAACCACTAAAATGTCACTGAACCCCTTTAGTTAGACTGAGGAGAGCGTCTCGTTCAGTTTTTGATCAACAAAAAAGGTTAATGAAGTCATTGGGACTGAGAACGTAGTTAAGAGTTGCTCTCCACTGAAGTGGTACATGCATAAACATCCTCACTGGATCTGAGCATTAAGTAAGAATCCATGTTATGCTCTCTAGGGTGCCATAAAATGCAGCGTTATTGACGTGTGAAATGTCAGCAGCACTCCCCCGAACAACAGTTTTAACATTTCACCTTTGGAATAATGGTGCAGAATAATGGAATAATAGTCAACCATTTTTTGTACTAGTCGACAATATGGCCGCCCATCTGTTCGTCTTTAAATGGGTCATTATGAATTACTCCATGTTAGAAAATTAGCACTCCCCACTCATTTTTCATCTTTTTCTTTACTTTAGCCAACTATCAAGTTTTTGGGTACTTTTGAATAACTTTAAAGTATTTTTTAACAAGCATAAATCAATTTCTTTGATATATTTTCAAGCAAAATGGATTTGTTCTGCCCCGACTGGCATTGTGACTACTATACCTGGGTCCTCTATGTGGATGGTATTGCACAACTAAATACAGAATTCAAAATGCATGAATTTTGGGGGGATTTTTACTGGGAAAGAGTAGCAAGGCACTAAGGGCATCAGTGGTCATTACTGAGAAATGCCTTTGACACTTAACACGCAGAGGTGTAAATGTAATTAGTTACTGTACTTAAGTATCTTTTTGGCTACTTTGTAGTTGTACTGAGTATCAAAGATATTGGCAACTTTTACGCTCTACTTGACTACATTTTTGAGCAAGTAAATGTACTTTTTACTCCACTACATTTGTGATGAGTAATGCAATTACAAATTACATTTTTCATGGCAGCTAACTTTTTCTGCAGCAGTTTATTTCTGCTATAAAGAAGCGATATCGCCATCTAAGGGCATTGAAGGTACTATATCTTGTGCATTTTGCCTTTACTCACCCAAAACTTGTCAACAAGGATACTTTACGTGAATGTGAGTGCATTAGCAGGTAGAGGCTGATCGCAAATGTTTTATTTATTAGATGAGGAAATGACTGCAGCTGGTGATGAGGCTCAAACCAGCACATACAGTAGACTTTGACTATTTAATTTTACTTAACATTGTTTTATTTATCCGCTATATTGACAAGACCGTTTTGAAGGATATTGGTTTACTTATGGCCTTTCTGTGCACTTGAGCTCACCTGAGACTTGAGAGTTTGTAGACGTTTAAAAGGTTGTTGTGTCGACCTTGATTTATTGCAACATTGAGGTGTTCAGTTTTATTTTGATTTTAGAAAATAAACTTGATTTCTCATCTTACAAATCAATTGTTTCTTATTTTCACTGGTATGTCTCTCAGGACTAGTGCATCTCTGAGCCTACATTCAGCATGAGTAAAATACTTAAATACTGTTAAAATCAGATACTTTAAGACTTTTACTCAAGTCATATTGGAATTGGTGACTTCTAACTTGTAGTGGAGTCATTTTCGATGTAAGGTATCAGTACTTTTACTCAAGTATGGTTTTCAGGTACTCTTTACACCTCTGTTAACACGGCATCATTTGTTGCAGTGTTCTGCATGCTCAGTCATGCAACTGAATGGAAAAAAGCGTTGTTATCAGCATTTAGACAGGTTTGGCTAACACACATCCAGTTGATTTCCATCATTGTATTCAAGAGGCTTAAGCACTTGATCAATGTGCTTCCATGACTGATTGCGTTATCTAACCAGTCAAGGACCACAGATCCACACAGCATTATCCTGTATGATGGTCCAAGTCATGGTTTCTCTTTCCCTCTTCCCCATCTGTTTCCTTCTGTAGTTACTTCATAGACACACAGCTAAAATTTTTTTAGACCAGCTGACTCAACATTATACGTTAGTGCCAAAATGCACAACTGAAAGATTCTGAAAGGAATCGTTGCTCTCCTCACTTTTTTATTTTTGTTTTTGAACCGTTGGTTTTGTTCATAACGGCACTTGCGTCTATCTGCCGCGAATGTAGAATGCTGAAGGCGAGCAGAAATGAGACTACACTACAGCTCTCTGCTTACAGCACGTCAGTCACGCTCGTCGAGAAAGTGAGTGAAACACACACACAAACACACATTTTTATCAAATAATACGGCATTAATAGCGGTTCACTTCCGCAATTTGGTACGTTTGCATTCATATCAGAAGCGAACCGTACCAGAGTTCACTTGAACCGCACCCCAGACTACCCTTTTTAAGCGGACTCTGGTACGGTTCGCGGGTGCGCAACCGAGTTCAGAAGACAGTGTTCACATCATCCAAACGTACCGAACTCTGACGTCAATCGAACCCGGGTGCGCACCAAAAGTGCTAATGTGAAAGCACCCTTAGTTAATTTTGTATTTATGAGTACACTTTGTATTTTTTAAATCACTGCCATCATGCTATTTATTCATTTAATGTTTGTTTGTACAGTAGGTGTAATTTTGAAAACAGTCAAACTAAACTGCTATCTGACTTTAAAATTCCCGTTTAATTAAGTTTTTAGTTACTTTTGTGAGTACATTATTATTATTAGGTTTTATCAGTTAATTAACTACTATCTAACTTTTATGTTAGCAAGCCCAATGCTTCTCTTCAAAAAAGTAAACAACTACTTTACCATCACACACATTATCAAATATCCAAACATCACAAATTATACCAAAATCCACTTTGAGGTTGATCTTTATTCCAGAATGTGATACATGTTTTAACATTGATGAAACAAGTTTGAAGAAGTTACACAAGTTTCAGTAGTCAAAAGATTGAACTATGACACTTATGAAGATGAAATATCTGGCTTTGTCCAACTTTGAGTTGGCACAATGGAAGATCCTGTTTGATTCATCCTTGTGACAGCTCCTCATTAATATGAACTGTCATTATTGTAATGAGTGCTGATAATGAACTGTGTCTTTAACAGTGTGTCCATTGGGATCAGTTACGTCCTGGCGGGAAGTGAGGCCTATGCTGCACTTTTTCATACCAGGTGAGCTGCCTTAGTGTGCAATCTTTTATGTAAAACAAAAAATAAATGTTAAGAGCAGGCTTGCATACAAGAACTGTTTTTGTTCAGTCAGATGAAATAAATGCACATGCTTTTCTTTGATTTATACTTTCATTAAACATTTATTTCTTTATTCTTACGTTATCTCACAGAAAGACACCTAGTCAATCATATTGTTTATTCTGTAGATGTTCAATTTCAAACCCAGATTTTCTTTTTACTGCTTGTCAGTCAAATCATGGCCTCAGTTTGAATAATGTTTATAAATGCAGTTACAGTAGGGCTGGAAAATTCTCTCATTATATCATGCCTGTGAGGTGTTTGATCTCCTAATGCTTTTCTCGGCAAAAACACAAGCAAAAATTTTCTTCTCTGTGATGTATTGTGAGAAGATTAAACTAACAACTTTGAATAAAAATTGTTGAATAAAACCCGTTTCATATTTAGTTTGGCACCCAAATGACCAGGTGCCTGTGTAAGCAGCATGGCCTTGTCTAGCTGCAAGTAGAGTTTTGTGTGTGTGTGTGTGTGTGTGCGTGTGCGTGTGTGTGTGCGTGTGTGTGTGTGTGCATTTTTGTGATTATGAGGACACAAATTTGTATAATGACTTGGGTATTACACTGGTATTACGACGTAAACATGAAATATGAGGACTCATGAAATGTCATTAAAATAGCTTTAAAAACATACTAAACAATGTTTTATTAAAAATGTAAAAATGCAGAATGTTTTCTGTGATGGGTAGGTTTAGGAGTAGGGGTAGTGTAGGGGGATAGAATGTACAGTTTGTACAGTATAAAAACCATTACGCCTATGGAATGTCCTCACTTTGATAGCAAAACAAACCCTTGCGTGCGTGCGTGCGTGCGTGCGCGTGTGTGTGTGCGCGTGTGCTGGACTCAGCAGGAAACTACAAACCTACCTTTAGTGCTACAGAGTTTTCCAATATAATTTTTATGAAGCAACATGGAGCAAACTACTCACCTATTGTTTGTCATTTAGTTTTGATTTAAGTTTCACATGTAGTGACAGGCAAAAACAATTTCTGTTCTGTAAATCAGACTGGTTTCATAGTTTATACAAGTACTACTGAGGTTTTATTTCATGTAGATTAGATTGGATGTACACTACCATTCAAAGGTTTGGGGTCGGTAAATTTTTTTTAATGTTTTAGAAAGTCTCTTATGCTCACCAAGGCTGCATTTGTTTGGTCAAAAATAAGTGAACACAGTAAAGCTGAATTTTCAGCAGTCATTACTCCAGTCTTCAGTGTCACATAATCCTTCAGAAATCATTCTAATATTCTTATTAATGTTATTTGATGAATAAAAAGGTCAAAAGAACAGCATTTATCTCAGATAGAAATCTTTTATAACATTATAAATGTCTTTACCATCACTTTTATCATTTTAATGCATACTAGGGATGGGCATTTCAAGCAAAAATAATAATCGATGATCGCTTGGAATTCGATTATTATTCGAAAATTGCACCCCTCCCCGCATGCACGCACGCATCTATAGGCTACACACATATAAACCGAAGGCTACACACATATAAACAGAAAGAGGGAAAAAAAGCGAAAGTAAAATGCGCACTGCCATTCATAACAACGTGGAGCAGAGCGAGCATAGGAATGAACTGAAAACGCTCACTCTGCACCAGTGGACACACACCATTATGAATGCCTGTGCGGCCATGCGCATTTTACTTTCACTTTCAAATTAGCACCAATTCGGAAGGGGGCGATTTCTTGAATGGTGGGTTCATTATTATTATTAATGAAAAACACAACAACAAAACAGTACAATGACAAACTCACTTAAATGGGCACTTACATTTAGCTTTGAAACCAAATCTTCCATCATCGTCTTGTCAGTGAAGAGTGAGACTGCTGCCTCTGATCTGTGCTGCAACTCTCGTTTGGCTCACGCTGAGTTGAGCAGACACGTTTCATTTTTAATTGTAGTGTCTGTTCTCTAACTGAACTAAATGATTTTTATTAATATAAAAAATAAAAACGATGGTGGGGGGCGATGCCGCGGTGGGCAAGTGATGATACGCACCGGCAACACCGACTGTCTCAGCAAGCCTACTTCAAGCCATAATGATTTTAGGCTGCCTAAACCCGTTATAACAAATTGTGAACAGCCTGAATGACAGCACTTATGTGAACATTAAAGGATTAGTTCACCCAAAAATGTGTCATTTATTACTCACTCTCATGTCGTTCCACACACGTAAGACCTTCGTTCATCTTCTGAACATAAATTAAGATATTTTTGATGAAATCCAATGGCTCAGTGAGGCCTCTATAGCTAGCAAGTTAATTTACACTTTCAGTGCCCAGAAAGGTACTAAAAACATATTTAAAACAGTTCATGTGAGTACAGTGGTTCAACCTTAATATTATAAAGCGACAAGGATACTTTTTGTGCACCAAAAAGACAAAATAACGACTTTTCAACAATATCTAGTGATGGCCGATTTCAAAACACTGCTTCGAATCTTTTGTTTTGAATTTGAATTTAAGACAATTGCACAACCTATTCGATATTCTATAATTAAATCAATTAATCGAATTTTCGACTTGCACCTGGGCGGGACCAGCAGAGACGCAGGAGACTTGGAGCTGGGTGGGACCAGTCAGAATGGGAGATTACGGGGGAATATCTTCTTCCAAATCTTTATAATATTTCCCAGAGGCCAGATGCAGCTCACTCTCAGTGGTGGTGGGGCTCCATTCCATTCCCAAGTACTCCACTAGCACACCCTCTGGGACAGACGATGTTGGCTCATGCACCTGGTCAGACTTTCCATCGGGCTCGGGCTCCGGGGCGATAATAAGCTCAGGCCTTGCCTCTGGTATCACGGTAGGCTCAGGCTCTGTTTCTACGATTATCTCTGACATAGGCTCAGTGCAGGGTGAGGGAGATGGCTGGCTGGGCTCTGGATCCGGAGTGGGGCTGGTGATGTCCTCCTTAGCGGGGCAGACTGTGAACGCCGATCCGTTGTTCACCAGCACCTACTCCACAAATGTGGCAAAATTCTCCCAAGGACCATCACCAGGCAGGCGTGCCTTGGGGTGAGGTGCGCCAGATCTAGAAAGTCCTTTGTGTGGTCCTTGAGGATTTGCTCTTCTTGCTCTAAACAGAGAAAGTGGACAGCTGGTAAATCCATCTTCTTATGTTTTTGGTTTGGTCTTCTGTCATAGTGTGGTGGCTGTAGTAAGCGCACAATTCAAAGAAACACTTTATTTAACAATACTAACTCTCAGAAAAACACAACAACGTAAACACAAACGAGACCAAACAATGAACAGAGGAAACGAAGGGGTTAAATACACAGAGTAATCAACAGAACTAAGAACAGGTGAGGAACTAATGAATAAACATGCAAACTAACTAGCTAACAGAACTCAGGCAAATCAGAACTGGGAAAAGAATGAAAATGAAACCAAAACAGAACTAGAACTTAACAATGTGACACTTCTCTTCTTATGACTATTAAGATTGTAAAGTAAAAGTAGTTATTTTCACTCAGCCCTGCTAAATGTTTTATAAATAATCGGCAGAAAAGAAAATACTCAATGTAGTAACACAGTGATCACTGTATAGAAAATTCAATTTATTATTTTTCCACAGTGGGAATCTGCTGTTGCAGTTTTGTTGCTGAACTGCTTATGCAGGGCTGTCCAATCCTGCTCCTGGAGGGCCACTGTCCTGCAGAGTTTATCTCCAACCCCAATTAAACACCTGAACCAGCTAATCAGGGTCTTGCTAGGCATACTAAACTTCCAGGCAGGTGTGTTGAGGCAAATTGGAGCTAAACTCTGCAGGACAGTGGCCCTCGAGGACAGAGTTTGGACACCCCTGTGCTTATGTGTTGCTGTTGAATGTGTTAAAAGTCTTTTTGCCTTTTTAGTAAATAATTGTGATGAGGAGACAAGATATACTGAGTGTGAGAGGGGGGATATGAGCTATAGCTGCATTTATTTTGTTTTATTTTTATTTATTTTACAGAGAGTGGCAGAGATTCCTAAAGTTAAACAGTGTATGAAGCTGTTTTTTTTATTGTTGCATTAATACAGACGACCTATTCATTGAGTGATGAGAAACCTCATGTGCACATTAGTATTCAGTTTGAGAAAAGGAAGTAAACATGAAAAATTAAATAAGCAGACATGGGATCCTCTCCAAACGCAGCATACGGTGTCATAATTCAATTAAAAGATGGCCATAATTTTGCTGTTTTTCTTTTCCGTAAGTTTTGTTTCTGATGCCTCTGACATTTTGTTTTGATGTCTTTTGTGAAATAAAAAGGTGTGGAAAGAGAAATAAAATTTGCTTAAGTTCAAAACTTCACTGTCCAAAAAGACACTTATTAAAGCTAAGATAGAAAAACAGTTCATTCTTAAATCCTTGGAATATTAGGTCAGATAATGGTACTAAGTATGATTGTATTTGGAACAATAATAAAAATGGAAAAGAATAAAATCATGAATAAAATATATGATAAGACACCTTTAAGAAAATAATTAGAATATCATTCATATTAATTATTGAAAACTATGCTATAAACAAGTATTTATGGGATACAGACCATCTATCCTAGTCATAAATTTTCCATACAGAAATGATCCTTGGATCCAAGCCGCTGTTGCTGTTTTCTTTGCCCTTGAGCTATTTGAACCTCTTAACCTGACAGTTTTTCATTTTAATTAAAACACACCACACTCTTTAAAAAAACACCCACTTGAGACAAATTCAGTAGGAAAAAGGTTTATCATTCAGTGCTTTATGTGAGGAAGGAAATCAATTTATCTTCTATATTTCTAAACCTAGTACATTGAGTTCCCCCACACATAAATAATGAATCACCGTGTTTAAAGTGAAATTACATATTGGTGCTTTGAGAAAAAATCATTATCAGGATATAAATGTTGCCTTAACATTCATCATGCTTTAGGTGAACTTTTGAAAGGACTCATGGGACCAGAGTTTATACTGGCAACAAAGTGAAGAAAAAGCTCAGTTTGATGAGTACATTAGATGGTTCATGAAAGCTCTTACAAAAAAAACAAAAAACAAAAAACAAAAAAAAAAAAAACACCTGATGTCTATGCTCACTTTTCCATACAATAAAAGTAAATGGTGACCAGGGGATCTCAAGCTCCAAAAATGACAAAAAAGCACCAGAAAGTATCACTTGCCTCTCTCTGCCATATGCGAATATAGTGCATTTTGATTAGTTTTCATGTGTCTTGTAACCAGTGACATTGCATAAATGACGTGACGTGCCATATTTGAATGTGCAAACCAAGCGGCAACCTCCCCCAGTTTCTCTTGAAGCCAATATGGAAGTGACTTAAACTGCAATTCATCGACTGGCCGCTAGGGGCAGGCTCCAAAAGAGAGCAGAATCTCATTGACCCCCATGTTAAAATGCCTAAATTTACAGCAGGAAAAAAAAAAAAAATTACAGCTGGTACAAATTGTGGTTTTGGTCTATACAGCTAATTTTGCCCTTCATGACAACTCTGAGGGGGGTGATTTTTTTTTTTTATTTTTTTTTTTATAACTCATCCGTTTAAATTATATTAAGCCTTAAAGTTCTGCATAATTAAGGGCGCGGTCACTTGAGTGACGGGTAGATTGCTGCTGCTGTCTGTGAGCCGTCATGTTACCTCAGCTAATTCCAGCCGCTGAATTTGGCATCTCTGCCATGTTTTTGCTTTTTTAGGGAATATTTTATACAATTATTAAATAATATGGCTTGCTGTGCGGTTATATGGTCGAGACAGATGTGCGTCTGTGTACATGGAAGATAAACAGAACACACGTTGTTGGATCATCTTGGCATTGGCTAAAAGTTTTGTTTGTGAGATTTATAATGGCTGGAGAATATGCCTCTCAAGACACCACAGCACTGCTTGGATATTATAACTAAATAATTTTTGCACTATTTTGAAAAATGATACTTTGGACACGGGCTCATTTGTTTGTGAGAGTCTAATGTATACGATCATATACAGTTTAACAACATAAACGCTGCTCAGGTTGCATAATTTCTTGAAGAACGATGATGGAGAGCAGATCATTCAGAAGAAACGTGATGCAAACAATGGACAATATATCAATATTTCATGGATTTAACGCTTTTGTGGACAAAAAGTGCTGTTGTTTGTTTTTCAATGGACGCTCATGGACATTTTACCCAAGTGTGACAGATTGGATTCATCTCGCAATCGCTATTTCATTACAAAGGTATGAAGTCCAGTTTTGAATTTGCATGTTGTCATTTGCACACCCGACACAAATTACAATATTACTGTTGCTGGAGCATCTATATCGTAAAAAAGACACAGTAGATTGACGGTAAACCTTTCAAATGATATAACTTATTATCTTTAATAATATTTTAGATAGTGTCTAAGATACATAGCTTCTTTAGCCTGCTAACATGATTACGTCGCGCTAGGTGGGCATGGTTTCAGCAACCAGACACCTCAGTTCCAACCACGTCCCGCCTCTTTGCCCATTTTCAGTTAAACGGGAGTGACGCGCTGCCAAAATGGCAACGGCCGCTTTTTCACTTCAAAAATGCTCTTCAGAAATCTACGGGTGACGTCATGGACACTACGTCCATATTTTTTTTACAGTCTAAAGTTACATAAAACTTTAGATTATCAGTGGATAATGACTTAAATTTCATATCTTTTTTTTACAAAAACTAGAAAAAAATCAATCACAAATTTAATTATGATTTTTGTTTTCAGAGTTTGAAAGCCATTGGTCACCAGTCACTTTCATTGAAAAGAGCAGCTGGAACATTCTTCAGAACATTTCCTTCAGTCATGAGTTTTGAATATCATGAGAGTGAGTAAATGATGTTCCCTAGACCATATAGGGTTGCATCAAACTACATAAAATTGCGTTATAATAAAATATTAATATGCCAGATATCTTTTTCTTTAGGGAGATCGAGTAGCTTTATTTTAGAGCATCAAATGGAGTCTCAATGTGCAGAAAATCATAGTCTCATTCTGTTTTGTTTTGGCTCATGATGTCGGGATGGTGGGGTGGGCATCTCTAGCCTGCAGGGAGTGGGATGTCACAGACAAATGTGTGCTGTCAGTACTCCCATCTGGGGCAGGATACTGTCATTCCGTATCTTTCATTCTTGCTTTCTTTCTGCATCATTCCTGTTTGTCTGTCTTTTTCTTCCCTCAGCAGCTTTAAAACTCCATAGCATAATAAGAAGCCATTCCCACAATCCTTCAGGGGCACATCAGTGCCAAATCCACCCAAGTAAACGTGCTAATGAAGTTCTCAAAACTTCAGAGAATGCAGAGATGAAGTGTATCGATTATTCATTTGATCCTCTTTTTGTGGTATTAAGAGAACTGTGGGCCACAAAGGTGACGGACTGATGAAAATTGACTCGGTCAGCCAGAAAAAGTTAAAAGCCTAGAATCTTAAATATCAGAGGGGCAGTATCAATATGTCAGAAGCATTAGAAATTGATGTGCAGTTGGATACAATTTATTGTTTTTTTTCTGATGTGATTTCCTCTTGCAGGCCGAACTCAAGCCTACGACTTGTTAATAGTATAAACAGAAGTTCTGACTGATTGGTATCACAGATTGTCTTCAGTTCTTTGAGCGTTTTTGTGTACCTCAGATCACAGATACCTAAAAAAAATCAGACATACGAATGCCTGCAAATTTAGTGAACATCTGTGCCACATCTGTTTGTGATTATTTCAGTGCCATTTCACACAATTTATAGTTCTTTCAGTGCTTTATTTCATGCAAATAAACCACTCCAAATATGTTTATATTATATTATATTATATTATATTATATTATATTATATATTATATTATTATCAGTTTATTCTTAATATTTTGCTCTGTTTAAATTGTTTTTTTTTTTTCTTTAAAATTCTTTAAAACTCATTAAATTACAATTATGTAAGCATATAAGATTAAGTATAAGAACTGATAGTGGTCAGCAGAAAACAGAGAGATTTTTGTTTCTACTGCAGAATTTCTGTGTAGTTGCACTTATTGCCACAAAAGTAATTTATTTTGCAACACCCCAGTAAATACTTAACCTGAAAATTATCCACTCAAGACGGTCTGCACCACATCGATGGCTGAATGCTTCATTAAGAACACATCATAGGCAGATGCCTGTGACCAAGGATGGAATGAGAGAGAGAGAGAGAGAGAGAGAGAGAGAGAGAGTGAATGTGAAGTGATTGTGCAAGGACAAATCAATAGGTTATTTCAGCCCTCGTAGAGTATTCGCAGTTCTCTTAATCCATTATAAAACCCATATTTATCTGTGGGATATGGTGGTCTTGCCGAATTGACTTCATAAATAAGTTTGCTTTGCTTTAGGACAATAGAATTTGACCTCTGTTCACAAACATAGATAATAATGTTACAAGAAGACTGGAAACTGGAGTTTGAAAAACTCTCAAAATACTTAATAAAGTAGCTGAGGCCCTTGGCGCCATAGTTATCCTTCCTCATAGCAAAGAATGTGTTTACCCTTATAAAAATTGATTCTATTATGGAAGCTAGGAAGATATTATGCAACTGGAAATATCCCAGAACCCCAGATTTAAGATTGTATTGATGAAACAATTCAGATTTCCTCATATGAAAGCATGCTGGGAAGATTTTGTGATGAGGAAATGAAAAGAACATATAATCTTTTTTGGCAACATAAAAATGGACTGAGTATGTAAAACGGTATACCTATCATCTAGACATATGGTGAGACTTTATTCTGATGGTCCACTTTAGACATTCTACTAACAACAAGTAACTTTGCAACTACCAGTCATTAGAGTATTAGTAGACTGTCTGCTTAATATCTGCTAACACTATTTTGATGGTCCCCCAACAGACATTCTACTGACTTTAAGTAACTTTGCAACTACGTTAACTAATTTTACTAACCCGAACACTCTACTAACAGCCTACTGCAGTCTACTAATACTCTAATGAGAGTTAGATGGCATGTAGTTGACATCTACCTATCCATCCATCCAGTCTTTTTTGAAGCTTGACATCCCTTGGTCACTATGAATTAGTTATATGGAAAAGATGGAAATTATGTTTGGGGTGAACTATAACATTAAGAAATACCGTAGACTTGCACTTGAGTTCCCGTCCCATGCCCTTGAGTTCCTTTTCGTTATCATGCATATTAGGGGTGGGACGGTTCGCTGTAAAAAATCGAACCGTTCGGTTCTCCACCCACGGTTCGGCACGCGCTTGCACCGCGGTTCATCCCAAATCTGACAACGCATCTATAATATGGTTTGTTGAAAACAACAACGTGTAAAACAGACAGACGGATTCGGCTAATGTATGTTTCAGTCGATGGATATGCATTCTAGTTTCCCAATACGTTACAACAGCGATGATCAAAAGAACATGGACAAAACAGTCACTCGTTGCAAACAAATGTTCAATGACGTGCTGAAAGCTCTATGCCCAGTCATTGACGCTGTCATCACCCTGGTGTTGATAGCGCGCGACGCGAGCGCAGGTGAGACCTAAACATCTCACGTTGCTATCTGTGTTAAACTAAAATCATTTAAACCTTGCCAATTTAAACATTCATCCGTAAGACACGAAAGAGGACTCGCACGCGCTGTGAGGAGATTTGTGTGCGCGCTCATCCGAAGCGCACGTACATGGAGAGCCGCGACACAGCGTGCAAATACTCTCGCGCAAGTTCTCTTTCAAGTCTTGCACTTGAACGGACAAATTCACACAAAAAATATGTCAACATGCCCATCTTAGCGAGTATCCTAACAAACATAGTAGGTTATGTCTTAAGAGAAAAACGAGACAGACAACGCATGTGTATCAGTATCAGTGTACTGGATCTTTGAATTATGTCTTAAAGGGACAGCAGTCTAATATTCCTGCTCTCTGTGTTTTTAATGTTAATCAAACGACAAAGCACGAATAAATCACTCTTGACTGAATAGCTTTTGTAACTTCAATAATGTTTCATCTTTATTTAATTATTCAAAGAAGTTTATATGCAGTGTTATTTTATATTTGATTACTATTCAATTTCTGTACCTGAAAGCTGTTAGATACCTGAAAAACCTGTAAAGCATTGTTTATTTTATTTGTATCTTAGCTCTCATGTATTTATTTGTGCTGTTTCTTGTAGTTAGATTATTTGTTTTTATTTTCTTTATATTTATTTGACAATTGTCCTATTTTTTACTGAACATAGCACATACCGAACTGTACCAAACCGTGACACTAAAACCGTGATACAAACCGAACCGTGAGAAATCTGAACAGTCCCACCCCTAAAGCATATGTTTCTTGACAGTGTTAGTCTTCTGAGCATATTTTTGCAATAAAAGAATAGTAGAATCATTTGTGAAGTTTACTTTATTATGGAGTACTGGATCAGACAGCACTCTTATCAGATAGAGACACACACTTCAAAACAATTACCTGCCCCCTGTTGTTTTCTTTAGAGAGGAGAAATGTGCCTCTCCTCATTCAGGATGTGAATTAGAGAGACTAAGTCTATGTTTTGCAGGGAAATTGTAAAGAATACTTGTCTTACAATTGTATTGTGCTATTGTCATTTCCTCTCACTGCAGTCTGTAATTTTTGAGAGGCAGTGTTTTGTATTATTTAGAGTTACTGAAGCTGTAATTTAAAACAATGGGGGACAAGATGACTGTTTGCCTGATTTTTGATTCTGCAGTCATGTCTACGTGATCCCTGCATTTACATGGACGCTCTCATTGGGTATTCTCCTGGCCCAGATCATCATTCAGCCCATCACATCACTGCTGACTCTCCTTAAAGGAATCCTGCTGGTTATTACCGTAAGTTTTATAGTCATAAACTGATTTTTTTTGTTAGCCTTTTGTTTCACTTGCTTGCACTACACATATAAAAACTACTTTTAATAGTAAGTATTTTGATTTTGTGCTCAATTTATTACAGTGTTATTCTTTTGTACGATTAACAAAATCTGTAAATTGTTATTTATATACTTTTTTATATATTTATTTTTATTCATTGGTTATTTTTATCAAATTTCAGATTCTTTAATATTTTTATCACCATTACTTTACCAATTCATCATTTTTTCTACTGGTTTATACATTTCTTAATTGATTAATCAATTTCTCAGTTTTTGAGTGTCACATTTGGGTCACCATAAAAATAGAGTAAAAATCTTTTGTGAACTTTTGTGATATGATATTCACATGCTGTATCTATGCTACTGTTCAAAACTTTGGAGTCAGTAAGATTTTTCTAATGTTTTTTGAATGAAGTCTCTCATTTTTACCAAGGCTGCATTTATTTGATCAAAAGAACATAAAAAAAAAAACATCAAAGTTGTGAAATAATTACAATTTCAAATATATGTTTTCTAATTTATTATATTTTAAAAATTAATTTATTCTTGTGATAGCAAAGCTGAGTTTTCAGCAGCCATTACTCCAGTCTTCGGTGTCACGTGATCCTTCATAAATCATTCTAATACGCTGATTTGGTGCTCAAAAAACATTTAGTACTATTATTATTATTATTATTATTATCAATCTTGAAAACAGTTTTGTAAATATTCACATATTTTACACTATTTTTTTTTTTATTTTTTTTTTTTTATTTTTTTTTTTTAGATTTTTCTGTTATTTATATTGTTAATTATGCCCACAAAATGAGTTCCTTATTAATCTGTGAAGGAGCCACGAAGGACAACAATTATTAAACTGAAAAATTTGGAAAGATGTGACACTGTAGACGTAATGAACAATAATTATGAAATGATAATGGTTTCTGATGAGCTGTTTCTGTGTATATGTGTGTGTCATACGTTGCATGTTCCTTCGCTACAATAAGTCTAGAGGAGTGCCTCACCTTTAATACACTGACTCTGATCCATGAGTGACACTTCACACTTCAAGAGGATTCATTCAAATGTAGAACTGCAATAAACAGGTGCATTGAAATGTCTTGGAGGGCAGGAGAAGAGGGATTATTAAAACACAGAAAAAAATGTTTATTACTATACGTATCATTTTTAATACTGAGATGGTTTTACCTTGACATTTTTCAGTGCAATGTCTTGAGAGTTCTCCACCAGGGAGACGTGTTGTCCTTAAAGATGAGGAGCTCTGTGCTTTATTCAGTGAGTTGGTGACCTGTTTACACCAACCTCAAGGGACAGCAGAAAACGATCCCAGAGCTCTTTTGAGCTAAAGGGAAGAACTATCAGTTTTCCCTTGATGAGCACACTTGACCCAGCAATGAAGTAAAAAGTTAGAGCAAACATGTTACACTTCAAATAGTTTTGGTCTCACATTGCCAGATTGGAAGTCTGGTCCACATTACAGCTAATTCTGGCCAAAAACTGCCTACTTGGACAGGAAGAGACTGCCTGACCAACATGTTACTGTATGTGACCAACCACAATTTGTTTTATTTTTACATGGGTTTGTCTAAAATAGTGGATACCTGCGAAACTGCGAAAAAGAAATAGCTAAAATGTGTGTACATTTTGGGATCATAATCATATGATTATTTCAGTTACACACTATGATTTAAATGTTTGAGGTCTGTAAAATGTTGAAATGTTTCTGAACAAAGTCTCTAATGCTCTCCAAGGCTGAAATAATTGATTCAAAATACAGTAAAAATTGCAATATTGTGACATACAGTATTACAATTTCAAATAACTGTTTTCTATTTCAATATACGTACAGTATGTTAAAATGTAGTTTATTCCTGTAATGGCAAAGCTGAATTTTTAGCAGCCACTACTCCAGTCTGTCAGGGGTTGCTTGTAGTAAATCCACCAGAGAGATGCGTCTGCATCTTGGATTGACACTATGGGGGAACGCCATCAGCGTGACCGGTGTCTGAAGCAGGTGTAAACATGCCAATAAACCATTGGCGGACGGCAGTCCATGAGTATAAACTGAGTATAAAGAGGGTGCCTGAATACACATCATCTTTTTTGTCTGAAGTAGACGTGCAGGCAGGCCCAAAGGAAACAGGGAACCATGGGTACAGTCGTAACCTGAGATGTTCCCTTTCGAAGTGGAACTCAACACTGCGTCTTGGATTGACGCTATGGGGAGCAAATACCCACTCCACCATGCCACAGGAATGCCTGCCTCACTAGATGAGAATATGCACAAGCATAGTGGGCATAGCACACATTGACTCAACAGATTACTTTAGCCTGAGTCAGAGCGTCAACCCAGGGTGCATCCATAAAAAGACCACAGTACATAGACCGTCTAGTGGTAGCATCCTCTAAGCTATTATCTCCCATAAATATAAAAGATCTTCAAGTTTCTATTCCTTCATAACAAGGGAAGTACCGGCCTATACAACCTTCCTCCCTCCCTTGCGGGCTATCCTAACCCTAAAGGCAGAGCTCTAAGGAATAAAATGGCTCCACTATGACAGCCTCTTTCCACTTGACACAGCTCTTAGGGAATGATTGCCACAAGGAGAAAATGTTTAACTGTGACCTTGGCCATTACCACTACCACCGGGGGGAGATGCAACCTTGATTCTCATACAAAGAGCTGCAGTACAAAGAATGGCATATATTCTTAGATGCAACAGATTCTTGCAATAAACTCAATCCCTCGGGAAACAACAGGGGAGCTGCAGCTCTACTTAATCACCCCAAGACAATAAGGGGTAAGCACTCTGCTTACACCCTGCTTGCATTCTTCCCAGAATTCAGGCCGATTCCCATCACTTTATTAAGAAAAGTGCAAAATAACAAGGAGGACCGCTTACTTAAGCAAGGTGCCTCTGCTTGTTAGGATCGTATACATGGATAACTGGGGTTTAAAAGGGGAGGCAAAGAACCCTACTTTAATACCCAAGACAGTTGGGGACTGAGTAAACAACTCACTCTACCCTACGGCTCAAAGAGCAGCTTACTAAAGGGAGCCAGCAATGTTGTTAAAAAAATCTTCAGCAGCTACCGTGTCTGATGTTGCTGCCTCTCCAAGGGGGAGCCTCAATACAAGAGAGACTCAACCCCAAAGGAGCCACAGGGGAGCCTAGCCTTAATTCAAGACCCCTGGAGTCTGGGGGAGGCGGCTCAAACCCTGCTTTTAAAAAGGGGAGCAAGGGAGTAAAACACATCCCTCAACCCTACGGCCCAAAGGGCAGCTTACCAAAGGGTGCTTGCAATGTTGTTTAAAAAAAAAATCTGAGTGGCTACCATGTCTGATGTTGCTTCCTCTCCAAGGGAAAGCCTCAACGCAAGAGAGGCTCAACCCCAAGGGAGCCACAAAGGAGCCTATCATTATTTCAAGGTGGCTCGAACCCTGCTTTTAAAAAGGGAAGCAAGGGAACCTTACGTTACCCTCTTAGGTAGAACATTCCTCTAGGACCTGCTCGACCCTGCGCTTACTAGCGCTCATCCAAAGGGGAGCATATACCCCTACATCAAGACCCAACAGTAGTTGGGGAGGGAGGTAATGAAGTAGGGGAAAGTAATTGCCCTACGTACTCCATTCAACCTGCATCAACACAAAGGTGATACCTACCAAGCAACCATCCGTAGGGGAGTGTACAATTTTACTTTAATCCCTAACATAGGGGGGAAATATTGCTCAACCCTGGGAAATAGGATACTTCAGAGTGGGGTAAGATAGATGTCAGACGCAATCTACCTCCGCTCATAGCCACTGGCCCATGCCACACTCACTTTAGGGGGTATGTGAAGGGGGCAGGATGTCCTCAGACATGTGCCCATCCTTCTACCTAAACTGAAGTGTCTTTGTCGAAAATGTGCCAGCATGTGTAAATCAAAATTAAGCACTGCTCAGCACACATATGAAACACGCGGCAAAAAGAGTGGTTTCAGATTCCTGTTTTGCCAAAAACCTGCTCTTATCCTGTGCCAATTCAGCCATCAAGGTGCTCAACTCCCATCCCTCAAGAGAGAGTCAAGCATAGGTGGAGCTTCTCACGACGACTGCAGCGCAAAGCATGCATTCAACTCTCCCAAGAGCCGAACACGCTCCATTGAAATGCTATATTCTTATCACTCTATTGAGAATCAAGCAAGAACAGAGTCTGCTACCACAAATGCATCGCTATGAGTGCTCTCAACTCCCTCAAGGGCCAAACGTGCTTGTGCAAACACTGACTACTGTCCCTCAGGTGAGAATCAAGGAACAAAGCTTCTTACCTGTCTTTCAGTCTCACAAATGCATAATAATTAGCATACAAACAAGCATCTCCTGAATACAAAAAGGGTTGATGACGTATATATTCAGGTGCCCCCTTTATACTCATTGGCGCTCCATGTGTGATATCATGGACTGCCATCTGCCAATGGTTTATTGGCATGTTTCAGACACCGGTCACACTGTGTTCCCATAGCGTCAATCCAAGACAGAGTTGAGTTCCACTTCAAAAGGGAACTATATCATCACAATGATATATCGATATAGTGTTGTTGTTGTTTTATTTTTAAATTGCATTGGATGATAATGTACAATTTATTGGCCTGTCACTGACTTGCAAAAGCACTTCCTTTTAGAATGAAATAATTTCTTGTAAAACATACAACAAAATATAAATATTATTTTTGAAATGCACATTTTTTTTTTTTTTTTTTAAATCACACACATAAGCTCTCTTGCATTAATGCTATAGATTCATAATAGATTTATAATGTAAGCTTGCAAAAGCATTTGTTGTATAATACTTTTTGAAAACATTGTCATTCCCAGATTGTTATTTTTGATTTTCAGAGAATCTTTGACAGTTTTGGACTGCAAGTGGCCTGTGGGCATCTCGTTTGGGATGCACCTCAAATTCACCTCAAACTCCTTTCACTTTTTAAGTTATGCTGCCAGGCTGGCACTCCACTGCAATGCTTTGTATAATCACAGCAGCCATTCATCAAGTGCCACGAATGCCCCCAGGCTCTGGTCAGTAAGCTAGCTGACAGTAATTCAACCCTGTCTCATCAGTGGTCAAATTCCAGCCCATCAATCACACTCGCTGATGTATTATCCCTGTTCGAAATGTCCATGCTTATCTATAATTTGGGCGGTTATCATTTATGAGTTAGGGTTTTATGATGCGTGGACAGCCCCTCCTGCGTCGCACTGTGAATCATGCCACCTAGACGCCGCAGAAGAGCCCCTGATGAGATATCGTCTGTGACTGGCTCTTCCGTTTAACAGCGGGCGACATATTTTCATGACACTCCCAATGCTACAGTGATCCATGAAATGCCCTCCACCAAATCGCCAGTTAAAGTGGGTGTAATTTAGCGCTTTACTGTAAGTAGAAGATAATTGCTCTTCTTCTGCTCAAATGAGGCCAGGAATGATCATGTCTCTTGTGTGGAGGGGTTGATTGTGTGCTAATTGTGGGGTGTGGCTGAATTATGCCATTGGCCAGTAATGTTTGATAGCAGAATATAGGCCTACATGTTCAAATGCTCCATAGTGTTGGTATGACAGTATTAGTTGTGGCTTCATCATGTGACGAACACAAATAAAGTGATTACATGAGACATGATACATTCTGGTAAGTTGTACAATATATTTCAACATACCTTTGATGTTCATTCATGTTTTTCGAGATATAACTTGCAGAGGTGGGGGACTCGAGTCACACGACTTGACTCAAGTCAGACTTAAGTCGCACATTTTAGGACTTGAGACTTACTTGACAAATATTAATAAAAGACTTGACTTTGACTTGACATTCATGACTTGAGACTTGACTCGGACTTGAGATAAATGACTCGAAATAACTTGTCTTTAATAAATATCTGTTTTTGAACGCACCGCAACCTAACCACGTGACGCAGCAGGCAAGCAGAGAGCACTATCTTGAGTTCTCTCATGGACAGAGCATGGACAGCCGTGACTGGACATGGAAGGCGCTACGCCAAGAATAATTAAGTAAAAAAATAACATTTTGGACATGTTAAGAGTTGACTTTGAATTGGTTTTGTGTTCATTAAAAAGAAAATTGGGTTAAAATCAGTGCTTTAAAATTTAACGCGTCAAAAATATTTAACGCAAACGCAGCATCCGTTTTTTCTGTCATCCTTTGGCTAGCATTACAATATGATCAAGCTCTTATTCATGCAAATGCTTTTAAACCATTTAAGCGTGCCAAAAGAGAAAAAGAGAACGTGCTGTCTGTGAATGTCCTGTCACACACACGACGCACAGAAAGACGCGGGCAAGAATGTCATGCTTTAACGGACAAAAACACACCCAACAATGCCAGTAACAGAGAAAATTATCACATTTATTTTTTTGCAAGTGCAATGCATTGTAAATGGTTATTCACTGTTTATAAGGAAATGTCAGCTTTTTTTTTTTTTTGCAATAGCACTTATTATGTGTACAGTGTCTAATAATTGGTCTTCATTGTTAGACTGAAAGTGAAAAGCCTATGGATAGTTTATGGGGATGCAAATAACTATATTGTATACACATACACACACACACACACACACACACACACACACAAAGGAAAAAAAATCATACAGGCTTGCAAACCAAACCATGCATGCACACACAAAAAAACTCAAACTTGCAAACAGACAATACACTTTTCACTCATACACTCATACACACTGTATGTGGACACCTTTTGAGTAGAAATGCACATTGCAATTTTTTTGTTGCAAATAAAACTCCCATATTCTATAACTACTGTAGTTTTATTTTAATATAAATTCAGTTAAATCATCAAACATTTGTATGACTTGCCAGTGACTTGTTTGACCCAAGCTACGACTTGACTTGAATTGCTTGACATAAAGCAGTGACTTGACTTGACTTGCTTGATTCTCAAAAAAATTGACTTGGACTTGCTTGAGACTTGAAGGTTAAGACTTGAGACTTACTTGTGACTTGCACATATGTGACTTACTCCCACCTCTGATAACTTGTATTGAAGAGGAAGAAAAGACTCACGCTCCGAGCTGCCGCCTGAACTGAGGCATTACAGAGATCTGACACGTCACATTTAAGAGCGTCAAAACGCCATCTGTTGTTTGAATTTCATGATAAAATGGACAGAATTTGAAAACTGAAACTTTAATTCTTATCAGAAGTAATAAAGCTCAAATCTTTTTGCGATTATTGGATGGGAGGTGCTACAAATAATATTTGATGTAGGACAAAACGCAGACCTGGCAACCCTGGCTTGAACTACGGGTGATTCATAGGGTCAAAAAGAGCCTGCTTTAACGTCACTATTTTTAAACTGTTAATGCGTTAAAATTCAACAGAAGAGTGATTTTCTTCACACACTGTATGAGTTGCAGTCTGAACACGTCTTTCCGCACCCTTTTGATTGACAGGATATAATCGGCCCTGACCATCGGCAGTTTTTAAACATAATGATAATAATAGCTTTTATCGGCCGATACCGATTGTTAGCCGTTATATATATATATATATATATACACACACATGTACTCAAGGGTTTTTTTAGTACATGGTTACACCACAAGACATTTTATATAAACTTTTCTTTAAAATGGTGTATATGTTTTTCAAAACCATATGAAACTAACATGAATACAAAGAGTTCATTTAAGAACATGCGTTTTAAACTAGATTTTTAAAAGATTTTTCTTTTTATTTGTCATGCATACTTTTGTTTCTCATTAACCCATTTGCTTCCTTGGCATTATGTCCTGGAGTCAATCATCTGAGCCGATATATAAAGACAACCTCTGCCAGCAGGGGCTAACCATGGAAGCTAATCAGCCAAAGTTTGACCCTATGGCTTTGACTATTAAGATTTCCCATGGTTCCTTTCTGTGGTGGTGTTAAATAGTTTTAGAAAGTGTGTGCCAAGTTTCCAATGCAATATGAATAAAAGTTAAAAAGCAGACCGGCAGTAATTAAGAACAGGTGTAGCACACGTGCGTGTTGGGATTGTGGGCATTACGTGTGAGGATGTCAGATGCTGTTCCCTAATTGCCACTAGCTGAGGATTTATTGTTAATGTTGGACCAACCTCCTTTAACTCCTGAGAGAGAATCGTAACCTGAAATATAGATTCATTAAGGATGCATATGGCACGCCTTTCAAATGGGCCCATGAAATATTTCATCTGGAAGACAATTCCTGGCTGGCGAATGAACAATTGTTGTTAAAATGATTCATAGTGCTAGACTAGAATCAGTATTGGGAGAGCATTACATATTTTAGCTGTAGAGAGCTTTTAACATGTTTAGTTTGGTCTCGCTACATCTCTTAGAGAAAGATCTTCATTTGCCCGTGCTAAAACATGTAGCCTATAAAATGTATAAGCATCATCATCATCACAACAAAAAGCTGAAGAAAAGTCCACTGGTTTGTAGTCCAGTCCTCTGTGGCACTCTCACAAATGGCATTTTGCCAGCTTGTGTTGGCTAATGGGGATATAGCCATTACCTCTAATCAGTTTGCCTCTGTTGTGGGGTTTCTGACAAAAAGAGTGCTGGGAAGGCATGGCAGATTTTGCACAGGAGCTCACTGTGTGTAAATGCTCTGCCTTTTTCAGGTCACTGATTCTTTGCGTCAACGTCTGTGTCAGAGACATTAGGAAACAAAGCTAAGAGCACATGGCATTGCAGGGCTGTGTGAGTCTGTCGGGCTATCACACTCCACCGGCTCACGATCCATTAATGCCTTCACTCTCCATAATGATCATCTGGGTGAGACGCCTTAAGGATTGTCGCACACACTCAGACATGATACGTTTTACTACAGTAGCTCCTCCTTCCATCTCCTGCAAAAGGAAACGGTATTTGCGGTTTGCTTCTGAAGGGCTGTTGAATAGTAACCTTGTCTAGTTTGTTTTGGCACAGCTGAGTAGTTAAAAATAATTACTAGATGAGTTTTGAACATTTATATGACGTAATTTATATAACAATCTTATATAACACACACACACACACATATATATATATATATATATATACATATATAATCACATGTAACCATGTCATTTGGAATAAATTGGCCAAATTCGATTAAATTAATTTCATTTGTATTGGAAGGGGTGGATTGAACCATTTCTAATCCATTCGATAGGACATGTAAACACTTGATCAGATTGAAAGCTGGAACTGGACATGTTCAGTGGCATAATGATGTATGACACACAGAACAACTGTTGTTGTTGATGAAGGAAAGATTCCCCTTCCACTCATCATTTGTGAAATGGTGCAGGACAATGATGTCATACCAGTCCTTGCTTCAGACTCTCATCCACAGATGACTTGTTTTGGGCAAGGAAAGTGGCATTTTTACTACTTGATAAATATAAGCAGCACGGCACAAAGCTTCATGTGCTCATCGTCTCCAAATTAGGACCTGAAATAAAAATAAAATCTGCTTTTTAAATCAAAGAAAAGAAGCAATGGTAGGAAGACTGGTATGTGCATCTTGAATCAGTGAGAAACTCTGTATATTCGTGCAGTGTGCACGTCAAAAGATCAAATCTTATTAGAAGCTTGTGACATGAACACGCACATCAACCCAATAGTCCATAATTCAGACCAGTGGCTCATATGACCGATTCAGTCTGATTTGGCAATCAGTTTGAACGAAAGAATGACACACAAGTTTACTTTCTTGTCAATATATTATTTGTATACTGTATGTTCTATGGTAATACCGTGTTTTTTGTTTTTTAATAGGGTGAATTCAGGGTAATTGGGGCACTTTTTGCCATTGAGATTGACTTTTTGCCATTGAGACTTGGAAAAAGTGTCCCAATCCACCTGAATTCTCCCTACCTTGTGGAAAGTTCCATGTAATTGCCAAGGTATAGGAATTTGGATTCAGTGTCATGCTATTAGTATCAATGTACTATTGTATCACCACAGTTTTCTCAGTACAACTAACTCTATGCTATTGTTCAGTGACTGCACCTACTCGGAAGGGGGTGGTATAAGGCCCACCCTTGTAACTTACTTTATCACTGGCCCTGCATTAGGCCAATAACATATTTTCTTTTCTTTTTTTTTTAGATGCTGAAAATGAATTGATTTGTAACAGAGTCTGTATAGTCTATGATTGCCCACTCTGTGTAGTTAAATGCATTATGAAGCAGGGTTAATCAAGTTTGTCTCATGTCAGAGATGTTGATTACTTACGGTTCTTTCTTCCTCAAAGTTCCCAATGATTTTTTGATTTCACAATATGTCAGGGAAAGACAGAGAGAGAGAAAAAAAATCAATTTTCTCCCTCCATGATGATTTATTTATTGTCTCTGCTGAAGAGCTCCACTACTCCATCACAAACACACTCCAGGAATCCATAAGGTTGTAACCTCATCATAACAATTCACTGCCAAGCTGGTAAATCACTTCTCCTAAATGTCGCAGCTAGCATGAGGCCTGACTTTTGGGAGGCACTATCTAGCTAATCAGTGCAATCTGCTTCGAGCGTGTCTTAGAATAGCTGGCAAAATCTCCTCTAATCATGTAATTCATAAAACCACAATCAAAAGTGCCTCTCAAAGCATGTAAATGTCACCCTGTCGGCTCATGGCCCGGGGTTTCAGGACACGGCAATTAAGCTCAACTACCGCCTGTCTCGCAGCCGAACGCGAGATCTGTAGGCGATGTGCTAATTCCTCCAACTAGTAGACTTTCCGTCTGCCCCAGTGTGCCATACATGCCGCAGACAAAAATAAGAATAGAAACAATAAAGCTGTAATATGAAGAAGCAATAGATCTATCTGCTGCTTAGCTTTACACAAGGGTAGCCGCTGTCGAGACAATCTGAAATCGATCATTTTCATTATTGAGGTAATTTTGAAGGACACAGACAGAGAGACGCAGAAGAAGAGTGAGGCTCTATTATAATACTTATCCTTGACCAACCCACACAGTTCACTTAAATTATGTTGCTTTTTTAAATCTACTGTACTTAAAAAGACACTTCTTTTCAAGGAAATTAAATGAGATTGTAAAGGTGTACTTTGTACATTTTATTTTATTTAGTAAGTCTTTTGAGTTGAGTGAAAATGAATATTAAACAATTTATGCATTCAGTTATATTTGAATGAAGTTTTAACATGTTGTCTCATTTTAAACTATTGATTAGGGGTATTTTCTAAAATTAAGGAATAATTATAAAATATCTTAAAATATGGAGACATTTTTCTGCAAATGTTGCTATTATAAGTTTTTTATTATAAGTGGTTTTTTTTGTTGTTGTTGTTGTTTTTGTCATTAATCTATTCCGTCAGTTACGTGTGATTTTTGCAGTTTGTCAGCAGCACACTTCAACACCTAGAAATGCCTAGAAAGAGCTAGAGGTGATGCATGACATCTGTCATCAAACATAGTGTATGGAGTGCAGTTTTAACACCACAGCATGATGCATCAGTAAATAATCTAACCATACTGAAATTTAAAAGTGAAGAGAGATTCAGTGGAAGTCTGGCACAGTACACATTTCTGTTCAATTCTCGTTTCAGACAAGCAAGGCCATTTCTAGAAATGTTTCTAGACATAAAGTCAAAGGTTTCAGTAAACATACAGAAACATACTTTTATTCAGCGAGGTGTCACGGGTGTCCATAGTGACAAATGAAAACAAACTAAAAGTCCATGATAGCTAAACAAACTGAACATAAACGTGACACAAGGATGCTGTAAACTGATCAAAAGTGACAGTAAAAACATTTATAATGTTAATTATGGACTATTATTTATTTATTTTTTTATAAATGCTGTTCTTTTGAACTTTCTAGTCAAAGAATCCTAAAAAAATGTATCACGGTTTCCCCCAAAAAATATTAAGCAGCACAACTATTTTTAACATTGATAATAATAAGAAATGTTTATTAAACACCAAATCAACATATTAGAATGATTTCTGAAGGATCATGTGACACTGAAGAAGGGTAATGGCTGCTGAAAATTCAGCTTTGCCATCAGTGTTACAGTGGGTCAGGCAAGGAAGAGAAGGAGAGATGGATCTGATCACAGCCAGTTTACATTATAAACAAAAACACAAAAATAAAGCAGGTTCTCCAATAAAGAACCAGGCTTGGGCGCAAGAGAAAACGTAACAGCTTTGCAATGCAGTGTAGACAAAGATAATACTGGACAAAAACCTGAACAAACCTGAGGTCTTAAATACAAGATCGAAGGGGTGGAAGGCAAAGGGACAGCTGGAGGCATGGAACCCCCTGCCAAAACCAGGGTGACGTCTGACCAAGGCAGTGCCTGAGGGATGAGGGAGCCTGGCAGAGCCAGTGTGATGAGGGTCCATGGTGGAGACGAGGGAGCATGGAGCCAAGGTGAAGCCAATGGGTCAACAGGCCAAGGTGGAGTTATGTGCTCGGAGCCCTGAGGTGGAGCCGGGGCTGGAGACCAGGAAGCCCAAGGAGGAGCCGAGGAGGCTGGAGACTAGGAAGCCCAAGGAGGAGCTGAAGGGAGCTGGCAGAAGGAACTGAAAAGGTGGACTGGGCCACCGTAGGCAGAGCTTAGGAGCTGGAGGGACTCAGTAGAGACGAAGGTGAGGAGCTGGAGGGAGATGGCAGAGGAGAAGGGAGAGGAAGGCAAGACGGGACTATTAGCAACAAAGTTGACAGGGGACTGGGCGGAACCAGCGGCAACGAAGGAGACAGGAGACTGGATGGGACCAGCGGAGACTGGAGGCTTGGCGTAGACACAGATAATACTGGCAAGAGACCTGAACAAAACTGTGGGCTTAAATACAAGGAGATAATGAGGACATGTGAGGACTATGGTGACAAATGAGTGGCGGGAAACATATAGGGAACAAAGGCAAAATGAATACAAACACGGGAAACAAGGAAGTTTGTCCATGAAACATGGACAAACTAGAAGTCCATGAATGGAAACAAAAACATTAACATAAGGGCTGAAGCCCCAGTGCCTGAGCAAGGAGGGGAGCCTGTGATTAGGCTTAGATTGGCTGGCCATCGGGAGCACCTGAGCTTTCCCGGTGGGCCGATAGGCAAAACCCCACCACACCCCCACATATTAAGTGCTGTTATTTACTGTTGTGCATGTAAATAACAGAAAGCCAAGTGATGAAACGGCGCTACCTAATTAAACCGGACAGCACATCCAGCAGTCGCAGCGCAAGAGCTGCTGGACCAGTGTCTTCAGCCCAGCGTTGACAAACTTGCTTGACGCTTTCGTCGTTCTATTGAGGTGATAACCATCGCAAGACGCTTGACCCATTTGAATTTGACACCAGCACAACATGGTATGTGAACAAGGCTCTTTGGTGAACCTAGCTTAAACCAGATTGAATAGCTCCATGTATACTGAAGTGTCAAGGTAATCTATACACAACGGTAATTACAAGCATTTCAATCCACACAGCACCACACCTATAACCATGCAGTTAATATTCTCGTGTAGCCAGACCTTCAGACTGACAGCAGAAGGTCTGGACTCCATAGCAGCTTTCATTGGCCAAGGACCTCCCGGAGGCCGTCTGACTGAGATGTAAAGCAACCACTCACAGTTTGTTTTACTCCGTGTTATGTTTAGGGGCATAAAAAAAATGTAAAGTCGAGGTCCCTACAATAATTTTAAAGTCTCTATGCTGCAAACTACTTATTTCATATACTTTTGAAAATCCAGCATTTAGTTGATCCTGAATGATAAGCGCTCATTGTCACGGTTGTAAACACGACGACTTTCTTTTGGCGTCACGGCATCATTGTTTCTTTTAAAGAAAACTTTAAAAGAACTGTTAAAGAACGCGACACACGTCTCCTGGAAATCCTGTAGAATTCAACCAATCAGATGACAACTTTGAAACTCCTGAAGTGTTTCCAATTTTGTGTGCCATATGCATCAGACGTTCAGCCAACGGTCCATGGACGTGATGACTGAGGCTGAGACTATGCAGTTACTAACACTGTAAAAAAAATAAATAAATAAAATAAATAAAAAAATGGCATTATGGTATTTATTATTAATACTACAATTATTATCTTTATATTAAATATTGGGTAATATAAGAGCAATATAAGTCACTTATATTTCCCCTCTGACAATACAAAATTGTATCTGAAAAAATATACTCGATGCTATTTTTGAACTTTACATTAAAAAAAATTCTGTAAATGCATAAAATCAAGTGTTCCAGAGATTAATGGTTAAGTAGTAAAACTCGGAAGTGGACACTTTGATACTATTAATTTTTTATAGCTCAAATAACAAGTCCAACATTAAACTATTGTTTATGACCAACAACAAAGCTGATTTTACATGTATTTGCATTTTTCTCTCATTGATTTGTGCTGGTTTTGGAGTGAAGACAGAAGCTCTGTGCTGATACGGTTCTGTAGAGAAGACTGCACAAACCAAACAGATCAATGTCAGGAGACCAGACTCTCTGCTGTGCTGTCAGCTGTCTGGCTCAGCCCACATGCCCCAGTAGAGTAGATGTACACCCGTTTCTCTGTGCAGCTCTATTAATAAAACATCAAAGTCTCCAATGTGCAATAGCTGAATCGCTGTCCTTTAAAACGGACACCTGAAAAGTTCACTACACTTTTTATTGCTTATTTTATAATGTGAAGGGATCGGAAATTACCTCTTTGTCTGAGAGCTGTACACTCTTTAGTATTGTCTCTCTCAAAAACTCAAAATAACATCCACTCTTTTCCTCTTACCTGTGGTTTGTGTCCCATTTTGCAAGATGGTCAAGAGAGTATTTATACCTCACCCTTTGAGAGGCAGAGATAAAATAGGCCATTTACACTGCATCACTGCCTCAGCGGGAAGCCACATTCATTTTTCACTTTTAGGAACAGATTTTTTTCTGTTCTGTCTCTCAAATATTAACTAATTGTGTTTATTGGAATATAATCAAGCATGATATTGCAAATCAGTCAAAATGTCATTATTCATAAATCAACCTGAGAATCTGTTACAATAAATTTGTCACTTTATCACTTATTTTAATGAGTACAGTTGAAGAATTAAAAATTATTTTTGCTGCTTTACTTGATTAATGAGCTAAATAGTCACAATCCCTAAACATTTTGTCACGACTTTAACTTCAATCCACTTAAATTTGTGAAATGGCAGTTAACTTAATCCATAATGAATCATTTTTGTTGACAATTGAAGCTAGACAGTTTGTTTGTAGTTGTAGTTATTTTCCTGTTATATTTATTTTTAACACTAGCTGTGTGCTCAGCATATCGCCTATCTACCCTTAAATAAAGGGGAGCACAACATAACGCTACCAGAATGGTGAGGAGGCCTCATGAAGGGCCTGCTACTCCCAAAAAACACGGCCGCAGGCCCGGGTTGCCAATTCTAGAGCTCTAGGGGAGCGAACTCCAAAACCAATAGGAAGGAGAATGCATTCGACCCGAGCAGTATAGGTGTAAAGCATGCATGGGGCATAGAGCTTGAATATAAAGAAAGAGAGATCCAGGGGATCCCAGAGAGACTCAAAGGAGCTAGCTCCGGATAAATAGCGGCCTCAACAGGGAGAAACCCAAGGAGGCCGGCCATTCGAACCAAAGCTTGAAACAAATCAAGGGGCCACTCACAATAAGACTAACAAGCTCAGAGAGCGGAGGCTTCAGCAAAGAGCACACTCTTGAAAGCGAGAGGAGGCCTACAACGCTTAAAGCGACCACAGGGAGGCTAATAACAAAAGCTCACCGCTTGTCACGATGCTAAATGCTAAACACCACCAGGGAACCAAATACTCAAACATTGCTAAAATTCAGTAGCAATGGAGTAAAGGAACAACCTGAACAAAGGAGAGGAGGCCGCAGGACCTGCTACTCGCATTCTTAGCCTAATGCAGAAGGCGGGCCCCCGACCAGAAGCAACCCTGAGGAGAGGGGGAGGCAAACATAAGCTGAGCGACTAGCAAGGGAGGCTTAAACGGAAGCAGCCAACACCTACTGCTGAAATAGTCAGAACAGGTTGACAACGTCTGCCTAGGTCGGGACAGGGGTGGCCCAAGAAGAGGGCCGACCCTCTGAATATGACCTCGCTGAGGCTCAGTGGAGGCTAGAAGCCATATAGTTAAATAAGTAAAAACAGGGCAAGTTTACTTCTATAACAAGTTTACTTCTATAATAGAAACCGCTAGCACTCAGCGGGGTAGCGGTTTGAACCTAACGACTCTCATATGAGAGGAGGCTGGCAAAAATAAAAAACCCAAGGTGGCCAAAAAAGAGCCAACACAAGAAGGAGAAATAGCCCGGAGCTCTAGGGAGTGGAGGCCCTCCAAATATAATAACAAAGAGGGCCAACACACTCAAGAATGTCAAGGTGGCCTCAAAAAAGGCCGACGCTAAGACAATTGCAAAGCTCGACAGAGCAAAAACACAAAAACCACTACCCAAAAACAGGCGGCCAAAAGCCGCCACCAAGGTCATGAAGAACTGGAGCTCAAGGGAGCGGAGGTTCAAATAGAACCGCATCACTACAACCCAAGGAAGGGACCTGAATCGGAGGCCAAGATGGCCTACACTAAAAAATGATCTAAACTGAAACCCAACATAGTTAGGAGGCTTCAGAAGTAAAGGGCAGCTAAATGATAAAATAGCTTGCCATACTACACAATGGTTCTGAAAAACACCTGCTAAGAGCTTCTAATAAAACTCTCATTAGAGTGAAGCAATAGCAAGGATGTGAGATCAGCCTTCCATAAGAGCTCCAGGGCCCTAGCCCCAAAAACCCTAACATATACAAAATAAAAGCCCCGCCAGCCTAAAGCAGGTAGCCGCGGTCACTGCAAGATAAATAAATCTCTCTTAGCGGGGAAGTGACCTGCTAAGCTCACCTAAAACCAAAAAGAGTAGAGGCCGAATGTAAAAATGGCCTGCCATACTCCAGCAGTCTAAAAACGGCTGTGCTCAATATCAAGCACTAAGCTGGACCCTCAGAAGGAGTTCCAGATCGTGAACAAACTCATCATCGGGCCCAGGCTTCAGGTCTGATGTCAGAGCGTGCGCAGGGCAAGAAAAAGGGTACAGGGGGAAAGAAGAAAAAGAGGAGAGGGAGATGGAAACCCTCAAAAAAGAGAGGAAACACTCAGCGGCGCTCACCACGCCGCCTTTGTATCACCTCTCTCAAATCCTGCTTTTCCTTTCTAGCGTCACGCCTTCTCTGAGACCTGCTCCTCTGAGGAGGAGGTGCTTGAGAGGCGATGCTAGACCTCTGGCCCTGTCTATGATCCTCAGACCATGACGGGCCAGGTCCCCCCTGGCTGCCTGGGTGCAGATACAGACCGGCGCGGTATACAGGATTTAAATGCTGCTGAGCGCGCCCTTGCCTCCCTGAACTTCCCAACCACCACCTCGACGGAAGTCCCGAAAAGCTCAAGCGGCGAGACCAGCGCATCAAGGAGAAAACCCTTCCCTTTCTCTCTGATGTTGGCCAGGTTCACCCACAGGTGTCTCTCCGTTGCCGCCATTGTCGTCATCGATCGACCGATCGCGGCAGCAGTTTGTTTGGTGGCGCGGAGAGCCAGGTCTGTGGTGCGGCGCAGCTCAGCCACCGCATCAGGGGAAAGACCCTGGCCCTGGTCCAAATCTTTCAACAGTTCAGCCTGATATGCTTGAAGCACTGCCATAGTGTGCAGTGCAGCACCAGCCTGACCTGCAGCCACGTATGCCCTGCCATTCAACCGTGAAGTTGTTTTTGGTGGTCTAGTAGGCAGGGCCGGAGCCTTCAAAGATGATGCTCCACCACCAACGGGATAGTTCGTGAATGTCTCGTCGATCGCCACATATCCGTGCTCACGTATCCCCTCGACATTGGCATAATTTGCATGCCCAAACCGATGAATAAGGGCCGAATGAGGGTTTTTCCATGCCTTCTCGATCTCAGAATGGGGGCAGGATGGTCGTGCCAGCTCAGTTGAAATACTCTCACTGCCCGCAACAACCATCGTCTGCTCTTCAATGTGGCTCGAAGCCAAAAGAGCACTGTCTGCTGAACCAGAGGATGCCAGAGAAATGGCATCCTTGTCGAGCAGATCGCTCTCGTGAGCCGCCGAATCACGAGAAAGAGAAACGCCTTTCTCAAACTTTTTGGCGAGCTCCACCTGCGAGCCCCACGACTTGAGTCTCCTCTCGGCCTCAGCACGAGAAGGACCCGAGCCGCCAGGTGCAGATGCCTGTCCCTCTTCCCTCGAGAAGATTGACAGGCGAGAGCGGAGTGTCCGCATAGGCAGACGCTCACAATGAACGCAAACAGATCCCTCGAGAATTAAATGCGCGTGCTCCTCACCCAGGCAGTGAACGCACAAGTCGTGTGTGTCATCCGGTGTCAGAAATCTCGGACACGGGTCAGCACAACACTTGAAACACTTCTCAGACTTGAACAAAAAGGTTCTTACCTTGAAACAATCGCAACAGACAAAACAGTCACTAAAGACGAAAAGAGGATGACATGTTCTCTAGGCGCCCCTTATACACTATCAGGTCGCACTAGTATGACGTCATAGGCTGTCGACGGCCAATAGGATTGGCGTGATTCGACTTTCACTTCAGACACCTGTCACACGAGGGCCGTCCCCCCCATATGCGTTCTAGGACACAGTGCGAGTTCCCTTTCGAAAGGGAACTTCAGCTTTGCCATCACAGAAATAAATTGCATCTTAAAATATATTAAAATAGAAAACAGTTCTTTTAAATTGTAATAGTATTTAACAATGTTACTGTTTTTACTGTATTTTTGATCAAATAAATGCAGCTTCTTTCAAAAACATTTCAAAAATCTTACAGATACCAAACTTTTAAATGATATTGATACTGATATGTATCTTTCCCCTTCTTGGCATTTATCTAAATAATAATAATAATAATAATAAATACACAACCAGGGTACATTCTATAGATTTCAAACTCAAACTCTTTTGGAGAGGGTTATTATCACTTCACAGCGGGCTGTGTTCAGCCATCAGTACAGCAAAGCAACGTAGAACTTTTCAGTGAGTGTAACTACCGTAATTTGACTTGCATGATGAAGAACAACTTCTGTTGCTCCGGTTTGTCGGGGTGTGTATATCGGCTCGGCTGAAGAGCGAAAGCAAATTTGTGTCATGTTTTCGCTCGCTCAAAAGTGTGCAGACAAAAGAGGGAGAGAAGATTGCTATGTACCAGGCGAGGGGGTAAAGATGTCAGCTTCCCCAACCACCTGTCCTCTTGCTCCACCATCTCTCCCTCTAGTCTGATGCTCCGTGAAATGGATTCACTCAGTCCATCATCTGGTCCCCTGTGTGCATTAGAAGATTGGAGCCGCTGGAGTGGCCTTCATGCATTTAGAGAGGATTTGCTTTACTTAGAAAGCGCTAAAGGTGTTTGGTCGACGGATGTGCGTATTGTTGTCTGACTATATCAGTTTGTGTACTTTGTGTCTATTATCATAGTGAGAGTGAATGTTTGTGTATTTATGGATGCTATCTCCAACATTGAAGGAAATTGCCTTCTTCTCTTCCACTAATGCATAACCTTAGTTATGAGGGGTTAATACTGACGGGTTAAAGCACCTCTGCCCTTTCTCACCCTACTCGTGACTCCAGCAATGCTCAAAACAACAGGAGTGAACAGAGAGAACGAGGAGAGATTTTGAAGGGCTGGGTAGATGGGCACTCTCAGACAAAGCCATGAGATTTGAGTGAACAGCCTCTGTTGGGTAATATGTGCTTTTACACTTCATTTTCTTAGACCTCAACTGAGATTTTTGACAATGTCAAGTTAGAAAGAGGCTAATCACAGTCTTTGCTTGGTCTCCCCCCCACCATCCAAGCCTTTTAAAAGGAAACAGAAAGCCACTTTTATGTGATCTTATTTTTTTCTACCAGAGCTCAAAGCCACATGTGTGCATCTAATGGAATGTCTTCTCAGTAATCCAGGTCACTCGTCTCTGGTCCTTAAAAGTGAAATGTTTACTTACAAACAAAAGATACTCTCTGTACCAGCTTTTCCTCTTGTGTTCATTCAAAACCTCTCTGAAAAGGTAATTCATATTCTGAAATATATGGTTAAAGAAATATTTGTCATCCGTAAATTCCACTTAGATAATCTAAGGCCATGTACACGTTAAAACTGCACAACAGATGTTATCAATCAATCAAGATTTCAAGAATCAAGATGTGTGTCAGTATTTTTTTTTTTTTTTAATTAATACTTTTTAATCCTCAACGTTGGATTAAATCAAACCTAACAGTAAAAGATTTATAATGTAATTTTAAATAAATGTTGCTAGAGGAGGAGTACAGTAAGAAGTGTCTGGTTCCCACAGTGAAGCTCAGTGTTAGTAAAGCTCTTATATAGGGATGTATGAGTGCTGAAGGTGTGAGGGAGTTGTGCTTTATCAATGCTGTCATGAATTCACACACCACTGTGTGAATGCTACCCAGAAGATGCTACCCTTTCCTCATTCCCTGCATTGTTGGGCATTTTTTTTAACATGACAATGACGATATGAATTTTCCCAAAGTGAAAAACCTTCTGTGGACATGTATTTCACCCAATCTTAACACTCTGTGGAGGATTCTGTAGAGACGAGTTGAGCAACACTCCCCATTAAAGATCAGGGGCTGTATTCACAAAACATTTTATCTTACCACTAAGAATTCTCCTAAATAGCAGTAAAAGTTCTTAGCTAAGAGTTTTCTCTTGAAACCTATTTACAAAGCTGCTGAGACTAACTTTTACTAAGGGATAGAGAGAAGTCTTAAGCTAAGAGTAAGGGCGGGGTTGACCTCGTTGCTATGGATGATGTCAACAATCTTACTAACTATGCCCACAGTGATTGGCTGATGGGGGAGGAGTCTCTGTCAGTGATTTAATCATAGAAATATTGTAGAATGAGGTATCATGTTTCCATATTAAAATAAAGGTTTTAAAATACAAATGTTGCCATATTCAAATAAAGATTTTTTTAATAAAAATGTTGCCATATTCAAATAAAGATTTTAAAATGTAGGCTAAGCCTAATTAAATAATTAAAGCCTAATTAAACTAGTATATGTTCAGCTAATTGTCAGCCTCTTACATGTCTGCGTCTCGAGAGAATGCAGAATTCAAGCGACAAATGATGCAAAGTTTGGGAGGAGTATGTTCAAACGGTCTATCTAATCAGCTCGAGTGGAGGTATATATACACAGGCGAGAGCCGACTCACCTATAGTTACCTCGACAGTTTTCTGCATCCCTCCGCCACCCCGTTCCCCACACTCGGCTGATACGGCAACAGGGGAGAACTGGGCTAAATAAATTCCAAGCTCGGAGCCCTCAATCCCCTTGGACAGCACGCCACATACACTTAATAATATTTTTTTTTTTTTTACTCTGTTCGATCATTTGTAAGAACTGCCACAGGTTATCAGACATTATTTATTTATTTATTTGTTAAAGATTTATTTTTGGCATCTTATCGAAGATTCAGATCTATAAATCAAAATATGTATTGCATTTATGAAAGAAAAGGTTCAGCACCTAAGGCTCTATCGCTATTGTCTCATGGTGTACAATGTCTTTAGGTGGATTAGGATTGTTTGTGATTTAGTCTTAGTGACTAGTCCTCTTGACTACTCCTAACATTTCACAGATTTAGGAGCTTGTTTTAGCGCTAAAATGCTTTGTGAAATACACTTAGAGCAAAAATTTAGGAGTCCTAAAATTAGGACTGACACGCCCATTATTTTTAAGAGTTTCTCCTAAATCGGCAAGTTAGGACCTACTTTTAGCCTTAAGATGTTTTGTGAATACGGCCCCTGGGCATTTAAGGAGGTCGTCCTCCAGGAGTTAAACAGGACAGATGTGACAATTTGTCATGAACTCTCCGTGCCAAGAAGGGCCAGAGCAGTATATTTAAAATTATGGATGACATACTAATTACTAGAATTATACTAGAATAATTACTAGATTAAGTCTACAGTGTACTCATTTCTGCAATCCTTCATAAACATATATTTAAAATAAACAGAGAAATATGTCATTAATATCTGTAAAATAAGTAAATTAGTCAATTTTGTTTAAATGAAGGATTGCAGAAATGAGTACACCCTTAGATTTAATGCAACAAATGTATAATATTCTAGTATAATTTTAACTAAACAAAACTGACTAATTTACTTATTTTATGGATATTATTGATATATTTCTCTGTTTGTATGAAATTATGTTTAATACATTTCAGTTTCGCCATCTTTCAATGAATTGTATTAGGAATCATTAAGAAAATACATCTTTTGTATTTGTTCAGAGGGGGTGTACTCATTTATGTTGTGCACTATATATATATAGATATAGCAGCACAACTTTGAACAAGAGATTGTTTCTTGAGCAGCAAATCAGCATATTAGAATGATTTCTGAAGGATCATGTGACAGTAGCCTAATTTTAAACATTTTAAAATATATTAAGTTTTTTTTTTTACTGTATTTTGATCAAAATTATGCAACCTTGCTGTGCATTCGACTTATTAAATTCATACTTTTGAAAGGTAGTGTAAATAAATATTTTAAAATATAGCCTACTAAATATGTCATATATATATAAGTTTAGTAATTATATCATAAATTACATGAACCAAATGGAATAGCCTACTTAATATGTTAAATGCATGTGTATAGGCCTATAATAATAAAGTTTATTTCTTTGTGTGTATACAAAACATTCGCTCTTTATCCGATCTGTCTGCCTGTATAGATTTGTCGGTCTCTCTCCTTTCAGTGAGCTATAGAGGGAGTGAAATGTTCGCCTTCATTGGGAGTAATTTCCTGGCCCTGCATGTGTGGGCAGTGAGATGTAGGCAGGCTGTTTCTGAGGAGGTTCTCATTGCTCTCTCACGGGCACGTAGTGCTGCAAAATTCCATTAACAATCTCACAGCTCGGACGCGGCTGCACACTGAGTCTGGCCGCGCAGGTGGGCTGTCATCTCCCGATAGAAGAGCAGCCCCTCTGCTCTGTACTATCGTCCTCCCGTGGGCAGTCATGTAGGCTATTCTGGCAATCAGACTATAGTGAGAATTGGGGTTAACACAACAGGAAGGTCCTGTGATTTCCTGGAACACAATAATAACTGCGCCAAATAAGAGTCGTATCTCTCATTTTGCATATCACCGGAAAGAGACGCGCTTACATGGCATTCTCATGATGCATTATGAGCGGTCTATTTTAAAGTTGCAGAAGTGTTGTTAGTTATGTGTTTTCTATTATTATTTAACTGGCAAATAATAGACTATAATATGTCTCATACGATAGTATAATACGGCTCAGGATTTGTATTTTGTATGTACACCTGTGTTTCATTAGAGGTGGTGATTGTTCGTTACGCCTGTAGGTGGCGGCAAGAGTATTATGGGTGAATCGTGGAATCATTCAATCAAGTGATTCGTTCACACTGATTCATTCAGGATCAATACACGACTACTCCGTGTTGCTCAGAGACGCGCAACAGTTGGTTTTGTTGTGGTTTCTTTTGGAATAAGTTTGTTGGCGCAAAAATAGACAAGGTAATTGACAATATTTTCCCTGAAATGTCAATAAATATCAACTTATTGCATATTGAAATGCTGTAGGCTGTAGGCCTAACACACTCGTGCTATGGTTCTTAAAAATCGCGTGGTGTGCATAGTGTGAATGAAATGTGCTTTCTATTTGCCTTTTATTTTTCCTAAAGAGAGTGCAACTACACTTCCTAGTATGCCAACTCACTAGTATGAACGTGTTAAGAAAGAGATAGTTTAATAGCGTCTTTTTCAGTAGAAAAATTGCGTTAGCTTTGGAGAATTCGATTCATTTATGTGAATCAGTTCATACTGTCCCTTGGTGAATCGTTTCAGAAATGTCGTTATTTGCAGTCAACCTAAAATTGAAAGTCTCCTCGTGTCATGTTTCATATATTAAATTATTATTATTTAATTAAAAAAAAAAAAAAAAAAAAAAACTTAACGGTTTTTACTTTTATTATTTGTTATATTGGTGCATTATATAAATGAAAATGATAAAGTATGTATTCACATTGTGTCCATTGACGGTTTGGAAAACATGCCATCATTATTTTGAACACATTTGATTTTTTCCTCCAGTATATGTTATTTATTGCATTTAACATTTTGAATTAACTTATCAACAACTGCGTTAGTTTAAATTATTGTTCCTCTGATTGAAAACAACAAAAACAAAACACAATAAATAAATAAAAGGTGAAAAAAAAAAAAAATCAATATTTTTTTATCTAGATTTTTTTTTTTAGCTCTATCATCCAGCATTTCTAGTTGCTAGGCCGCATAAATGAATGCTTATTTTGTGTGTTCCCAAATACTAAACAAATAGATTTAATTGTACTGGATTAAAATTGCACTGACAGGGCTGTGTCACCTCAAATCATTTAGCTAATAAAAATTATCCCAATGATGCAGCATGTTTATCACATAGTGCCTGTAAATATTATTTCAGCTGTGAGCTAGACATGCACCACAAATATCCAGGTCAAGGACTATTGTCGTTCTCTCTCACACTTTCTCTCTCTCATCTCTCACATTGTATCTTGTATCACATTGTATATTGCATCTCATCTCTTTCTCAGTTTCAGTGGTCATGACATTAAAAACTATCAATTTGTGGTAAAACACTTTTTGGTTGTGCTCCCCCAAGGCATTTCCACAGTAACCCTTGACAGAAACTACCAAGACATTTGTCATTGCACTTTTTCTTTGCTTTTGTATATCCCTGCAAATGTCATTTGAAATGAGAATCTATTGGTGGGCTGGATTACATCGGATGCTCTGTGCCGTGCGTCTTACAGCCTGTCATAATTTCTTTGCCCCAAGGTGGCCGTGACATTTGTTGTGGGTTCAGAAGTTCACCAAGAGACCACGAATGACTTCAGCCAAATCGGGAAACCTTTTCTAATGGGAACAGTAGCTCTCGGTAAGACAAACCTCTCTTGTTGTTTTCCCCCAAAAAGTATTTGGACACTTCTGTCACACACAAAAATGCAATTTCATTGCATCAGAAACAAAACATCAAGTGGCTTTTAAGATCATCATCAAATAAAAACCAACAATTCTTATTACTTTGTAATGCAAATTGCAGTGTTTTTATTATAAATTATTTATCATTATTTTTTAAAATATTTTTCTTTAACTTCCTTCCCCCTTGCAACAACATGTCTTCTGTGAAGACAGGTGCACCAATGCGAAGACTAGGCGATAATCCCTCCCCTCCAGCAATCTGTCACTCACATGAGATCACAACAGTGTTATTTTAGTATCACTTATATACAATTATAGTTTTTATAGGCACTTGGATTAGTATTTTATGTAATGGAATGATATTCATACATTTTTAAGTTGAACTGAAGTGTCCAAATGCTTTCTGATGCCAGTATATTCCAGGAAGAAGACGTTTTGTTTCTCTGTTTGTATAGTGTGTGGGCAGTGGCGTGTCAGTTTGTTTGGGTTTAGTAAAGCGAAGTGAAGAGATTTGAAGACTATAGAGACACCAGTGTGTGTTCATCGCAGCTGGTGTGCTGAGCAGTTAATGAAAGTACCTCTCGAACCTTATCACTGTGACAATGTAGATGTTAGCCAGGAGTCCAGGGAATTCTCTCTCTGTCCCTCTCTCTAATCCTGTTAATTGGCTGCCACACTCAGAGCTGTAAGGTCCTGAGGCAGCCAAACCTCGCTGGCCTGAAGGAGGCTCCTGTCAACAGAACAAACAAAATCCGCCTGCGAGAGTCTCACACATCGCCTTGCTCTCATTTACAGCCAAAGCCACTGTGACACCTTTTGAATAGACAGCTGCTTGCTCAACGTTTTTTATAGGGGGCCAGCACACGCCCCTGTAGAACCTCCAGGCACCTAATGGGCGTCTGCTTTTAAGGAGTCACAAGGCCAGGCTTTGTTTATAGTGACAGCTAGGGGAGTCTATCTGTCTCCGGTCCAGCTGACAAGAAGGGAATGAGCTGGCCCGGTATCAAACCGAGCGCATCACCCCCCCCAAAAAAACCAAAAAAAAAAAACCAAAAAAAAAACAAAAAAAACACTTATAATGCACATCTCAGCATACTGTGCGGTGGTCACAAGGTTGTTAGTAACTGCTTCGTTAATGCAGATGCTGTAGAATAGGTACAAAAAGTGGAGCAGTCTCACATGGGCCCACCGTGGTTTATTTGTCTGAAATCCGGCTCTGGACTCTTGGGAGCATCTGCAATTACAAGGGCTCTTACCTTTCGCTGTGCGCCATCTGTTGTAATGTACTGGGTTTAGTCCCCTGCTCCTCGTTCGTATTTATCTTACTGATGATTTTCATTTGGTGCAAGAGAAAACACAGTTGTGACTGTCAGCACTTTTAAGAGAACATTTATAGAGCTGCTCTCAATTCCCTAGATTTTTTTATTACTAACACTGAGAGTAGACTTTTAAAATGGACAGTTTCATTTAGACCAATTCTGATTGGATGAGCCTCATTCGAAGCCATTTTAAAATGTCAGTAAACTCACAACTGTGACCACACGTTTTAAATTAATGCGGCAAGTTGCTATATGGAAACTGAAAACAGCCTACAGTTCGTCTAATGAACAATAGTATTTTACAGGACAATTTCTTATTAGTTACAAGTTGTTCCTGAAAAGCTTATTCATAGTTCAGGGAATATTATCGTGTACAGTATTTTTGTTTTAATTTTCATTTATTAAGCCAGCCAGAGGAATGAACTGAAATGGTGTTTATTTAAAGGGTTAGTTCACCCAAAAATGAAAATTATCCTATGATTTACTCACCCTCCCTTCTTTCAGACTAACACAATCGGAGATGTATTTAAAATATCCTGGCTCTTCAAAGATTTATAATGGTAGTGAATGGTAGCCCAAAATATATGCATCCATCTAGCATAAAAAATAATCCATACAGCTCCAGGGTGTTAATAAAGTCCTTCTGAAACGAAGCGATGAGTTTTTGTAAAAAAAAAAATTTAAAAAAAAAAAAAAAATCCATATTTAAAACTTTATAATGTAAAATAACTAGCTTCCGGATTTGCATCGATTTGCGGCAGAAGAGTGAACTCTGACCTGACGCATGCGCAATGACGAACGTGGACGCACAGAGGATAGAGAAAAACAAAACACCGGTCACGAATTAGAAGTCCAAAACGAGAAATTTTAAAGAGAAATGTTGGAGGATTTCGATAAAAGAGAAGAGGCGCTTCAGTTTGTTGTACAGCCCTATTTGTTTAAACCGAGAGAGGTGTCTAAGCTTACGATACTCCTACATCCTATGTCATCGTGTCAGGATACTCATTTGGCGCAGTGCGACTTGCGCAGTATGCGTACAGTCGTCTGGCGGAAGCTAGTTATTTTAGATTATAAAGTTTTAAATATGGATTTTTTTTTTTTTTTTTTTAGAAAAACCCATCGCCTCGCTTCAGAAGGCCATTATTAACCCCCTGGAGCTGTATGGATCATATTTATGATGGATTGATGCATTTATTTTTGGATTCAAAACAGGCCCCCCGTGCACTACTATTATAAATCTTTGGAGAGCATGGATATTTCTGAATATATCTCCGAGTGTGTTTGTCTGAAAAAGGTTAATCATATACACCTAGGATGGCTTGAGTGTGAGTAAATCATGGGATAATTTTCATTTTTGGGTGAACTAACCCTTTAAGACTTTGTAGCCATTAAATGAATTTGATAAATCCCTGTAAATGTTTTGTGAGGTAACCAAAAATGTGTTTCATGTTGTTACATCTAAATTAGGTTTTATTAAATTCAAAAATACTCTTTAATATGACTGAATCAGCTTGAATAGGTTGTTGCGCTCTCAAAAATATATATATTTTTAATGGTAAGTTTAGGTTGCTCATTAAGCTAAAAATGCGCACATTTTCAGTTTACACTGGTTTAGAAATGTCAACATTATCTTGACTAAATATGTTTCTCCCAATCAGGTGGGATTGTCAACGTCATGCCTTTTTTATTTTCAGAAATCTCCCATGTTAAAACACAGGTAATATTATTATAATTAATATCATATTAATCCCTTTTGTTGTACATTAAACTATGTGTCATGAGGATTCTACATTGTAATGAACATCTTTTGGACAGGTCTTATGGTTCAGAAGAGCTGTACTAGGAGGACTTGCCACATGCACACTCTTAAATATATTATGGTAAGTTTTGATGTATTTTTATTACAAATATATTGGCTTTTCATTATAATCATTTTTAAATGTATGCCATTTAAAGAAATGGTGAGAAAGAAAGAAAAGAAATTCTGTCACCATGTGCTCACCCTCATGGCATTACACACATGTATGACTAAAAAGGAATATTGACACATCTTTTGTTCCATTCAATGAAAGGAGCTCCAAAAATGACAAAAAGCTCCATATAATTACCAAAAAAAGCAGCCCACTTGTGCGCTATATTCCAAGCCTTTTAATACTATAGTTGTGTGTGAGGAACTGACAGAGATTTTAGGTGAACTATCCTTATAATGCTTTTTTCTTCTTTTCTTTTTTTATATTATGCACCATCAACTAGATGGAGTCAATATGAAGCCAGCTTAGTTATCTTTTGTTACAAAGGTGATGTGTCCTTCAGTTTAATTTAAATGTAGGACTACTGTCAAGTTCAAAGTTGACAATACAAAGCCCTCCCTGCTCATTTGTCACAGCAAAAGCACCTACTACTTTTAAAATGACCCAGTAAGAGCTGAACTGAACGACTTCCATCTCAAGTACATGCAGACAGGAGATAGAGGGAGACGTCCGCGGCTCGTCTCCCTCCTGAGCTGCCCACTTGTCCTCAATCCCTGATGTCTCTCTGATTTTAGCACACCCTGAAAAACTCCAACATACTGACGTTTCATATAATCATCTGTAAAGAAGTTATTGAGTTACCAATCAGCACTATGTTACTCAGGAGACCCAAAGCAATTATGTTGGAGCAGATGAGATGAAAGGAGACAGCTACAGGAGATGAGATCTCATGTCGGCCTCTTTGGAGACCCAGAATGCACTGCTGCAGCCCTGCCACTATGGAAAAACTTTGTCTATCACTGAGATTTATGCTCATCCGCTGGTGGCAGACAATGTTTCAACTTGTGTTTGAGAATGGAAAGCATCAGTTTTTCATTCCGGCTAAATCGGTTGTTATCTGAAGATTTGTGTCGACACATGATCACACCAGAGACAGGATGGTCCACTTAAGGTGTGTTCACACTTGGCATGTTTGGTTCGATTAAAACCAACACTGGTGCATTTGCTCTGTTAGTACGGTTCATTTGAATAAGTGTGGACACTGCTATCAGAACCTTGGTGCGCACCAAACAAGTGGACCGAGACCCTTAAAAAAGTGGGTTTTGGTCTGCTTCCAAATGAACTCTGGTGCAGTTCGACTGAAATATATGAACACAACACAGACCAAAGACACAGACTAATGTCACAAGATGCAACCATAAAAAGGATAGAATGCACAAGCATACCTGTTTTTTTCTCGTCATAGGAGCCATGTTGCTCATTACAGTTCAGTACAGGCGTCGGAACTGCTGTCTTCTTGTAGCAGATCTTTATTTGTGCGTGCAACAAAGGAATTCCTGGCACTGTTTTGACTCCTTTGCACATTTTATAAGCTTTTGTGAGTTCTCAGCTGGTAAAAATACCATCATATGTACACGCATACGTATAACACTCGCATTTAGCCCGGCACACAGCAATGTTTTGGATGTTCGGTAAGTTCTGTCGCAGAATACATGCCATAAAAATGATAGAATGAACGCTAAGTGAACCAGGACTTGCAAACGTTTGTTTTCTCTCTCTCTCTCTCGCTCTCTCTCTTTTTGGTCTGGGCCAAAAGAACCCTTAGTTCACTTAAAAAAAAAAATCACTGATATTTTTGCTCTTGGTGACAGTCTTTTTTGTATGTCGGAAAATACATTATTAGCCGGCATTTTCTCTGCATGCTTCTTCAGGCCTAATTCTGACACACCGTTTGAGCCACCACAGTAACAGGCTATTTAATTCAGCTTCCCATGCCCTGGTTACATGTGCTCCTGTCTCTTTGTAGCTTTATTTGATTTGCTGCATCTAATCCAAATGTATTTACTCTTTCCTCAGCCAACATGCTTGTTTGATTTAACTGCATTCGGTGTCACCCAATTTAACCGACTGAACTCTCACGCCATCATTTCTGGCCAGATGCGCTTAAGGCTCGTGTTCCAGCACCGTGCAGGCGCTATGAAGGTTTTATTTATTTTTTTATTTGCCATCCGTTACATCCACTTTCTTCTAAAGCTTGACAGATTTAGCCTTCCTCCTTTATGGCTCAAATTGGCATTATGTGGTCTTTTTTAGAGATATTAGACAGCTACTGCACATCTCATCCTTCTATCAGCCTTTAGATTTTTCTTTTTCTAAACAGGTGTGGATATAATCATCAGATCAAGCCCAGAATGGATGCAGTTCAGTATCTTACAGCTCAAGTGTGTAATTTTTGATGTTAAAATACTTTCTCTTATCCTAGCTTAATATGCAGAGACACTATAATTCATTGGCTGATTCCTGTGAGATGTGTAAACACCAGCATTTTTTAAAATCTTGTTTGTGTAAAAATATTGAGAGGCAAAACTGCATAATTCTCAGATAACGTCATGAATTTATTTATTTTATTGGTTTTAAACCACAGTGGCAAATTGTTTTGCCTTATCAGGACTAAATTTAATGAGTTAACATTGTATTAAGGATTTTACAAATTTCAGACAATATATCTTTAATTATTTAGTAAGTATAAATTATTATTACTTATTTAGTAAGTAAATCTTATATTAAGGTTTAGGTATTTTTACTTAATACAAAAAACAACCAACCTACTGCTGACCCGACCAACCCAACCATCCAGCCTGACATAGCCACACTGTCTTAGCCAATGGCATGAGTTTGGGGGCGTGACCATCGGTTTTGACTGACCAATAACAGTTTCGACAGTGTTTAGGAAACTTTTCTATACATGATCATTTCTACTTGGTAATATTAGTAGTGCAGATGCAGACATAATTCACTTTAAATTACATAGTGTAATGTAATACTGTACATCTACACTGCATGAATTACTACCAAATTCTTACATAATTCCACCAAGCAAAAGCTCTTTTTAAATCAATTCTACAGATTTTCTGTTCTAACCTGATTCTGAAACAACAGATGACTTGGCCACAACACTGTAGATTCATTTCAGCATAATTTGCCTCAATATCACACACATCTTCTAGATTTCCCAAAGAAATTGAACTCCCATACACTCATTTATAGGGAAATCTGCCATATTTAATGTGCTTTTATCAGCACTTTGCATCAGTGCTCTCACACCCGACCTGTCAACTGCAGAGTGATTTTCCTTTTTCTTAGTTTGCCAGCTCATAATTTTAACATCTAATTATCGAACTGAGCATAATTTTATTTTGCATCATCTATTGAGAGAGCAGAGGAGGAGAGCTTCACTGGTTTGCATTGAGATCTTCTGAAGCATAGCTTGTACAGATTAGAAGATAAATCTCCGGTGGCCGCTGGAGAGGGAGAAAAACAGTTTTATGAAGTTGTCTGCTGCCTTTTGAAGCAAATGCTTTTCCTTTGATTTTTGTCAACTTTTTTCAAGTCTTTGTTTCAGGCTGATCTTTTATCTTTTTCCTTTTTATCTACAATCACAATATCAACCTAGTTTCACTTGACTTATAAATGTAGTTGTTTAGGGCAGTGATTTTTAACCAGGGGTGCATCTACCCCCAGGTGATACTTTAGCAGGCTTCGGGGTGAAAGAAGGACTGTCAAAGGTTAAAACTACTGATGAAACTCTTTGTAATTACTAATTGTAATTAATCTCATGATTTTTCAAAAAATGTTATTTTCTTGTTTAATAATAAAAATAATAATTTATTAAAAATAAGAACAACAATAATATTAACAAGTATTATTATTCATTTAATAACATTAATGATAATGTTAATTTATAATGTAATTGGTTATATACTACTGTTCAAAACTGTGGGGTCAGTATGAAATTAATTTTATTCAGCTACTTTTATTCAGTGAGGATACATTAATTTGATCAAAAGTGACAGTGAAGACTTTTATGTTGTTGCAGGACATTTCTATTTCAAATAAATTCTGTACTTTTGAAATTTCTATTCATCGAAGGATCCTGAGGAAAAAAAAAAAAATGTATCACAGTTTCCAAATAAATGTTAAAGGTCCCATATTATGCCCATTTTACAAGATGTAATTTAAGTCTCAGGTGTTCCCAGAATGTGTCTGTGAAGTTTCAGCTTAAAATACCTCACAGATCATTTATAAATCCATGTTGTAAATACCCATTTCTGACTACAGTCAAGAACAGACTGTTTTCGCGCATGTGCCTTTAAATGCAAATGAGCTGCTGTGCGCCGCCCCCTCTCTGATCACAGTTCCTGCCTCAATCGGATTCTCTGCCAAATATTAACAAGACATCTGCTTGGTTTTGATTACCATCTATATCGCGATCACTCTCACGGATAGCATAGTTCTTCTTTCATTTTAAAGTTTATTATTTCCACGCGTTTTAAAGCTATATCAGTTTAAACTTCTAATGGATCTTTTTTTGAGCGCACTTATACACAGACAGCTGGCTGCCAGACGTCAAGTCTCGTGAGTAACTTCTCTTTCACATTTTTTTTTATTTATTTATTTTTTTTTAAAACTGTCAAATACGAAATACACACAAGGTTCTGTCAAAAACACAGTTCACATAAAAAGTCATTTATGTCTGTGAACGTAAATATCAGGCAACGTTACAGAAGTCATATGTGTATATTAGATCTGTGGCGCATTCCCTTCAAAAATAAAACTAATCCACTGCGTTCAGCGGCTCAGATGTCAGTAAATGAAGACTGTTATGTTCACTCTTACATCCAACAACAAAACATCTCAATTACTTACCAGACATTGTTGTCGCTACAGCTGCTCGACCGCGGAGCAACCGCCATGCTTCGCTCGTTTGCAAGCCATGATGTCTCTCGAGGAAAAAAAAAATATTGCGCGCGCCTCGCATGGTAGTAGCTCTTTTTCTCATGGGCGGGCCAAATTCTCTGGGCGGGCAAAGCAGAGAAAGGGGAGGTAACCTTTCCCCGTATGACGACATATAGGGAAGATTCCAGATTGGGCCATCTGAGCTTTCATTTTCTCAAAGGCAAAGCAGGATACCCAGGGCTCGGTTTACACCTATCGCCATTTCTAGCCACTGGGGGACCATAGGCAGGCTAGGGGAACTCATAATAATTTTAAAAAACCTCATAAAGTGACATTTTCATGCCATGGGACCTTTAAGCAACTGTTCAAGTTTGATTTCTGAAAAATGATTTCTGAAGGATCATGTAACACTGAAGACTGAAGTAATGGCTGCTGAAAATTCAGCTTTGCCATCACAGGAATACATTACATTTTAAAATATAATAAGCTAGGACACTTTTAAATTTTAAATTGTAATATTTCACAATATTGCTGTTTTTACTGCATTGTAAAAATTAAATTTTTGTCAAATAAATACAGCCTTGGTGAGCATAAGAGACTTCTTTCAAAAAAATATTAAATATCTTATCAACCCCAAAGTTTTGGACGGTAGTGTATATAAATGTTATACAGAAACCTTGTGCTTTTTAGGAATTTAACCTAATCGGCAGGACTGAGTAGCATTTGAAACTGATAAACCTGCCATATAACTTATCTACAATATATCAACTCACTTCTGTGTTCTGGCAACATTAATGTCACTGTTTTGTTTGGAATAGAGTTTTGAAATATAGCCAGTGTTTTACAAATAAAGTAAATGTCTAAAATACTTTTTGTTGAAGACCACAGACTAATTTTAATCTGCTTTGAGGACTGTAATTTATATAATATGGTGTATACAATGTTATTGAATTTATTTATTAATACAGTATTTTGTTATTAATACAGTACAGAATCATTGACTTTCACCTCAAGTCATGGCTGCTTCAATCCCCATCTAAACCCCAAAGCAGGTATCTGCTCTGAAACAGTTGTTTCAGTCAGCTGCTGATGTCATCCTCTGCGATAGGGCTCATCGAACGTATACATCACCACCGCAGCGCCTCTCTTGTCAGTCTATGCGTTACATATCGCCATTCTGACATTTAACAAGTCACTCTATTGTCATCTCTGAGGAACGGCGCTGCTAATGTCTCCTGCTTCTGATTTAGTTTGCTTTGGGTGGCTGCTGTCCTATCGTAATTGAGTCATCAGTGACTGAGCGGTTGGAGTGGAGCTGGCCTGCGGGCACAGCATTAATGAACCCTGCAGCCAGTGCAGCTTGGGCCGTGATGACTATGACTGATGAGTGATTGCTGGTGGATCCCGCCATGCTAGATTTGTCACCAAAATGAGAACCCACTCCGACTCCTGCAAGACAGAGCATCAAGAACGTCACACAGCCTGTTTGTCAAATGATTGAGTCTTCAAAACAAGCTCAAAACCATCAAGCTGTGACGCATCACGTCTGAGGAGCATCATAAATCGGACGACGTTTGAAAAGCGACACCGCAATTGATATGAATGCATTGCTGCGTAAACGCCAGCATAGTCCTGATGGAAGTGCGAGGGGGATGAATGGCGCCGTTGTCATTATTAACGCTCGTTAGAGTAAGCAACGGCTTGTAATCATTTATGGTCGTGTGGAGTGTAAGGACTTTCTAAATCATCCAAAACTCATGGAGTGTCATTAACCCTGAGTGGCTGTGTTCGCAATCTAGACTACATGATTGACAGACTACTTCACCATCAGGTAACTCACTCGCTCTGTCTTTCTCAGAGGGCCAGTTGAGATACTCTGAGTTTTTCAGATATCAGTTATCACAAAACTGCTCGTCACGGTTTCTCAAAGATCTCAAGATGGTTTTGCTTTTTGAAAGTGAAAGTGATGTGTAGCCAAGTATGGTGTTCCATACTCACAATTTGTGCTCAGCATTTCACCCATCCAAGTGCACACAGACAGCAGTGAGTATTGAACACACACACACACACACACCATGAACACACACCCGGAGCAGTGGCGCCGCAGTGGGCAGCCATTTTTGCTGCGGCGCCCGGGGAGTAATTGGGGGTTAGGTGCCTTGCTCAAGGGCACCTCAGTTGTGGGTAATGAGAGTGGAAGAGAGCGCTGTTCAATCACTCCACCCACCTACATTTCCTTCCGGCACTGAGACTCGAACCCGCGACCTTTGGGTTACAAATCCGGGTTACGAATTCTCTACCCATTAGGCCACATCTGCACTTTTAATTTTTTCTGCTCATCACCCTGTTGAAGAAACCAACCTAGACCTTAAACAACCAGTTAAAACCTTAAAATATTATTTTGGGGCATTTTAATGCAAGCTTTTGCTGGCCATTAATCATGACAATGCTGGTTAGGCTGCTCTACCTTCAACAATAATTATCTTAACCAATTTGTGCCAGTAAGAGGCCTGCATTGCCCAAGCTTTACATTTTTATTTCTCAATTTTAGAAGTGTTTAATATATATATATATATATATATATATATATATATATATATATAACACTTCTAAGAGAAACCAGCCTAAACTGGTTTAGAAAGTCTTTTTTGCTGGTCTTTGCTGGTCACCCGCCAAGGCAACACTGGTTAGGATGGTATACCCACAACAATAACCATCTAAACCAACCTTATTGTAATTTTCATGTGAAAATGTAACTATTTTACAAGGTGGCAGTTTTAAATAAGTTTGTAGGATGTAATTCATTCGGAAATGTATGATTTTTAGAAAAATAAAAATGCATGCATGAAGGTCTCAACCCCTAAACCTAACTGTCCAGTGGGGTGTAAGCAGGTCATACAATAAACGTATAAATGAGATCACACAAATTTATATGAATTAGCCGACAATTCGTCAAAACATAAAATGGTTACGAATTACCATGAGGGTATGTTGTCTAAACCAGGTAGTGCCAGTAACAGACTTACATTGCCCATCTAAATCCAGTTGAGACCTAATTGAAATGTAAGCAGTTCTAAAGTAAGAACAACTCATGTTTTTATGGGTGTGTTAAAGGTAAAATGTGCAAATTCAAATGAAAAATTGCGTCATCAAATGAAATCGCTAAAATAATGACTGGCTAGTCCTGCTCCAAACTTTTGGCCATTGGTTGAGTGAGTGGTTTGGTGTCAGGTTCAAACAAAAAGACTAATGTTTTCATAGTGTTATTTACACTTTTTAGAGTGTGTTCACACTTGTCTTGGTTCTTTTGGTCCGGACCAAAAAGAGAAAATAATACATTTAGTCCTGATTTGCTTAGCGATCATACTGTCATTTTTAACACCAAGCCTAAAGATACAGAACAACAACAAAAATGGATTTTATTACGCATGTTTTGCGACGGAACTTGTCAAACATTCAAAACAATGCTGTGTGCTGGGCGTATGTGTACATATGATGGTATATGATGGAGCTGACAATTCATGAGGGCTGATAAAATGTGTAAAGAAGTCAAAACAGTGGCAGGAATCCCTCTGTCACACAACAGATCCATCTTTTTAGTCTCTTTTCAATCTCCAATTATTTGGTGTGTACCTGGGTGCGGATGGTAGCGTTCATACTTATTAAAATGAACCGCACTAAAAGAGTAATCACACCAGGGTTCGTTTTAATCAAAACAAACCTGCCAAGTGTGAACACTCTGTTAGAGGAACCACACTACTGTAGTTATAGTGTTAGAGTGGTCTATTCATATTAGGTTGAGATAAGTAGTTTAACATAGAAGAAATTACACACATGTGACTTGAATCGCAGTAATGTTTTGCATCCTAAAATAGACCTTTTGTCTTTTAGTTTAGTAGAAATTACTTTTTTTGATGATTTCTACAAGCTAAATCAATCTACAACCTTGCTTACAAAGACAATTGACTCAGGAAGTCTTAACATAATGGAAAGATGTGTGATGTTTAATACTACATTTTAACATTCTGAACTCTAGTAACCAGTTTTTACTCATCACAGGTCTTGACTGATACACACAAGGTGTAGTTTATTTCAGACAGTGTGGTGGTATCGATTCATGGCCTGACCCCCATCCTTGAACTCTGTACAGCGGCAGATAGCCCTGTAAAGCCGGCACGATTGAAAGCATAGCAGCCACCACGGCTTTATACTGTGTGCCATCATTCTCCTCAGTCATAGCAAGGTCTCCTCTGAACTGACTCCAAAAGCCTCTCTGTGCATTCAGACAGCAGAGTCGATCTTATGTTTATTCTCTTGAGACCCTAGGAGAGCGGGACAGAGAGAAAAAGAAAGAGCAGTTGTGGCGTTGAAGGAAACTGAAATGGAGAATGAGACAGAAACAGAACCAGATGATAAAAAGTGAATGCCAGTATGAGATATATAAAGTGAAAAATGGATATGGAAGAGAAAAAAGAATAAATGCAACCTCAGAAAAGGGAATATATATGCTCTTTTCCAAATCCTAGTGAGCTGCCCATGTAGACCACATTTTAAGGCATCATAGATGAGTTTCATTATGCAGCCTCCAAAGATATATTCTTTTGGCCAAATTCTAAAGCAGCATCAAATGTATTCTTTAAGAAGACGGTAATCCCAGAATGCTTTGCAACAAAAAGTATGTGATTAAGTTAAAAAAATAAATTCATGATGGCGAATAAAGCGAGAAAAAGGTTGCTTTTTGAACATACACTATCATTTAAAAGTTTAGGGTCAGTATTTCAGTATCAATTTTTATTTTTATTTTTTACAATTTTAAATAATGGTGTTCTATTTGAATATATTTTTAAAAAATGTATTCCTGTGATGGCAAAGCTGAATTTTCAGCATCATTACTCCAGTCTTCAGTGTCACATGATCCTTTTTAATTTAATTTAATGCATCCTTGCTAAATAAAAGTATTGATTTCTTTCAACAACAACCACAACAAACTGACCTGGGTTGCTTTTCCCAAAAGCATCGTTTGCCAACTAACATCGCAAATTCCATCGTTACTAACATAGTTCAAAGATTTGGTGTTTCCCGAAACCATAGTTCAAACAAACATTCGCAAATTGCATCGCAAACTTGTGTGGTTGAAACAACAGCTCTCGAGCTGTGGTTAGAAGCATAGTTTCTTGTTTTATTACATGTGGACTGAAAGGGTTAGTTCACCCAAAAATGAAAATTATGTAATTTGTTACTCACCCTCATGTCGTTCCACGCCCGTAAGACCTTTCATCTTCGCAACACAAATTAAGATATTTTTGATAAAATCTGATGGCTCAGTGAGGCCTGCATCGCCAGCAAGAACACTCCCTTTTTCAATGCCCAGAAAGCTACTAAAAACCATATTTAAAACAGTTCATGTGACTGCAGTGGTTCAACCTTAATATTATAAAGCGACAAGAATACTTTTTGTGCTCCAAAAATAACAAAATAGCGACTTTTTTCCACAATATCTAGTGATGAACAATTTCAAAACACTGCTTCATGAAGCTTCAAAGCTTTACGAATCTTTTGTTTCGAATCAGTGGTTCGGATCGCATATCAAACTGCCAAACTCACGTGAACTATTGAAGTTTCAAAACACTTATGACATATTGAAGACTCGTTTACTGAAATCATGTGATTTTGGCGCTCTGAACCACAGATTCGAAACAAAAGATTCGTAAAGCTTCGAAGCTTCATGAAGCAGTGTTTTGAAATCGCCCGTCACTAGATATTGTGGAATAAAGTCGCTATTTTGTTATATTTGGCACACAAAAAGTATTCTCGTCACTTTATAATATTAAGGTTGGACCACTGTAGTCACGTGAACTGTTTTAAATATGTTTTTAGTAGCTTTATGGGCATTGAAAAAGGGAGTGTTATTGCTGGTGATGCAGGTCTCACTGAGCCATCGGATTTTATCAAAAATACCTTAATTTGTGTTCCGAAGATGAACGAAGGTCTTACAGGTTTAAAACAACATGAGGGTGAGTAATAAATGACAGAATTTTCATTTTTGAGTTTACTAACCCTTTAATAAATCATTATCTTGAGCAAAATAAGCAAGCTGACATTAAGTACAATGTATATCTTTTATTTTGAATATATACAAATGTCATTTACATATTTTAGTTTGTCAAGAGATTTAAGTGTTTGCTCATCTGCAATATGTCTCTAGGACGTTTCCTCTCAGATTTTAAATTGACATTAAGAAAGTCTTCAAGATGTTTATGATTTAGAGTGTATGTAAAACTGCTTTTTCTAAGATGTTTCTCAAATGATTTCCAGATTATTTGCTCTTTATCAGACATCATAAACACGTACTTGTGCTATCTAGCAGCATGCTATTATCAAACCAGTGGCTTATTTATTGTTTACAACAATGCATTAGCTGGGCAACATTTATGATGTCAGATTTTATTTGTGATCTGAAATTTGTTATCGGAAAGAACAGTTTTGGTCTTTTTTTCATTCAAGTAGATACCATGTTTTTGCATGGACATTGCTAATGTTGCTCTAACAGTTGGCCGCAGAGTGAACTGATTTGCCTTAAAGAAACTTCGATCAAACAAATCAGTTGTGAATCAAGTCTCCCGTGTGCTTTGTGTGAGGAGCGTTATTTGTGGCGCACATGTAGTGTGTTCCAAAACAGTCACGTACAATATATGTTTGTCATTTAGTACAGTCGACTAGACAGTAGATAGTGAGGCAGCTCTCTAGTTTTCGGAACAGAGCAGTCAAAGAGAATGAGCATGCTTGTGTGCGTGAGAAAGAGAGAGAGGACCCTTGTGGGCCAATCTCATCTGTCACAGCCAAGCTTCATCATTAATATGCAACAGCAGCCTGCTGATGCTTGGCATTGACCCATTTTCTCGCTGAAATATCACCGCAAGGTTCACGGTGTGAGAGAGATGCAGACCTGCACATAATCGGCTTTGCGTGGAACACCCAGGTAAAGGGGGGTCTGCTTAAAAACACAAGCACTCATATCCTGGGATAATGACTTCCTCAGTGTCCGGCACACTTTTGATTATGAGAGCTACAGGAGTTCAGAAATACTCATCCATCCTCCAAAACTGATAACAACAAAATCCAAAGTCATTACACATTTAAACCAGGTCCCCCCTGCCACAAACGTGACCAGCATATGAAATGTGCTAATAGCAGGAAGTCGCATGATGGAGCATAACTGCAGTAGTATTCATGAGATTCACAGATAGTAAGAAGGGAGGGTGCATGAGATTTGGTGCATATGTAAAATGTCAAGATGTTAGTATTCACATGTTAATATAATCCTTAAGTGGAAAGAGGATGGACAGATTTGGCTTGTGCCCCATGATGGAGGGCTCAAGAATGCTTAAAAATGTAATGCTGGTGGGTTGGAGGGATGCTGCATGAGTTACAGGAGCGATCCTATGCAAGCAACCGATTATATATGCGTGCACCTGCGTTGCGATTGGCATGAACACGCTCCTCCCAAACCTTCATTAAATTGTGAAAAAATGTTGGATGCACATGCTGATTAAGCACAGAGCTTTTTCTGAAGAGTGTGTTGAAGAGTGTGTTGAGTACTTCAGCATTAATTATCAAATGACTTGTCTTCCTGTATGATGTATGGAATTGTTTTTCTTCCACTAGCATGTAATACACATTTGTGGCATAAAAACATGGGAAATAAATAGGTATATCCACGGAAATATGCTTTTTAAAATCTTTTTTATTATTATATATATTTTTTTTATTTTTGTAAGAAGTCTCTTTTACTCATCAAGGCTGTATTTATTTGATCAGAAATACATAATAAACAAGTTGAGAAATATTACAATTTAAAATTGTAATTTTAATATATTTTAAATGTAATTTATTCCTGTGTTGGCAAAGCTGAATTTTCAGCATCATTACTCCAGTCTTCAGTGTCACATGATCCTTCAGAAATCATTCTAATATGCTGATTTGGTGCTCAAAAACATGTTTATTACCATTATTATTATCAATGTTAAAAACAGTTGTGCTGCTTAGAACTTTTGTGGAAATTGTGATACATTTTCTTTTTCAATTTTTTTTCAGGATTCTATGATGAATAGATTTTTTGTAACATTATAAATGTCTTTACTGTCATTTATCAATTTAATGCACCCTTGCTGAATAAAAGTTTTAATTTCCTTTCCAAAAAACTAAGTGAAGAGTATACAGTAAGAGGATTGTTTTTGTGTATGTAGTATATGTATTTTATAGTGATTGTTTTTTGTGCTAGTATATTGACATTAAATGATTAGTTCACTTTCAAATGAAAATTAGCCCAAGCTTTACTTACCCTCAAGCCATCCTAGGTGTATATGACTTTCTGATGAACACAATTGGAGAAATATTAATAAATATCCTGACACATCCGAGCTTTATAATGGCAGTGAACGGGGTTCACGAGTATGAGCTGAAGAAAGTGCTTCCATCCACATCCATCCATCATAAACGTGTACTACACACGGCTCCAGGGGGTTAATAAAGGCCTTCTAAGGCGAAGCGATGCGTTTGTGTAAAAAAAAAAAAAAAAAAAAAAATCCATATTTAACAAGTTATGAAGTAAAATATCTAGCTTCCACCAGACCGCCTTCCGTATTCAAGGTTTGAAGAAAGTGTAAAACTCTTGCCGTTCAAAAAGCTTACACTACGTCCTACGCCTTCCCTATTCAGCTTTCGGAAAAAGTGTAACTGAAGCAACGGCAGTTCACACTTTCTTCGTAACTTGAATACAGAAGGCGGTCTGTGGAAGCTAGATATTTTACTTCAGAACTTGTTAAATATGGATTTTTTAAAACGCATCACTTCACTTCAGAAGGCCTTTATTAACCCCCCTGGAGCTGTGTGGAATATGTTTATGATGGTTGGATGTGGATGGAGACACTTTCTTCAGGTCATACTCGTGAACCCTGTTCACTGCCATAATAAAGCTTGGATGCGAAAGGATATTTACTAAAATATCTCCGATTGTGTTCTTCAGAAAGAATAAAGTCATATACACCTAGGATGGCTTGAGGGTGAGTAAAGCTTGGGGTAATTCATTTGAAAGTGAACTAATCCTTTAACATCAACGTATATTTTTCATAATTTGTGTCACTTGGCTGCTGGTGTATCATGCATGTGATAATTAATATTTTATGTTGTCACATTGCATGTATTTTATGTATTTATACTAGGGATGCACGGATACCATTTTTTTAAGGACCGAGTACGAGTACCGATACTTTTTTTGTAGTACTCTCCGATACCAATATGAATGTAGGACAGCTTCTTTATTATTACTCTAATGAAAAAAGTAATAATTTTTATGTGCTTGTCACAAACTTGAAGAACAAAAATTTCAGTGTCCAATAACCTTCAAAGGGCATAATTACCAATATATAATTGTTGTTATATAAAAAGAAATTTACAAACAAATTACAAACAATACAACAAATACTATAGAGATACAAATTAAATAAACTTGTTTTTCAGATACAGTAGGTTTATTTACCATGTATACATTTATTTAACATCCTTTGTTGTTTTATTAACAGTAATTACAAATATAGGCTGCGGTCCCTTTAAGACTGAATCCATGGATACTGACACACATCCTGTTTTCACCCAAATGTTTACGTCCACTTAAGCCATAACCGACTGTATTTACGTGAGATACTCCACATTTGACCATTCAGGCGCGAGGAGAACCGATCACACGCTGTCTGAGAGAACTGGGATCGCGCGCAAGAAAGAGAGAGAGCTCGTGCGAGAAAGAGTGCTTCTGGTCTGTGTCATTCAGCGCGATTCCGCCTATCCCGCCTTCACTAATCGATAACGAATTGTGATTGAAAGCATGCAGTTCGCAATGTGTGGGTTGTCATCATTAATTTTTAAGTATTTCTAAACCTCTGTGGCTGACATTGTTTCTGCTGCTGCCGCCGGTGTCTCTGTGCACGGAAAATTCTGTCAGTTACGTCACGTGAGGTATCGGTCTTTGGTATCGGGGGTATTTTTACGAGTACGAGTACAAGTTCATGAGCTTGGTATCGGGCCCGATACTGATACTAGTATCGGTATCGGTGCATCTCTAATTTATACCTTTAATATAACATATCATATATTTATGTTGTATTATTTATATTGTTATGTACTGTATGCATCAAAATCCACCTTTTGTCCTCTCTCTCTCTCTCTCTCTCTCTCTCTCTCTCTCTCTCTCTCTCTCTCTCTCTCTCTCTCTCTCTCTCTCTCTCTCTCTCTCTCTCTCTCTCTCTCTCTCTCTCTCTCTCTCTCTCTCTCTCTCTCTCTCTCTCTCCTCCTCTCCCTCACTTGCAGGTGTTGGGCAGTTTTAGAGATTGTTCCCCAGATGGCCGTGGAGTCAGTGCTGGAGGAGAAACTCTTAAATAGGAGTGCAGGACAAGCAGAGGCGACTCTTCCAGTGCACACATTTATCTACTCCAACATCTCCCTCGAGGAGTGAGTGCATACATGCACATGAACATACAAACATTATATGCTCATGCATTGAGGTTATTGTACAATGTCTCTGGAGATGTGATTCTCACATCTTGCTGTCATGATTGCCTTAGTGTACCAGGTGCTGTTTTTCATGGGCCAAAGTCTTTTTTTTAACGAATGCCAGTTCTAGTTTCTCTGAGAAAATCTTCTCAAACATCTGAGGTTGGCTGTGCCACTTTAGTTTTACTCAGTGAGATGTGGTATTCTGCTGTTATACATCTGCGTTTAAAAGCACATCTTCTCCCTGTAATGCAAGATGGCAGATAACGAATTAGAGCGCGTTCGGTTCCAGTCACGAAGAATTACAGCTCAATAAAACAAGTCATACAATGAATGACAACGCAAGTCAGACTGAATGTGAACATCGCTCACGCTCTTTTAATCGTTGTCTCCTTGGCTTCATCTGTGACGGGGGAAATGGAGAACATCCTCGGCAGGAGTCTTTTTTTAGAGATTCATACATTACAGTACTTGTTTATGTATGAGGCTTGTATTAATATTTAAATGAGCTCCGTTCGGATGGGTGTCATGTGTAATACAACCAGATAGATTTCTGGCCCTAATGATTCAGAGTTGTTTGTGTGACGGTGGATAGAGTAGCATGATTAGACACGTCAGTCAGCGCAGAGACGGTTTCATTGCTCCCAGATGCTTCCTCATGCAGCCATTTTCACATTTTCACCCCGGCACACACCTCGAGTGATGCGCCGAGCGTCGTATGATTGACTAAGCAGCACTTAAGCAGGTGAGGACCCTGTAAATAAGCTTTTCCCTCAGAAATTATCTCGTTTTAGGCCCCTCCCTCCATCTCGAGCCCTCTGCGGATGGATTCAGCCACCTGGAGATTGCAGAGTTCTGCTTTCCGCATCCCCTCCCATCCGGTGTTTATATCAGTCGGGTTTGTTGAGGTAATCCGGCCAGCTCCAAACTAGCGGAAAGATGGAGTTAGGGAAATGGATTTCTGGAATAGAATGAAAGTGTGTTTTGGCCGTACGTGCTACTCAGACGTAACTCTGTCGGGATTCATTGAGCCGCATAACTCAGTTCACTCATCTGTAGGGTTTTTTGTCTAGTAAAGCTTTACTAGACTACAATTTTACTTAAGGTCCTCCTACTCTGTAATTTACTTTGAAAGCCATTGTTGGCACTCTTAAAATAATTGGTGAACACTAACACTATTTGAACTATTCAAACAGTATCTAAAGGTGATGTATCAGCCGTAATTTAGAAAACAACATCAAGGGGAAAATTGAAGGCTTGCTCTTAAACACGCCCACCACTTGATTTTTTTCCACACAAAATATTTCCTTTATGTTCGCAGTGAAACAGATTTTCATGTCAGTATTTTGACAGTTATTTAATTTAGCTGTCTGCACACCCCTGCTTTTTGAATATGTGAATGTTTTCTTAATGATGACAGGTGTCGGCCGTAGTTATGAGAGGGAATGATGGAACTCTGAGTGAGAGATCCGCAGAACAACAGTGGCCCCTGGAGGTTAAAACATGTACTGCATGAGCCTGGTCTGCTTAAGCTTCATTATCGGGTGCATAAGTACCTTGAAAATAAAATCTGCTGAACTTCACAGCAAATGTGATCAATGTTGTAAAGTATTGCTTGCATGTAAGTACGTTGTTATTGCTTATTGCTTGCATTAAGCACATAGTATAAGATGCATCTGTGGATGCATGTCATCTAACTTGCAATTACACATAAATCAATGTGTAGCTGCTTGTTTACGGGTTTCGAGTGCTCGTTTATGAGTTTATCCCGGAATAAGTACCTTATTCATCATCTGTCTTTCTTTACTGTGGCCGTATCCCCTTCTTTTGCTTTCTCTCTTGCTGTCATTCTCACTCTCGGCACCAAAGCTACAACTCACTAATGAGTAAAAGCCTCCCCTCAGGGCTGCCATGTGTAGTGAGATTCTCTAGAGGCTCTCCAAAAGCTGTAGTGGTAGATTTCATCTCATGATATGCTTCACATTCAGTTTAGGCTTTCATTTGCCCATTCGATTCAATTAGCTGTTTCATATAGTCCCCTAACAGCAGAACGGTCTGTGCGTTTGACTCCTTTGCCTTATTCAAATGTGCACACAGTTCTCTAGGTTTTTGCCTGCACCACAGAAATGTCACAAAGACCTGGGGACAATGTTTTCCACACCTGGGTGTGAGGACGCAAGGGATTTCGGTGGGAAATGTGGGGCATTCTGTCTCCTGGCAGAACTGTTGAAGTTTTTGAAAAATGGAGGTCAGAAACGAAACATTTCACACGATCCTTTGGCTGCAGAGAGGAGGACTCCGGGGGAGTGGGAAGAAAGAAATAATTAAAGCCAAGAGAAATTCATTTGCGCCACAGTTACAGAGAATGTCATTTCCACTGCATTATGCGTCTCTTTTACAAAAGCCGGGGTTAAATATTTTAAAGGCCTGACTGGCTCTCATCCGGCAGCCTCCATTATTGAAACCGAAATATCCTTAAGCAGGCAGAGGCATTACCCTCACAGCTAGAGGGTCAGCCTGCCTCAGATGTTGCCTTTAAAAGGCCTTGTGTTTGATAACCTCTGGATTCATTGATTATATACAGCTGATGGATTCTAAGCACTGACTCAGAGCTTTGCTTTTTCAATTCAATTAAAGCACTATAGTGGAGCTACTCGATATTTCTTCCACGCAGGCAATTATATTGTCAGTCGTGCGATTGATTTGTCTACAGTCATTAAGACTTTTTTACAACTGGAGCAGAGGTATTTTCTATAATTATTTATTATTTTTGTCTGAATTTGATAATGCCATTGTTTGTATTGATCTACTGTCCTTACCCTGGTTGTTATATACGCGTGTTATATGCTAGTTTATGTAGTCGATGGACTTAAGGATGTATCGGGTGATTAAAAGGGTGTTAATAAAATACACAATTAAAGGATGTATTAAGCAACCTGCCCTCACCTTTTCAAGGTTTAGCTGGTTAGCACTACCCTAGTCTCGCGTAGTCGGACCTTCAGACTGGCGGCAGAAGGTCTGGACTCTATCGCAGCTTTTATTGGTCAAGGACCTTCTAAGAGGACGCCTGACTGACATATAAAGCAACAAATCACATTTTGTTTGTCATGTTTAGGGGCGTGAAAATGTAAAAAGTCGATGTCCCTACAATAACAGAACTTTACATACTTTTGAAAATCCAGCGTTTAGTTGATCCTGATAAGCGCTCATTGTCACATTCGTAAACACGATGACATTCTTCTTCCACGAGGGGGTTTAACGTCACAGCATTTGTTTCCAGGCGGACTATTAAAGAACGCGACACACGCACCTCCCGGACATCCTGTAGAATTCAACCAACCAGATGATAACTTTGAAAATCCTGAAGTGTTTCCAGTTAAGTGTGCCATACGCATCAGACGTTCAGCCAACGGTCCGTGGGTGTGACGTCTGAGGCTGAGACTAGCACTACCCATAATTTTCTCCACTTGTGCCCATTCAAAATTAGCTTTGTGTTTTGATGAAACAAAATTGTTTGTAACATACAATATGGCCATACTGACAACATTTAAATGTAAACATTATTACATATTTACAGCTAAAAAGCTTAAAATATTTATAAACTTTCATATCATAACGATATTTGTAGCCATCATTCCCGCTGTTAAATTATGTTCTACATTCGTACTAATTCAAGTGCGATCTCTCTGTATCTCCCAGCACTGTCTAATAGACTGCGTCGAGACACATGCAAACACTATATGAATGTTATAATGCAGCTAGAGCGGGAATCAAGGCTTCGTCGGGACAGCGTTCTTGCACGGAGAAGTGTGATTACACAATGTTTTAAAGTGCCCCTATTATGGATTTTTGAAAATTTCCTTTCATGTAGTGTGTAAGTTAATGAAAACATCCTGCAAAGTTTTAAATCTGAAAGTGCACCTTATATAAAGTTATTGTCTCTCAAAAGTAAGAGTCGACTCTGAGTCAATTAAACGAGTCGTTTGTAAAAACGAATCCCAAGCCGTTTCGTTGTGACGTCACAACGAAACATTAGCATATTGCCCGCCCGCTTATTGCGTGCGCAGACGCCAGGGAAAATTAATTTTTTCAACAATACCACAGCAGTAAAATCTTTTGTTGTTTTCCCGTCATTTTACTGACGACTGCTTCCGAAACCTCGGGGAGTTTAACGCAGGATTCACAAAACGCTTGGTCTTAAAATATGGATCAGTGGCTAGTTTATTTGGACCAGCTTGCTCCTCTGAATCTCAACCTGTAAGTATGATTAATAATTGATGTTTATATTTTCTAGCGATCGTTCAAAATTCGTAGTTTTGTATGTTATGTTGTGTACACCCCAGTCTCCTGTTAACCGGCTAACTCACGTTTCTGTAGTTCTGCTATTCAGATGTGGGTCCAATATTGTCTAAAAATGTGTCGATTAATGCAGCTAATGCAGTCTTATTACTTGGAGTAATGATCAAGGATGGAGCACGACTTATGTTTACAAAGTGCATTATCAGCTATTCACGTTTGTGCTCGGCTAATGTGGGAGTTTACAACATACAAAACAAACTGTTTTTTTCCTCTGCGTTTTTATTATTACAATAGAGTGGAGCTCTATCTGTATTGAAATGGGATGTTAAGATGCTAGTCCGCGCTAACTAGTTTAAGTATAGTTTAATCTCTGTAAACAGTAAACACCCATTGTAATGTCAAACAATGATATAGCCATTTTTCTTTGTTAATAGTTATGAGGAAAAAGTCTGTGTACACATCTGGCCTAAATGTTTATCTTATGTTAGAGGTTTTCAGCTTCGCTTGGCATTCTGATACAGTTCCCACAGGTGCACCTACATAAAGTATAACAGTGACGCTGCTATCACGTCTTATAAATAACTAAGATAACACTTACCATATAGAACAGTCATGATTGCGAATCAGTTTCTGGTTGATTGACTACTTCAGACGTTTCATCGTCGGACTCGGGCTCGAATTGATACGGTAAAATCAATGCTATCTTTTCTGTCTATACGTTGTATTGATAGCTGTCATTCAGTTATAGCAATGGCCATGCGGTGCGCGCAGTAGACCAATCACAAAGGATTGGGCCATCTGACCAATCAGAGCAGTGTAGACTCACGGAAAGGAGGGGTTTAGAGATGCTGATTCTCTGAACTGCTTCTCACGAATCGTTTACAAAACATTGAAACCTCAGGTGAAATTAAATGTATATTATGAGAAAACTAAAGTGTTTTTTGACCTTGCATGCATATATACCTGTTGTAGGAGACTCCCAAAACAATATTAGGAACCTTAAAAAAGGCATAATAGGGGCACTTTAAGATGAAGAGGCACTCTTTGGTTTTTAACTGCAGTAGCCTAACTAATGTGCTCACTCACAGAATCAAACACTGCAAGACATTTCCGGTTATGAAATATGATATTGTTTGGTTCGTTGGTCGAACCGCGAACCGCCCGAGAGTTTGTTTGCAATCGGGCCGAGACCACCTCCTTCAGGCGATCTCGAAGCGATTGTTTTGGTGCGGGTCCGAGCGCGATTGCCGTGTTCACATGTGCCTAAACGAACCAAGCCTATGTTGCGGTTTTGGTGTATTTTATGGTTATATTTTCAGTCACAGCATAAGACTGTACTAAGAAAATGCCTTTTGTGCCCCACGGCTAACAAAATAACTATTACATGGTAAATAATGGTTAAACGATTACAGAAATGCTATTCATTTTAAGGTTTGAGAGTGTAGTCATGTTTAACATTTATTTAATCCTTCGAAATGAGTTTGCAGCAGAAGTCACGGAACAGAGCGAAATGTTATTTCATATTAAGTAGATGAGTAAAATACAAATTTCTGTCATGAAACTCTAGATGGCACAGGCTAATAGGTCCTTTAACTCAACCTGCTTGTAATCACATTGTTATCTATAGGGCACAGCTGTCTCAGTAGCCAATGAGCTTGCATGCTCAACCTTCAAAATACTTAGCATTGCCTTAGCAGTGCAGCACGCTTTCAGAAACCCTCCACCTTCCCCAGCTCCACCTGTATAGATCTGCTACGGGTAATTCATGTACGCTATATTGTACAGCAGAAGCATCTCTTACTTGCTCACAGCAGCGTGTTGTGTATGTATTGGAAGTAGCAAGTGCCGTACTTGCTCTGCAGCAGCAGCAATAACCTATAGAAGCAGCAGTGTACAAACACACCAACATTGTCATACCCATTACCGTGCCAAACACTCCAAGAGTTGTCATGACAGAACTGCATTTAATAAATGCGACTGAAAACATAACGTCATTGTATGTTGAAGACATAATGTCATTTGAATACAATAGAGTTAAAATATTAATGCCACGATTTTATAAATATTGCTTGACATTGCTGTCAACATCAGTATAGTACGTTGCAGTGTCTACGGAAACGCAAGTAAATGTACGTGTGGTAGAATCACACTATGTAAAAATACATACGAATGCTCATGAGATCACATTGGAAATAGACGTTGTTATTATTTCTTATTTGTCTTTTAAACTAATTCAGTTTAGTTTTGTTAGTTTTCACTCCTCAATTGTTAGTTTCATTTTTTCATATTTTTCATTTTTTCACATTTAGTAATGTTTAATCATATTAGTGCCTAGTTGCAATTCAGTGGCATTTTTCTTGTTTAATGCAGGCAGGTTGTAAAGGTTTCAAATTTTATAATATATTACATTTTAATTTGTGGTCATTTGAATTATTTTATTTATTTTTTTTTTTGTTTGGAGTCGGGTGTTATAGACTTCCTTAGGTTTGCCATATGGAAGGAAAGAGCATTGAGTTTCTATTTTATTATTTGACATGTATCGCCCCTTTGGTTGAAGTTGAAACATGTCTGAGATGAAGTGAAAGCAGTAAGTCAGTTCTGTCCCTCATTGCTGGCCTAAAGCAAAGCACTTGACAAACGATTTTCTGGCCAACGAGGAACAAAACAATGTATTTAAGGGTAGTTCTGCCGTTTTTTTTACCATGTATGTGGTCAAATCTCTTCCGTTGATTTGCTTTCAGACGTAACCTCCCAGATGATTTGAAACTGGCCAGACATCAAGTGTTACTGCAGGCTTCCTCTCTCCAAAAGCAGATTAATACCTCTGAAATACAGCCCTCTAGTTACAAAGCCACAAAGAAAAAAGACAAAAAATTATTTGAATTTCAAAGACACAGGGACTGAGCCAAAAGCAAGGACTTTATAAGACACAACACTGAATGAAAATGGAATGGAGAATCAGTCCACACATTCCCAGAGGGGTGACTGTTTGAAAGATCGGAGGTACATTTTACCCTGTGGACCAAACCTAGAAAAGTTTTTAACCAAGGCTTTAACGGATTCACTCCATGCTCCACATGCAACAACCTTTCGGCCTTGCCTCGAGGCTTTTGACCGCTTAACTAGAATGTTCTTCAATGTGACTGGAGTAATAAAAGAACTGGATTTTAGTGTCGTAGAGTCAAAGTAGCTCTCATTTGACAGTAATGCACATTACTACACTTATACCACACTTCTAATAGTGTTTCTGATTATATATTATCAGATTATTTCATTCTTTTTATGCCACTGTTAATTTGAACATTTTTTTCTTTGCAGGTCAGAAAAGGCAGGGGAGATTGCGACGATACCACTAACCAAGGTAAATAAAATCATATTCTATTCAGTGTCCAGTGCTTCTTGAATCCAGTTTTACACACCTTGTAATCCAGTGATAGTGAAATGGATGAAAATGTCTGTAGTGCTTTGCATGTATGACAGGCCAAGAATAAGTAAATATTAAGATGTTTCTCCTGTGTTTAAGCCATTGACTGTAGGTGCTTTCTGATATCATGTACTCTAAAGTGCTTTTTGACTTTCAAAGTTCAAAGTTTCAAAGTTTTATGCTTCTATTGACAGTCACAGCATAGGACTATACTGAGAAAATGCCTTTTGTGTCCCAAGGCAAACAAAATAAATACTAAATGACAAGTAAATATTAAGATGCTTCTCCTGTGTTTAAGCCATTGAGTGCAGGGACTTTCTGATATCATGTACTCTAAAGGGCTTTTTGACTTTCAAAGTTCAAGTGTTTTGCAATAAGAGAGGCTTGAGATGCTCTAATCAGATGCTTATGTGATGACTTCATGTCTGAATCACAGATCATTACTGACGTCTGCTGTTGACCCCTTGATTTGTTGAAGCTGTGTTTCTTTTTAACTCTCTCTTTAGGATCATTCTGTCACTTTACAAGAGAGTAGCTCCAAGGCATTTTGATGCTGAACGTCTATATGTAGAGCATGTGAAGCATAAAAACAAACCCGCAGCAGTTTTATATTATATTAACTTAACATTTATATATGATTAAGGGTAGTTCATCTAAATATTACAATTCTGTTATTATTCGAATAAATCTTAAAACTTGTCAGGAAATGTTCACATTTCACCCATCTGGTATTGTCTTTATTTAATTTAATTAATCTCATGATGATTTCCTTTAAATTAAAAAAAGTTTATGTATGTTTATACTGTATATTATTATATAATGTATTATATTATTTTTTACAGTACAGAGAATTGGGGGATAAAATAAGCTTAACTGTCCTGAAAATAATGTCACAATGGAATAAGGCAACAGATTTTCTCAATTCAAATTCAATTTTATTCTTTGGATTTGAGATAAATTGTGTCATGCACACCTCTTGTAGAATTCATGTATTTAAATTTCCTTGTTATTTGAAATCACCATGTTATTTGAAGTCCAAAAGCTTATTTTTTCTGTGACACGAAAGTATTTGTTTATTGTTAATTTGTTTGAATATTTATTTTGCCAAAAAGGACATATGCTTGAGCTTGACAGCCCCTTGTTACTGTAAACTATCATTCAACAAGTTGCGTAGTGATTTAAAAAATGTATACCTTTGTATTTCAAGGGGGGGAAAGGGAAAAAAAATCAACATGCAGCGTCGAAACAACATGAGGATGAGTAAATAATGCAGAATTTTAATTTAGGGTTGAACTATTTCTTTAAATAATGCAACCAACTAAAAGACACAACCTTACCCTTAGGGAGAAACCCTTCTTGTGTGAACAGTGTTTGGCAATACTGTTGCAACTCAAGTGTGAAAAATCATTCTGCTGTGTCTCGTGCCTATGGCCGGTACTCTGGAAATGAGCTTGGAGGCAGAAGAGGAATCACAATAATGAATAATGCATGACTAAATATTTTCAAGTGCACTCTTGTATCTTGGCGCTCCTCTTGGTTTGCTAGAGTCTTACCAACCTTGTAATGAGGCTAAATATTTCCATTCCAATCTGTTAGCATACAAAGATCCCAGCCTCAACTCAAGACGTTCTCAAAAGCTTCCCATGTGGTGTTGTGGGTAATGTGCACCGTCAGAACAACTGTAGAGTTCAGCTCCATGTCTCTAGCCCAATGCATTCACTTGGCTGCCACAGGTACATCAGCTGGATGTTTGTTTATAGAGTTACTAGATTTCCACTTCTCACTGTGCTGTAGCTTCACTGGCTGCTTTCCAAATTAATCTTTCCTATTTGATGGCTGTTATGATTACCTCATTCATATCATTCATTCTCAAAATAGTAGGTTAAAAATGAAATAAACATAACAGGAATGTATTTATCATCAGCTCCTGCCATAGACGGAGCAGGGCCGCCCTGCCTGAGGAAGGAGGGGGCTCGACAGGGGGTTCATCACCCTAGTTAGTAAACATTGCTCTCTTTATGCTGTCACGTTTGGGTTGGCAGAGAACACACTCTTTTGAGGACGTTTTCAAGCTCCGACGTCCCCGCTTTCCCTGTGACATTTGCATTGCACAGAGTGCAACCTTCATGCTTCGCCTCACAGAGATGTGCTGTATTACAAGGAGCCTTTGTGAGGAAAGACTCCAGCTCTACTTGTTATGAAAATGTACAAGATCAGGTGTCTGGCTGTTCATGTGCTGGATATCACCTCCAAAGCACCTTCTGTTTACATTAGCATAAATATCTCTTATCAAAGAGTGATATGCAGCCATCTACCCTAAAAAGTGACAGCAAGATACATTACATGTATTAAGAATTCCATTTAATAATGGTTAACTGCAGTGCAAAGTAATAAAAAAACTAAAATGCAACAATATTACTATAAAGGACAAACATACAGAATAAGGGTGGCAAGCAGGGCGGGGTCAAGGGAACGGGTGAAAGTTAAACATAACTTTAATAATAAAACAAACAACAAAACGAAAGTAAAGTGACAGCCCCTCACGGACGACTGCCACATATAAACATAATAAAACGCAACATAAATGTCCCAAGCCTGGTCCTCTCTCATCTCACACTCATATCTTTCCGGAGTGCCTCCGTGGGACTCGAGACCAGTGTGGTGCGCAGGTGACGCTCAGTAATACTTGTGTCACCGGCCTCGATCCGTTCCCACAGCTCTCGGCCCTGCCCTGCTTACCACAGGGGGATGTGTGGTCCCCCCTCGATTGAAATCAGGGCTGTCAGAGTACTGGCAACCAGCCGCGGCTCGTCTATAAGGGCAGGTTGGGCGTGGCCCACCAAAATATTCATCCAGAACATAGACCTCCATATAAACTGAATCAATAATAAATTGTAAATGTATTCAGCATTCTGCAAATAATATTTTCCAGATTTTCTAAACTATTTTAAGTCATAGGATATATTAAAGCAGGATATATTAAAATGTAACGTATGGCTTCGACAGGCATGTATTATGATATGACTTACTGTCTTTTCAATGGCATTCACTGTAAATATAGCCTACTGTTATGCGTTTTCTTTGTCAACTGTTTACGTTCACTTAAGACATAACCGGCTGTGTTTACGAGAATATCTTGACATATTTTTGTGTGTATTTGTCCGTTCATTGTTCAAAAAGATGTGGAAAGGAACTTAAATATCGCACACTTTTCAGTATGAGAGGTGGTTTTCTGTGCGCACGTTTTAGATGTGTGCAGCACAGATAACAGCGCACGAGTCTTCTTTCGCTTGAATGGTTTAAAATCACATTAAAATCACTTTCTGTACGTGCGCTTTGGATGTGTATGCAGCATAGAAAACAGTGTGCGGGTCTTTTTGCACTTGAATGGTTTAGTCATTAAAATGCACACAAAGAAATTGATAAGAGGGATCTAAATTTTAATTTTATAACAAGTATTTGATTCCTGACCTTAAGTATCCGATTCCAGAATTGGTATCGATTTTTGATTCCTAACCCTAGCTGCAAGTGAATTTCTAGGTGGTTGCTTAATGGCCCAAGTCAAAACAGTCCAAATTAAAGTATATGCTGATGCCTAGATATAGCTCAGCTTTTACTTTCAATGAAAGTCAGTTTTGTTTTGTTTTTTTGCCTATTTTATTTTTTCATGAGTGAGAATTCTATCTCACTTCGAAAAATAATAAAACACTTCTGCTCAACAAGTCAAATGATATGAGATATCAATATCATTCATGTATCTGCCTTAGCAAACACTAGTAATACTTACTTGATGTTCCTCGATTGTAAGTTGTAAAAACGTGAAAAAACATGAAAAAAAAAAAATGTTGTTATAGAAATTGTAGTCAAAAAATTCATGTTTGTAAATTAATTTCACCCTTGGAAATACTGACACTTATCTGGTGACACTTATAAATGTTGCTGACACCAAACTGCATGGTATTTAAAATCTGCAGTGTCAGATGACACTTAGTTTATACTAAATTTGCTGAAGTAATCATTTTTTTTTTTTTTTATAATAAAGCAACCACCAGGAACATAAACATAATTGTATGTGATCTTTCTACAACAGTTTACTTGACACCCAGCCAGGAGAGAGACAGGTAAATAGAGGAGGTTTTGAAGCATTGAGAGTTCCAGACGAGTGATTGACACGCCCAGTGTGCTCCCCCCAACCCCCACTGTACCAGAGTAGCGTCAGTGCGCTATACAGAGTCTATAATTAGCCTGCCTCTAATCCCTATCATGCGGCGTGTTTATTATACACCACAGAGTGTTTGAGTGTGTGCACTGCTACAAAACTGCCCTATACTGCGGGGATTCAGTCATAGTACTCACTAGTAAGTGACATGATGGACAGGTGTTTCATCACTCTCTCAACCAGCAACAGCTACTTACCTGCAAACCACCTACAGGAGCCCAGCACCAGTTAGTTCTGGGGCCTATACCATGAAGCCGGTTTAGGTGGATAGCCAGGTATGTTTCAGTTTAGTTTTTATCCAAATTGGACTAAAAATCATGAGGGATGTAAATATAATAAAACACAGAAAAGCATCAGCAGTTAACGGGTTAATGTAACATTTCCTGTTTCAGGAATACAGTAGCAAAATAATGGCAACTTACTCTCTGTACAGTGGCCAGATCTGCAAGATAACAGATGCGGAGGTGAGTGAACACGTTGGTGGTTTTGCCTACTTTTGTGCTCACTGGTGAATGGCAAGTCCTTCAGACTGGTGTGATTAACGAGTCAACTGCCTAACCATTAGGCAGTCGTGACCTAATGGTTAGAGAGTCAGACTGGTAACCCGAAGGTTGCGGGTTCAATCCTCAATACTAGCAGGAAAAATGTTGGTGTATGGATAGCGCTCTCTTCCACCCTCAATACCCACGACTGTGGTGTCCTTGAGCAAGGCATCTTACCCCCAATCACTCACAAAAATATCACAAAAAAGCAAAACAAGCCCCTTAAAACAAGCCTCCTACAAAGTTAAAAGGCAAGAAATGTAATTATGAATAAAGTAGTTCAATATAAAATATTTAGATATTATGAATTGATTGGTGATGAGATTGAAAAATAATAATTCAACAAAACTTAGTTTAATGTCACCTATGAGTTCTATTTAACACTCTGGAGTCGGCGGTATCACCGGCGATACCACCTCGGTTTTTTTCTTACCAGTGTGAAAGACTAAAAATACTCTGTCAATTTTGGACATATCAATTAAGAGTTATATACCATTCTAATCTGTGAAATGTCTTCTTTTATTTGTGTACACAGAGTAAAAACAAAATGTTGTGCTTTTTGCAAAATAAAGAAAACTAACATGATGCGTGATCTATCGTCTCTCTCTGAATGTCCAATCTGATACTCCCTCAGAAAATTAACTGTAACTTAGTGAATAGTAATGACACAAAAATGAGACGTATGTCTAAAGAAACATTGAAATGTCAGGTTGCAAGTCAAATTGAAAACAAATATTCTCTGTTTATGTAATCTGTATGAAAAGAGAGACATGTCTCTCAATGTCACACAAAATTTGAGGCAACACATGCAACAGCAGTGGCGTGCACGGTGGGGGGGCCCGGGGGGGCTTGAGCCCCTGCCCCTTTGATCGCGAAAGTGAAAGTGCCCTTGTGGTTGCATCGCGGTGCCCCTTCAGTAGAAATCGCGTTCCGTGGGGGAGAAATGGAACGTGATTTCTACCGAGGGGGCACCGCGATGCAAACACCTTGGAATGCCAACACGAGTAGGCAGGATAATTTTTACATCATTTTGAAGCAAAAACTCTAGTCTACAACCTCCAATACCCAGAAGTCTTGTGAACACATATTTAGTATTTGTTTTGTGGCCATATTTCAGTGACTTAAGCATTTTATTTTTTCAATAACCACGCATAAAAGGTTATTCTCTCAAAAATACAAACATGTACATACATGTTGCTCACATATTATGGTTGCCTAGTTCGTGCTGAATACAGTGTAATGACACTTTTGCAATTTATGTTTATAAGCAACTGAAAAAAGCACAAATGTCAGGACATGTCAAAACTTCTCCAGGGCCCCAAAAATCCTCAGACTCCAGAGGGTTAATATCAGTCTGTTGGGGGCAGTGACAAAGGTACTGAAACCTCTGATTTAGATCACTCATTTCTATGAAGGACATGCACAGTTCATCAGTTCATCAAAGGCACTCTGACACCACTGCATGTTGGCTGATCTAATCCTGTAAATTAATAATTTCCTTTATTTTTTCAGTTTCATTTTATCTTGATTTCAAATAAAAAATCAAAGTTTAGAATCAGATCTATCAAATCTATGCTTATATCAAGTCAAAAGTTGATTCAAAATTGAGAATCGATGACCCCAAGAATCGATATGAATCAAATTGTGAGATTCCAAAAGATATATATTAGGGGTGGGAATTTTTTGGAATCTCGCGATTATATAACGATATAACAAATCTCACAATGTGTGTGTGTGTGTGTGTGTGTGTGTGTGTATGTGTGTATGTATATGTATATATATATATATATATATATATATATATAATTTATTTAATAAATTGTATATTTAATTAATTTATATATTATTTATTTAACCCACAACAGTGGATTATCAGTTTATGGCAGTTCAATGTTCTTTCATGTATTTATTTATTTATTTTTTCTTGGAGAATGTTCTCACTTTATTCCACAATTTAGTGACACTATTAAATTGGACAAAAAACAACTCTCACAGCAGCCGATGGCAGCACATTCATTGAGGAGGTGGACGTGTAGGTGGTTACTTAAAATGCAGCACAGATATTCAGATTATTTTTCTCACTTTTAATTGTTACATATTGGGTATGCTCGAATGGTGAAATGAGTCAGAATCGATGACGGTCACACATTGCTTCCCTGGTCAGAACAACATTAGAGAGCAGAAACGCTGGTACCAAATGACACACAATTATCCTGTGCAGCAGTTGTAATGAACACACTGTTCCATCAGGTCATAAATTAGGGTAATTCATCAGTCCATTGTATAATAATGGGCAGGAGAGATTAGTTTAACCAACAATTAAGTTGTAATTGCTGCATTCAAAATTGTTCACTCATTCACTGTTCCCTATATAGTGAGCACGCATAGTGCACGCATCAGTGTCACATGATCCTTCAGAAATCATTCTAAATATTCTGCTTTGGTGCTAAATACAGTAAACATTTCTTATAATTATTAATACTGAAAACAGTTGTGCTCGTTAATATTAATGTGGAAACTTTGATGCATTTTTTTCAGGATTCTTTGATGAATAGAAAATTAAAGTCACTTTTAATAAATTTAATGCATGCTTGCTGAATAAATGTATTCATTTCTTAAAAAAAAAAAAAAAAACCTCTTACTGACCCCAAACTTTTGAATCGTAATGTTTTTTTTATTCTTATATATATATATCTATCTCTATATCTATATATCTCTATATATATATATATATATATATATATATATATATATATATATATATATATATATATATAAAAAGAGTGCCTATAAAAGAGTGTGCTATGGAGAGGATGAAGTTGTTCACTCAGAAAACAGCTGTTTCTGAGTGAACAGCTATATAGAATAGGGAGCAATATTGAATAAAACTGTTGCCTTTTTTCTCATCTATATGGTGCTGTCACAATTGAACATCTATTAGGACAATTTTGAATCAATTACAGCTCTAACTGCCTCGTCAAAACTTGTTTTACCTTTGCAAATATGCAGCAGTTGCCAGAACCCTTGAACTCTTCATTATATATCGGCTAAAGAGAGTTTGGTTGCCAGAAGATCCTGTGCAGAAGTCAATAACAATCACTGGTTCCTTGAGGTGTTTTGGTTGTTTTTCACTCTGAGAAACTGGTGTTCAAAAACAAGTTAATCCTTCAAGTTGTGCTGAAGGAAGCAAGCATTTTATTCATCTAAAGCTCTAATTGCTACCTGAATCTGACTAACAAAAAGTCAACAGTGGGGTATCCAATAAGCCTTATCGCAGGGATGGGCAACCTCGGTCCTGGAGTGCCGCTGTCCTGCAGAGTTTGACTCCATCCATAATCAAACACATTTGAACAAGCTAATCAATGTAATCAGGATTACTAAGGCTACAGACAGGTGTTTTTTTTATTTTATTTTTTATCAGAGTTGGAGCTAAACTCTGCAGGACAGCGGCACTCCAGGACTGACGTTGCCCATCCCTGCCTTATAGTGTAGTTCAACATATCTGAATACCTCCGGTCAGAGCATGTGCATGCACTGTTATTAAGTATTAAGTAAGATATTAAGTAACATTCATTACATATTATCAGTAAAATATTAGTGTGAAATATTGATCTAGTGGATATTGATATTGATTCCAGTGCATATTTCTGATGTCAAGATAAATATAGCCCGGCATCCGTCATTTTTTTTTTTTTTTTCCTCCTCAAGCGTTCTGTCTGATGGTATAATTCAGCCGTTGGAGACTTGACTGTGATGGAAGCCATGAGTCTGCCAATCAGATTGTATTATGAATTCTCTCTGTATTACTCTGGGTCAATATTTGTCAGAACCATTTGAGCACTGCTTAAAACAGCTGAGATCCATTCATTATTCAGAGGTAATGTTGAATGCCAGAGTCCAGGGGAAGACGAGATGTCAGTTGAAATGGATGGATGTGCGAGACCTGACCTGCCTGCCTTATTATTGGGTTTAAGGTGACAGGGAGAGCAAATATGTATAGACATTGGTAGAGATGAAATATGTGTGAGGGGTCAGATATCGATACGGCGACACCTTTGCACTGGAGACAGATTCAGTGACAGATAAGAAGCTCAGGCGCCACCGTACAGTATGAGCAAAGAAAAGGTGAACATTTTGGGGGGATGTTCATTATAAGAGGAAGAATGAATCGATAGTGATATCGATCAGAGAAGAAAAAACAGTTTTGTCCAAGAAAAAATGGTCTAAATCCAACAGCATTGGAAGAAGAAAAATCATATTAGAGTTGAGACTGAAGATGAGGCTCCTCTTATTGCAATAGGGAATAAAGGAGAGGTAGCCTAGGAAAATCTATTTTCACAATTATCTTTTTATTATTTATGATGTTTTCTATTAGTTTAGGTTATAAAAATGATTACAGGTCCACTCCAGAGACTTCAGTAAAACACTTGGACACTGCGGATGATTGACGGTGTAATCGATATTTTCTGCTTTGCAAAGATTATGAGGATCTTTGCACTCCCATTTTTGGAAGTTTTTGTACCATAATATATATCAGAATTTTTGCTATAACCACGATCACCTATTTTCTTCATCTGGTATTATTTCTCAAAAGACATTGTCCAAGCTGAAATCCTCACTTCTGAATCAGCTTCGTCCGTCTTTATATTCTGGACTTTATCGAGAGTAAATGGGCACCATGTCTTCAACCTTTCAAAGATGTTAACATCTTCAACCTTAAGAAAACTGAAAAGGCGACTTTTGAAGTACTTTCCCGAAAGTGAACTTTTGTTCCTTATTCAAATACGAATCTGCAGAGTACCGGTCTTTTGAAGCAGGTGGTGACTCAGCACTATTTATTTCAGCAGCCTTCATCTTAAGGAATATATTACATCCTTCTCATGGGATGTTATGAGGAACTGCATGTTACGAGACAACGGGTCAGCTGCCCTGAAACCACGGTCTTATGGACCGGACGTGTTGGACAAACTTTGATGTGCTCATTTGCATGCTGGTTAACAGACAGGCTCTCACAGGCTAATAACAGGTAATGTGCTTGAGTCAGTGCCGGCCAGCTTTGAGATTGATGTAATTTGGGGAGCTTGTCTTTTTTTGAGCTACACAGTATGGGCAAGGATTATGCAGATGAGCCAATGAATCCCTAGAGCTGAAAGCATTGGAAGAGAAAATGATGGCAGCATGGGTACGGCAAGACAGGTGGAGGAGAAACTAACAGCAAACAAAACACGATGGCATTAGGAAGGAGTGGGAGCTGTAATACATTTTTCATTCTTCAGAAAACAGCTGACAGGGCAACCAGATGAACATGTACGTAAAAGAAAGTTGTCAGAGCTGGTCAGTAAAAGCTGACAAGACTGAATTTCCCACTGGAATATCTTGAAACATATTCTGCAAATACACAAAGAGGGGATCCTTGTACTTACAACATGAATCTTCAAATATGTAATTAAATTAAACGTTGTTTTAAGGCTTTATGTGCAATGACCGGAGTAATATTATTAGTAATACTATTATATCTGCTCAACTTTATATATGAAGTTGAGCAAATATAATATATATATGCTGTTAGTACAGGACTTGCTACAGCCACAACATGCTACTGTGAGCAAGTAAGACATGCTGCTGCTGTACATGAATTACCCATAGCAGATCTATACAGGTGGAGCTGGGGAAGGTAGAGGATTTCTGAAAGCTTGCTGCACTGCTACGGCAAATGCTAACCAAGTATTTGAAGGTTGCACGTAAGCTCATTGGCTACTGATACAGCAGGAACCAATCAGCTGTGCCCTATAGAGAATGATGTGATTGCAAGCAGGTTGTGTTAAGGACCTATTAGCTTGCGCCATCTAGAGTTTCGTTACAGAACTTTGTATATATACACACATTTTTGATTATAAAAAATTAATACAATTATTTTTTGGTGCATGAATTATATAAATATTGCAATAAATACAATTGAACATGTAATTAAATAATGTTTAATTACAATTATTTAGAGGCAAAACTGTATATACAGTTTTGTCTTGTTTTCCCAAAAAAACTCGAGAGGTTTTTCAGATGCTGAGGTAACTTTTGTTGAGATCACACAGCAAAAGATAAAATAATGCATGTTCTCTGTGGGCTTCTGTTTATACCATTATGTAATTGAAATCCCCATAGTGTTCAAGGATGCTCTCTTTCTAGCAAATTAATCAACACTGCATATTTACAAACATTTCTCTCAGCTTCAGTTGTATAATTAATTACAAAAAAAGATGGACTCCTCTGTATGGGGCCCAATCAGAAGTGCATGGGTGTGTACTGCTTTAGAGAGAACATTGGTTATGACAATGATGGATTTTTTTTTTTTTTACAGTGCTGAATCATTGTTTCTCAATTTAATAGCTGGCTTATCCAACACCATCTAATAAAATGAAATAGTCTAATAAATCCCAGGGGGTGGATCACTTATGCCACCAATTTTGTATAATCCTGCTTTTTTTGCTTGCGTTGACAGATAATGCAACCTGAACGGGGTCCCGCGGCATACATTCCAGGGGGGGATGTACATTTGAAAGGTTTGCTGCGACCACTTTACATTCCCAGCCTGGAACTGGAGCACCTTAATTCAGAGGCAACCATTGAAGCAGATGATTTTGCTGAGCAACATCAAACAGCATTAGCTGTAGTTGAGACTCTTAATGTAAACATGATAAGTTGGGTGTCAAGAAATATGGGCTCTCCCATTGATCACGGAACAAGTACAGAGATTTCGCTGGGTCTTGACATTCCCAGCACTTCATCAATTATTCAGGCTCTGCTGCAGGCATTTGGGACATGCAGGGCTGTTTAGCATTATGCTGTAACTCTGCGCTCCCAGGTTCTCTGCCGGGACACATGCTCCGTTGTTTCTCTGCGCCTGCCGGAGAAGCTCTGACAGGCTTGCATGTCCACTGAGGGCTACTTACTGTATTTTTTTAATATCACGATTAGTACGTCTGTCTGTTGGTCTGTCTGTCTATCTATCTATAGAAAGTTAAATAAATAAGTCTAACTTCTTTGAGCTGTATGTACACATTATAACCCTCATCATCAAAGTGAAAATAACATTTTTAATCATTCTAGAGGATTATTAAAAATTGAAAAAGTAGAATAACATGGTTGGAAAAGTCATCTGTTCCCTGATTGAATACTTCATAGAGCCACCTTTTGCTTTAATTACAGCCATTAATCTTTTTGGATATGTCTGTACTAGCTTTGCACACCTAGATTCGGGAATATTTTCCCATTCATCCTTGCAGAATTGCTCAAGTTCAGTCAAATTCTGTAGTGAGTGGCAATGGACTGCTCTCTTTAAGTCCATCCACAGATCGGATGGCCACTCAAGGGCATTCACCTTCCTCTCCTTATCCTTTGCTTTGTTCTCTTGGTGGTGTGTTTAGGATCATTGTCATGTTTGAAGGTGAATGACCTGTCCATCTTCAGCTGTCTAGCAGAGGGATGCAGATTTTTCTCGAGAATTTGGATGTACTTGGCAGCATTCATTTTCCCTTTAATCCTGAACAATCACCCAGTCCCTGCTGAAGAGAAACACCCCCACAACATAATGCTGCCACCACCATGCTTCACAGTAGGTATGGTGTGTTTTGGGTGGTGTGCTGTTTGCGCTTTTTGCCAACTTACCAATGGCAAGATGCAGCCTGTGGCCAAAACACTGAAATCTGGTCCACTCATTTAACTCGTGGTTATGCACGTCTGTCCCTCTTCGCTCAGATGGCAACTGGATAAACATTCCCTTAGTCCATTGGCAATATTCTGTCCCGTATGGTCTACAGGGAAGCTTGTTGTTTGCAGACAGAGAGTTTTCAGCTCAAAGTCATCATTGGTAAAATGCACAGTGAAAATAAGATACGGTTCTGTCATCCTGCTTGACCACAAGTCTGTTGTTGTGGCATAATATTCCACATTTCTTTCATGACAACTCTCAGAGTGTTTGGCTTGGTAATGGTTATGACAATGCTGATATGTTTGGTCTTGGTGGAATAGATCTGCTACACTGCTACTGCTTTTATTGCTGCCACTTCTGTAGGTTATTGCTGCAGAGCAAGTACGGGACTTGCCACTGCCAATACATACACGACATGCTGCTGTGAGCAAGTAAGACATGCTGCTGCTGTACAATATATCATACATGAATTACCCATAGCAGATCTATACAGGTGGAGCTGGGGAAGGTGAAGGTTTCTGAAAGCGCGCTGCACTGCTAAGGCAGATGTTACCCATGTGTTTGAAAGTTGAGCACGTGAGCTCATGGCTACCGAAACAGCGGGAACCAATCAGCTGTGTCCTATAGATAATGTGATTTTACGAGCAGGCTGAGTTAAAGAACCTATTAGCCTGCACTATCTAGAGTTTCATGAAAGAACTTTGTCAATTCCGTCTCGACTTTATTCCTACATTCAATGTACAACTATGGGATTGCAACTCGGCTAAAATATGTGCAAGAAGGATCTTCTATCTAGCATTACGATGAGGTTTTTAAACCCCCCTTAGGGCCCATAGTGCCTTTTAAGGCACTATGGGCCCTATCATACACCCAGCGCAATGTGGCGCCCGTGCGACGCAAGTGTTTTTTGCCAGTTTCAGCCCGATGCAGTTATCATTTTCACGTCCTGCGCCACATTGTTTAAATAGCAAATGCATTTGCGCCCATTTGTGCGCCCATGGACACACTGGTCTGAAAATGAGGTGTGTTCAGGCGCATTGTTGCCGCGTTACTATTTTGAGGCAACTGAAATAGACTGCGCCATTGACTTTAGACCAGGTTTCAGTTGGTCAGTGGCACAGTCTATTTCAATATTTCTATTCAATATTTGTTTTGTTATTTAAAGAGCGCTTTAGTAATATGCACAACGCGCGTACACTCTGCTTATTACACACACAAGGATGCGCAGCAGCACACAAACATGCCAAATATTACAAATAAAAGGATTACATTGTAAAAGTTTATTATTGTGTGCATAAAGATAAAAATGCTTTGGTGGAATCTGGCTTTACCCGTAGATGGTCTGCTTGCACGCTTTAACCTTGCACACGAGCAGATCCGTTTCCTCACTAGAGAAGCATCCACTTTTTCTGCTTGCAAATTCCGCCATGTAAATAGCGAATCCACCATGGCGCGAGCGCAACTGGCTTTTAAAGGGAATGGGAGACAAGACTCTGATTGATTTATTGCACGTTACGCCCAAAACACACCCATTACTCATTAAGAGAATATGGACAACCTTTTTAGACCATGCGCTGGACGTGGCGACCATATTTCCCATTGTTAAACTAGCAAAAGTGGATTCGGACACGCCCAAAAGCGCATTTGCTCCGTGCGCTTTAGACCTTTCGCTTAGATCGTTAAAATAGGGCCCTCGATCTTTAGCGAGGTAGTGGGTTATGGCGTTAGTTATCTCCTGGTGCCTTCGTGAGGTCTTTTTATATGGTGTGACAGCCACAAACAACTCTGAAATTGTACTGTTGTTTGCTACTAAACATAGTGTCATTGGCAGTACTTCCAGTCAACTTTTTAGCAACGCACTCCTCTTTTTCAAGTGCTGGTGGAGGTTTGTTGTATTCCCACGTGTTGTAGCAAAAATTCTACGACAGCTCTTGCAAATTACCTATTTTTTTTTTGTTCGGTATCTATCACTTCGAAGCCAAAATAATCCCATACTACTACGGAAGTGTTGTTTTCTTTGGTATTAATTCGCCTAATGATCGCTCTGACTCTGCAGACACCATAATCCCATTTCACCGCGCTTTCATTTTTGTTTTTTTATGGTGGCCGTTTAAGTAGTTGCCTGTGGCAGTGCTGATAGAGATAATTGAGGTGCGCTCGATCTATCTGTCTGTCGTTTTATTGTTCTATCGCACATCTCTCAGCTGAACGTTCACATCTACAGTGTAAATTTGTCCAAACAGTGTCCACCGCTGTGTTTGAACATAGGATCAATGCTGAGGATCTTTTGTCTTAGAGATGATTAGCATAATGATGAGCTGGCTCTGACCTCACAACTGCCATCAATCACAACTCCTCTGTCTGTTCAAAGCTTTGAGCTGACCGTGAGTTTGGCTCTGAACTAGAACCTTTAAGATGTCATTTGAATGCATTTAAACAGAAGCGATAAGAATGGATGGCATATAAATGATGACTGTTTATTGGAAATTTCAAACAGAGTGAATAATGATAAAGGTTTTGGTCAACAGGACATGCTTCTTTTAATCTAAAGGTCATCTCATGCTTGTTAAGGAAATTGTGTTGATTTCTACAGCTGCTGGTGAAATTTTTCTCCACCGAAGCCCAATAGGGTGGCATTTCCTTTGAGTCACGGAGAGATCAGAAACGCTACAGTTCTCTGTAATCCTACAATTTGTGCTGGAGCAGTGAAGATGTGTTGTGTTATTGCTGATACAGTTGAGCTCAAAAGTTTACATGCCCCTTGCAGAATCTGCAAAAATGTTAATCATTTTAACAAAATAAGAAGGATCATGAAAATTGCATGTTATTTTTTTACCCTTGATTCTTAATGTGTGTGGTTACCCGGATGATCCATGACTGTTTTTTTGTTTTGTGATGGTTGTTCATGAGTCCCTTGTTTGTTCTGAGCAGTTAAACTGAGCTCTGTTCTTCAGAAAAATCCTCAAGGTCCTGCAGATTCTTCAGTTTTCCAGCATCTTCTGCATATTTGAACCCTTTCCAGCAGTGACTGTATGATTTTGAGATCCATCTTTTCACACTGAAGACAACTGAGGGACTCAGACAAAACTATTACAAAAGCTGCAAACATTCACTGATGCTCCAGAAGGGGAAACAATGCGGGGGTGAAAACTTTTGAACAAGAAGTTGATGTGCAAGTTTTTTTTTTTTTTATTTTGTTTAAAGAACATATTTTTTCATTTAGTTCTGCCCTTTGGAAGCTACAAAAGATACTTGCATGTTTCCCAGAAGTCAAAAAAAGTACAATTTATTCTGTTCATCCAATTCAAAAAGTTTATATCCCCGACTCTTAATGCGTCGTGTTTCCTTCTGGAGCATCAGTGAATGTTTGAACCTTGTTTAATACTTGTGTTTGAGTCCCTCAGTTGTCCTCAGTGTGAAAAGATGGATCTCAGAATCATACAGTCACCGCTGGAAAGGGTTCAAATATGCAAAAGATGCTGGAAAACCAAAGAATCTGCAGGACCTGGAGGATTTTTCTGAAGAACAGAGCTCAGTTTAACTGCTCAGAACAAACAAGGGACTCATGAACAACCATCACAAAACAAAACAACAGTCGTGGATCATCCAGGTAACCACACACAGTATTAAGAATCAAGGGTATGTAAACTTTTGAATGGGGTCATTTTTATAAATTCTGCTATTTTTTTTTTGTCTTGTGGACTTTATGTAAACAACTGTTATGTGAAATAGTTTATTAAGGACAGTACTAAATAAAAAATAACATGCAATTTTCATGATCCTTCTTATTTTGTTAAAATGATTAACATTTTTGCAGATTCTGCAAGGGGTATGTAAACTTTTGAGCTCAGCTGTTTTGAACATTTTAAACTTTATCTTCACTGTTACATACATTTGTCACAGAGCTTTTGCTGTATTCTTCTGCAATCCTATGAGGCTCTTGAAATTGTACAGACCCCTAAATAAGAAATGCTCCTTGCATTCAGAAAAAGGTCATGTTATGCAAAAGGTCATTATTTACTTATGTTGTTCCAAACCTGTGTGACTTACTTTCTTCCATGGAGCACAGCAGAGAATTTATTACTATTTTACTAGTTATTTTTGCATTTGAAATGAAAGGGAAATTAAGCATTCAAGCTTCAGAAGTACAGAAAAGCACAGTAATGGTAGTCCATAAAACTTGAGCACTATATTCCCAGTCTTCTGAAAATGTTTCAGTAGTTTTATGTGATGAACAGACAATATTATAGAAATTTAAGTTCACTAAAAATCTTGACATCCCCCCTCTCATAAATCTGCCTGGTCATATTCGTGGTCCTGAGAGTAGCAACATCTGATTTGTGAATGAAATTGTTCTTTTGAGTCAATGAGTCAATTGATCCAGTCCACAAAACCAGCTTGAATGATTTATTTATTAAACAGACCGATTCAGTTCTCGGGTTCAACTAACTCATGAATAACATTGAAATTAATAATACGTATACAAGTCTGTTCCTCACACATTCAGTATGACTATTATATGACTTTTGAAGACTTTGAATATATGACATATAAGACCACTTTTATGATGCTTTTACCTTTTTTTTAAGACTTTGTACCTTTTTGAGGATTAACGTGAGGGTGAGTACTAGTGCTGGGCGGTAAACCGGTATTAATTTCGTGACCGATATGTAGGCCTATTTTTCAGAAACCACAATACCGGTGCGTACTAGCTGAAACAGCTTCTGTATCTATTCAATGGCCATGAAGAGCGCTATATAGAGTGGATTGAGAGCGAACCTCTATTAAATGCATACCCTTCTTACACGAATGGTAATATCTTTATAACACAACAATAAATAACTCAGAAAACAAACTCTCTTTAAAACTTCAAATACCATGTAGAGCCACATGATATCCGCTATGCAGAAAACACGGATGAAATCAGAGAATCCAGTCACAAGTAGAACTTACTGTATAAAGCAGAACGTCACGGAATTTGGCAATTTTTGGATGAATAAATCAAAAAGAGGGCTTTACAATGAATCAGATATTGATACGGACTAGTGTCTGTGAATATAAAAGCTCAAAAAGACTGCTATTGAAAGTCTGTACGTTCTGCCGTGTCTGTGTGAATGAGCGCCGCAGTTTCATCTACTACATATGGGCTTCTGAAGTACGTGTGACGTTCGCGATGATTTCAGCGGCTGCCATCTCACTATATATGAACACATGAACTTCATCTGCAGAGCTGCTCTTAGAAGTCACTTCATGAACATTTCATCATTTAATTTGATAAAACTATCGACATTTGTCGTATCATAGAGGTCCTGACCCAAATGGCACCCTAAACACTTGCGGTCTTCCTACAAGTCTGCACTTTCATGACGTAACGCTGCTTTTGCTATCAGGAAGAAGTCTGACAGTAAAATAAGCCATAATAAAGGTCCAGTGAAAAAAAATGTGAGATACCGTGAAACTGCCAGAAAAATACAGATTTTTGGTCAAACCGCCCAGCACTAGTGAGTACATAATTATGTGGGTAAACTATTTCTTTAAATGCATCTATAAACTGCTGGGAAAATTAGCTAGTTTGAGGGAATTGGCAAGTTTATTTCAAAGATTTATAATAGCATGTTTAATGGAGGATTTGAGCTCCAGGCATGAAATTATTTATGAAAGGACACACAAATTAAAAATATGTGAAATACATACAGTATACGTACAGCTTGAACTGTGTTCTGTGAAGCCTGACAGTTTAGTCACAACTAAAGACATGCATGTGGTTTGTAAACTTCAGGAAAGTTTACAGAGAATTTCAGAAAAGTTGTGATCATGATCTGAGGAGCACAGTGGCAGCGGTCGTATAGCGTATCTGCTTGTTTCTATTTATACGTAGACAGCCACTTTTCATGGGTTGCCCGAGACAGAGTGTGTATCAAGCTGACAATTTCATATGCACCGCATCGAGGATATAAATAAAGTCTCTCCTCCTAGGGGCGAGACGATGAGAAACTTTAGAATTCTAATTTGCATGGAAACATCCCAAATTTATGATGCAGTGATGTTATATGCCTTTAACACGGTTAAAAAAAAATCCCTAAACTAGAGCTCAGCACACAAATTGCCTGCATCTCAATGTTTTTTATTTATTTTTTTATTTTTTTATTTATTATGTAGATCATGTTTTATTTATATTATTATTTTTTTTTTTTTTAGCACACTAGATTACAACACTCATTAGATCATCCATCATTGGTTCCATTACCAGGTGTTCCTCTTAATGAAAAAAGCTGGTAACAGCAGCCATGTTTTTGTATTTTGATTTCTCAAGTGAATAGTTTGTCTAAAAATGAAAATGCAGTCATTTACACACCCTCATGCGGTTTCAAAACCTGTATGACCTGCATATACACTGCTGTTCAAAAGTTTGGGGTTCAATAAGATTTTTTTTTTTTTACACACAGTCTCTTATGCTCCTCAAAGCTGCATTAATTTGAGCAAAATTTAAATTACCATTTAAAATAACTGTTGTCTTTTTTTAATAAAAAATGTAACTAATTCAGTGATGAAGCTGAATTTTCAGCATCATTACTCCAGTCTTCAGTGTCTCATGATCCTTCAGAAATCATTCTAATATGCTGATTTGGTGCTCAAGAAACATTTCTTATTAATGTTGAAAACCGTTGTGCTGCATAATATTTTTGTGGAAACTGTGATACTTTTTTTCAGGATTCTTTGATGAATAGCAAGATCAAAAGAACAGCACTGATTTAAAATATAAATCTTTTGTAAAAATATAAATGTCAATTTTGATCAATTTAATGAACTGTTGCTGTATAAAAGTATTAATTTCTTTTAAACAAATCTTATTGACCCCAAACTTGTGATCAGTATTGTATATTTAGCAGAATGTCCATACAGTAGAAGCAGAGAGTGACCAGGGACTGTCAAGCTCTAAAAAGCCTCATAAAAGTGGTCCGCAGTTTATGCTCTATATTCCAAGTCTTCTTTGACTTGAACAGACTGATATTTTGTTATTTGCTCTCAATCTCACTGTGTATATTAAAACTGGCTACTAGATTTCTCTTTTTGTGTTCCAATAATGACTGAAAACCATACAGGTTTAAAACAATATGAATTATTTTGGCTGTAATATTGGTTTATACAAATGTCAATTAGTGTCTGCTGTTTTTCAGATTTTTCCCCCAGTCTTGATTAGTGTATGGCCGTGAATGTGCTTTAATCCCTGTGTGTGTGAGAATTCGGTGGCAGCAGAACAGAGGCAAAGTATTAAACAATAATGTGCAGTCTTTTGCCTGAGGGGCCAGTGGTGAGACTGTGCCATGAGCGAGAATTTGTGATCTAATTTAGGGGCAGTGAGGCGTTGAGTCTCCTCTCTGCGGACTTTTGGCTCCCTATACCACTCCATTTGCTCTTTTTTTTTTTTTTTTTTTCTTTTTTTTTTTTTTTGGGCTGACCAGCCCCTTGAAACTTTTCCAGAGCAGTTGACCTAGGGCAGCAGAGCTCTTCTAAAGGAATGGACTTGGCCATTTGCATCTCTATTGGCATAGTGCAGATGTTTGGTGTTAAAGTGGCAATTGTTGTATATATGGTGAATGTACATGAATATTCTGACCTGGGATGGCCAGACATTATACTTAAAAGAAATGATTCAGTACTTTGAACTTGCTTTATGGTTGATGACTGTCAACCATAGTAGTAATAAAAAAAAATAAATAAAAAAAAAATGGAATTGGAAATGCACCATTAATTACACTGGAAATGCACCGTGATAATGTCATGTTTTTTTGTACCATAGTATTCTTTGAAGTAAAGTGGTCTATAATATGGTATATGAATTCCATCCATCCAACCAACCAACCAACCAACCAACCCACTTACCCACCCATCCCAAATATTCATATACCTATATGGTATCACCAAGTACAACATGTTCCTGGATCAACATCTTTGTTGATCCTGGAATAACATTCCAATCAACCAATCACATTTGAGGGACAAGTTTACAGTTTGTCAGGTTTAGGCTTACAACCAGGTGTTAGGTGCTTCTACATCAGTGGGGTAGGGATAGGTTAGGAAAAAATTTTCAGACAGGAATGTTGTTCCAGGATCAACAAAATATGTTGATCCAGGAACAAGTCTTACTTGCCAAAATCACGGTGACCTATTGATATACATATACAGTATCTCACAGAAGTGAGTACACCCCTCACATTTTTGTAAATATTTTATTATATCTTTTCATGTGACAACACTGAAGAAATGACACTTTGCTACAATGTAAAGTAGTGAGTGTACAGCTTGTATAACAGTGTAAATTCCCTGTCCTGTCAAAATAACTCAACACACAGCCATTAATGTCTAAACCGCTGGCCACAAAAGTGAGTACACCCCTAAGTGAAAATGTGCAAATTGGGCCGTCAATATTTTGTGTGGCCACCATTATTTTCCAGCACTGCCTTAACCCTCTTGGGCATGGAGTTCACCAGAGCTTCACAGGTTGCCACTGGAGTCCTCTTCCACTCCTCCATGATGACATCACGGAGCTGGTGAATGTTAGAGACCTTGCGCTCCTCCACCTTCCGTTTGAAGATGCCCCACAGATGCTCAAAAGGGTTTAGGTACCCTCAGCTTCTTTAGCAAGGCAGTGGTCGTCTTGGAGGTGTGTTTGGGGTCGTTATCATGTTGGAATACTGCCCTGCGGCCCAGTCTCCGAAGGGAGGGGATCATGCTCTGCTTCAGTATGTCACAGTACATGTTGGCATTCATGGTTCCCTCAATGAACTGTAGCTCCCCAGTGCCGGCAGCACTCATGCAGCCCCAGACCATGACACTCCCACCACCATGCTTGACTGTAGGCAAGACACACTTGTCTTTGTACTCCTCACCTGGTTGCCGCCACACACGCTTGACACCATGTGATCCAAATAAGTTTATCTTGGTCTCATCAGACCACAGGACATGGTTCCAGTAATCCATGTCCTTAGTCTGCTTGTCTTCAGCAAACTGTTTGCGGGCTTTCTTGTGCATCATCTTTAGAAGAGGCTTCCTTCTGGGACGACAGCCATGCAGACCAATTTGATGCAGTGTGTGGCGTATGGTCTGAGCACTGACAGGCTGACCCCCCACCCCTTCAACCTCTGCAGCAATGCTGGCAGCACTCATACGTCTATTTCCCAAACACAACCTCTGGATATGACGCTGAGCACGTGCACTCAACTTCTTTGGTCGACCATGGCGAGGCCTGTTCTGAGTGGAACCTGTCCTGTTAAACCGCTGTATGGTCTTGGCCACCGTGCTGCAGCTCAGTTTCAGGGTCTTGGCAATCTTCTTATAGCCTACGCCATCTTTATGTAGAGAAACAATTCTTTTTTTCAGATCCTCAGAGAGTTCTTTGCCATGAGGTGCCATGTTGAACTTCCAGTGACCAGTATGAGAGAGTGAGAGTGATAACACCAAATTTAACACACCTGCTCCCCATTCACACCTGAGACCTTGTAACACTGACGAGTCACATGACACCGAGGAGAGAAAATGGCTAATTGGGCCCAATTTGGACATTTTTACTTAGGGGTGTACTCACTTTTGTGGCCAGCGGTTTAGACATTAATGGCTGTGTGTTGAGTTATTTTGAGGGGACAGCAAATTTACACTGTTATACAAGTTGTACACTCACTACATTACATTGTAGCAAAGTGTCATTTCTTCAGTGTTGTCACATGAAAAGATATAATAAAATATTTACAAAAATGTGAGGGGTGTACTCACTTCTGTGAGATACTGTGTATTGAATAAAGTCAGCATATCTATATATGTTAAATAAAAGGCTAAAAAAAAAAAAAAAAAAATTATGAAGCTACAACTTTTTAGTTTTATTGCTCAGCCATACTACTGACAAATCTGTCTTAGTCAATCTTATTATAAAGATTTATCAAAGTAATATGAGCCAGAAGAACCAGATTTGGCATATCAGAGCAGCAATACCAAAATATTTCCTAGCACGCAGAGGCGATGGAGAGAAGCACATGAAAAGAGCCCAGGGATGGTGTGCAGGGCTTGAGATTCCAGAGACGGGCTGAAAGATTGAAATGTCAGA